>CM053793.1:343893441-344448441 GCA_028749045.1 Cupressus sempervirens
GAGTAGAATTCTCAAGTATTTTCTGATGGATGTTTCTTCTTCTAGTTGTCCACCTAGACTTCTTATTTCTCTCACCACTTCTTTTATTCTTGTAGCATACTGAGTAGAATTTTCACCTTCCTCCATCTTCATGTCATCAAACTTCCCTCTTAGGCTTTCTCTCTTTGCTCCCTAGACATTCTGATCTCCTCCATAGATTTCTAATAGATTTTTTCACATCTTGAATGCAATGTCATAGTCTTTGACATCATCAAATTTGGCATAGCTAAGTGTAGAGACAATCTCCAACATTTCTTGATTATGCTCCTTCTTCTTTTTTCAAATCATCTACAGTAAGATGTCTTACTGGAGTTACATGTTCTATTCCAATTGAAGTTTGTGTATAGTCACCTATTGATCTAAGGTACAATTTCATCAAACTCTACCATGCAACAAAGTTATCTTTGTTGAGCTTGGAAACTTCTCTCTTGGATGTCTGAATCTTCCTGCTTCTAGTACTTTAAAACTAAATTAGTAGATGCCTCTGATACCAATTGTTAGAATTTCTTTAGAATAATTGAGAGGGGAGGGGGGGGGGAGGGGTTGAATTAGTTATTCAAGGTCTAGATGTTCCTTACAAACTTTTCACTAAGTGTAGTGAATCCATTCAATCATTCATTCATCCAAACTTTAACTTATCTAATTAGAAAGTTACTATAAATCAATATGCAAGTATAAAACTCAATAAATCAACACATGAAATAGTGATTTATGTGGAAACCCAATTTGGGAAAAACCACGAGTAACATGCTACTTAATTCTTACCCTTCTGAAGTGATGCCTTGTCAAAGGCTTACAACACACTATTAAATGTGACCTTGTTAGAGGACTTAACCACCCTATTAAAAGTGGGCCTGGTTAAAGGACTTTAGAACATTCACTTGGAATGCCACCCTGTTAAAGGATTTAAAAATGGCTATTAGGCCAACCTAATTCTATAGGATTTTTAGATCTAATAAAATTGCTAGAGAGTATTAGAAAAACTTGACCTAATTACAACATACAACTTATTTTGTAGATCTCAAATTGCTTCTTAGCTCATACCCTTGCCTAGTCTTCTATCTCTGCAACTCTTAACTAGTTGCCTTATCTTTTAAGCTTTGTCTCCTTGAGTCTCCATACTCAATGTACTAGTGCAATCATCTCTTCATGACCACCTGTAGAAGTAGAGCCTCTATGTTCTTTCTTCTCCTAGATGTCTCCCTCTTGACACCCTTTCAACCACTTCACAAATTTTGCACTTCTGCAATAATAGTATTAGCAACTCCTTGCTTCTTGGTCTATGACTTCTTAAATAGAAGTCTTGGAGTTCTTTTTCCTGCTCGATTCTTCCATTTTTCTAATTTCAATTCACATGGATTAGGAAGGATACATTGTATCTAACCCATATTCTATTTCCTCTAGAAACTTCTTAACTAATCCTTTAGAATTCACCCAAAAATTATTTATGCAGGTTTCTCTGCCAACAACTCATCATCCTTATCCTCCAAGTCATTCATAAAATTTAATGTAACTGCTACATTGGCTTGGATTTGGAAAATCTTTGTTATTTGAAATAATGCAGTAGCTCAGCACTTTTAAAATATTGGTGCTCGACACATACTATGTTACTCAACATCAACTATGTTTTTCCTGATGCTCGACACATATTGTGTTACTCGGCATCAACTATGTTTTTCCTGATGCTCGACACCTGATCTTTACTCAACACTTGAAGATCGCTCAAAATAGACTAGAAATTTTTTTTACTCAACTTCTACTAAGAATTTTCTCAACTTCAACTAACTTGATCGACACCCACTAAAGATTTTAGTCTAAGCTTTGTAGTCATCCTTGTTATAGCTTCTTCCTCCAATGTTTCTAACTATGACAACCCTCTGTATCTATGAGTATGTCATTAGTACATTACTTAGCCATTGTCTTAACTAATCCTTGCACTTCATTACAACATCATAACTCAACCTTTCCCTTAGGTGCTCTTGTTACATCTTGTTGATCTAATCCTCTTCATCAATCAACTAAGTGATAGCAGTTGGATCTTATAAGAAAATGTCATTCCTACAAATAGCAATTTTGACATCAATGGAAAAATAATGATTGAAAACATTCTTTCACAACAATCTCCCTCTTTGATCTTCAACAACAGTGAGCTTTTCAATCAGATTTCCAACAGTTAATGCCCTTTTTTAAATTTAATGCCTATAAATGTTTGTGGGGTAGGGATGATATATGTTTGTAATTCATTTGGCCAACTTTTTTATTTGGCATGGTGATGTAATTCCTCTTTTTATTATCAATGAAAATCAAAAAATGTTCCGTATCAAAAATAAATATCTTTCTAATTATTATTTATTAAATTAAAAATAAAATTTTTGTTATAATCATACTTTGGCATAATTTAATCTTAAAACTATATAGTATTAAACCTACCTATGTACACTTCTATCACTATTTTTATTCTTCTCTAACTTCTAGAAGACAAAGAAGAAAATCTTTTAAAAATAGGAAAAGAAAATTTGAAAAGGAAAAGTACGTCTTGCATATTTAATATTAGTTTTTATCTATTTTATATTTTATATTTGACCATGTCATTTGGTAATTTTTTAAAATTTTGTTTGTTAAAACTTTTGTAAATGTCATTTGGTAAATTTCCTATCTTAATTTGACTTTTCAGTTTAATATTTTGAATATGTCATTTGTCAATTTATTTTCTATTTCTACTTCATAATAATTATGATTGTGAAATAAAATTTGCCATTACATGTTTTAATTTGGTTTTAAATTTTTATGTGAATGCCAAATGAAATTTTCTATTTTCAATTAATTTTTAAAAATAAATTTCATTTGTAGCTTCCACCAAATCTTTTTTCTAGAATGTCAAATGGTATTTCATATTTTTATTTCAATTTTAATATTCAATTTCATTTTAAACTATCATCCAATCTTTTTCTTACATGAGCATATTTGATTTGTTGTTGCCATTGTATATGCCTTTAGGCATATAAATATTAAACTAAAGTAAAATAATTTTTTTTTTTAAAACAATTTTTAAAAAAAATAGTAACTTAAAATAAATTGCCAACAGAAAGAGAAAAATCAATATTCAATATGTAAGTGGCATTTTTATTTTTCAAATGTGGTTTTTTGATTTTTTTAGAATTTACACTTTTTGTTAGAGAAGCTAGAGAAGAATACAAATAGTCTAAAAAGTCTACATTGATATATTTGATAATATATAGTTTTGGGAATTAATTATTCAAAAAGATTATGATTATAACTAAAAGTATATTAGTCTAAAAAGAATAATAGAAAAGTAAAATATGAAAATAGATAGCTCTTATTTTGCTGAATTATAATTAAGATGTTTCTATATTCTCTTTATATTTTTATATTAGAAATATCATTTTAGTTACTTAGAGAAGTAAACATATAATAATATTGAAACAACTTACTTTTCTAATAATAACAAATTTTTTTCTTTTTATCATTAATCATAGTTAATAAGCTCTTTGAAAGTAGTAGGAATACCATTAACAATAATTTTTAGAAAAAAACTATTCAATATTGAATATACATTTGAGAAGGTCTATTCATCAAAAAAAAAAATCATTAAAGAAAGGGATCATCAAAGTTTTGAAAATATTAATTTATAATCTATTATATATAATTATTTTAAATTATTTTTCAAATATAAATATGTTATATTTTTTGAATTACATTTTCAAAACAAAACTTGAGCCTTAATTGAGGCTTGAACTTTAACAATAAATGTTCATGATTCAAATGACAATACCATCTTGAATAAATTGAAACTAAGTCCAAAGAAAAGACAGACTTGACTATAATACTAAATTAATTTGTGATTTCAATTTAATTATAAATCCACTTCTAATCTTAATATAAATATTAATTATTATTTATCAAATATATTAAGTAGTATAAATCATATTTAATTAACTTTGTGTGTGACTGAGTGAGTGACTGAGTGAGTGAATGTGTGTGTGTGTGTGTGTGTGTGTGTGTGTGTGTGTGTGTGTGAGAGAGAGAGAGAGAGAGAGAGAGAGAGAGATTTTATACTAAATTTTTTCAAAAAAATTTTCCTATGGTTAAATTAATATTTTTATAATATTTTGGACTAATGTTTTTAAAATGTTTTCTAACGTTTTTCTATCCCATGTAAGGGGTTCAGTCCGAGGATGGCTTTCTATGTTGAGTACTTTCTAGACACACAACATGGGATTATTGCTTGACCTAGATATTTATCTCAAAGTTGGTGCCATGCTCTTCATTTTGTGTCATGATCTTTCAATGTTGGTTCCCACCATCTATGGGCTCAGATAGACCACCACATTGATAAAGAGGACCATATTTGCAAGCTATGCACATTGGCCATGACTAAGAATGGGTTACACTTCATTTTCTATTGCCCTATTTATTACGAGATCAAACAGAGAATTTACTATTTATTCAAAGACTGCAACTCATTTACCTCTTTCTTTAGCTACATAGATTAAAAGTGTTTGGGGCTTTACCTCTGAGAGGTGATACAACTTCATGATCACACTCTACAACTTTTATTCCTCCTGAAGTAGGTTGTGGAGTATCTCATTACAAATTTCTTCTTGTCCCTACCCTCTAGGTAGGGTGCAGGGTGTGAAGCATCCCTCAAATACCTCCACCACTATTCATTCCAGATCTGTGCAACCCCATAGGCTTTATCTTTATCTTCATCTTCATCAACGTCAGCCTACCAGGAAATATTAAAGATGACTACATGGTCTCATTCACCAAGGTATGTATCCTTTAGTGCTAGACTTCTTCTAGCCTAGAAAGGACCCTTAGTCTGCGTCTTGTATCTAGTTTTGTTTTCTCTTCTATTTGCTTTCTTGACCACTATTTGTTGGTCTATTGGGTCTTTGCTTCTTTTTTTGTAAGTTTTTGATCCCATAAACCCTTGTTAGTCTCCTATTGGACATTAAAAAATTTATCTTATCTTATCCTCTCTTTTTTTCTAATATTTTCTAATATTTTTCTAATAACACTAATATTTTATTTAAATATGTTTCATAATGTTATACTAATAATTTTCTAATATTCTATATTAATGTATTTTAATATATTTTAATACTTTAGTCTAATTATTTTTTAATATTCTCTATTTTTTTTCCAATATTTTTCTAAGTTTGTTTCATAATGTAATACTAACATTTTTCTAATATTCTACACTAATATTTTTTAGTATTTTCTAATCTTTTTCTAATAACACTAATATATAATTAAGTGATAAAAGAATTATAAATAAAAAAACTAATATAATTAACTAACATTAATAAGAAATAAAAATATTAAATTATCATTAAAATATTCTTTAAAAAATTCATAAACATAAAAAATCATTCAAATAATATCATATAAGCATACCCAAAATAGTACAACAATCAAAAAATGGAGGAAAAAGATGCAACTCACTCAACACTCTAACACATTCGCTCCAACATCAAAAATATTTTTACTGTGCCATAAAAATGAAAGTAAAAATGGAAAATAGTGAATTAAAAGTGGAAATCATAAATTTAGAACATTCATGGGAACTATTATAATACTTATGTTTGCACAAACATACCCATTTCTATTAAGGTATGTTCGCACGAACATAATATGTTTGTGCAAACAATTAAAAATTGGAAATTGGAAATTTACATAAGATTTTGAATTTGTCTGTGTCACAAAAGTGGCACCCATTATTATAGGATCACCCCTGAGCTCTCTTTCTTATCCCCCATCATGTCTCTCTTTCTCTCCACACATCATATCTTCTAATATTTCTCTCCATCCTCTCTCTCTCACCCTCTATCTTCATATCCTCTACTAGCACTACATTCTCTATTTTTGTATCCCCTAATAGATCTCTCTCTCTCTCTCATTCTCTCTCTTTGTGTGTGTGTGTGTGTGTGTGTGTGTGTGTGTGTGTATAATCCCTCTTCCTCCATCATATCCTCTTTATATATGTCTCCTTATGCTATTTATTTTTTACCTTTCTCTTTCTATCACTTTATCTCCATCCCTCTCTTCATCCTCTCTTTTTCCTTTTTGAATATCTAGGTATGTGCAAGATCATGGTGTGCCAAAAGGTGTCAATCTAAAAAATATATAGTCTTGGAATGCCTCAAAGCATATCAATATCTATTCCATCATTTTTCCCACCCATCCTTATACTAAACGAAAATAAGTAATGAAGTTATAAGGCCTACTATACCTTTTGATACCAACCCTATATGGTCAACTTTAAAAACATCCCAAAAATGTATTTTTGGCCTATTCTTGTGTGTTTTTTTACTTCAAACATGTAGTTGATGACTTGTTTTCACCAAAATTTGATGAAATGAATAGGGTTTCTTAAAAAAATTCCTATCTTTCCATAAATGTAAATTTTTTCAAATTATGATTTTATTAAGTAATTGTTACTTATTTTCTAATGGATTTATGTATAAATTGTTGGAATTACAAGTGGAAAATGTAAGCTTCTTGGGCGGGGGGGGGGGGGGTGGTGGGGGGTTTGAATCAGAAGTAAAAACATGAACCCATAAAACTTTTCACCTTACATCCACCTTATGCATTCAATAGATAAACTGAAATAACATGAAAAGTAAATGCATCTTAAACATGTAAGCAATTAAACACACATAATTTGACACCAAAAATGATTACCCAAAAACCCTCCAAATAAGAAGGTAAAATTAGGGTGGAGATGACACCCATAAATCTTCACTACTATAGCAATAAAGTGTAGCTAATTAAGGTTTGAATGGTTTGACCATGAAACATGATCTACCTTATGAAAGGCATGTCCTGTTAAAGGCTTACAAAGACTGTTAAGTCCCAACTTATTAGAGGATTTCAACACCGTGTTAGAACTATGCCTAGTTAAAGAACTTCTGATCACTCACTTGGAATGTCACCCTGTTAAAGGATTTGATAAGGCTTACTAGGACCACTCTACTTAGGAGATTTAACTAAAATTACTTTTCAAAATGTCTCACCATAGATTTTGTGATTGGCTTTGAATTACCTAATTAAAGATCAAATTTGCACAATATCCTTCTTGACCCTTTATGATCAAATGTATTAATGTTGTATTTTTATTTGTCCTTTTTTCTCTTCTAACTAATTCTACAATTCACTCTCACTGCTAAGTCACCTTGAATGCTTTGCAAACTATGTTTTTTGCACCTTTGATCATTCACCCCTTGTTAACTTCCTATAACTTGATCTCTCTCTCTCTCTAAAACCTTTGGGGCTTCATCTTATAAAGACTTTGGTGGCTTCGGGTTAGGTATGAATCTACGGCAAGATTCATCAATTTTTCCACTTAATACTTCCTATTTTCTAATTAGCTACATAAAAATATATACAGATTCTACAAATGGAGTCATCCTTATCTCCAAAGAATTGAAATCTAACCTTAGATTGTCATGAAAATGGCTTACATAGTTGTTTGTGTAGTCACAAAAAAAATTCCAATCTATGCTACTCGACATTTGAAGTTACTAATGCTCGACACATACTGTAAGTCTTCTTTTGGCTCGACATCTGAATTGCTTAGTATCTACTACTCACTCAAAATTTGAATCACTCAACATGGTCTATTAGCTCGGTAGTTGAGTGACTCGAAACTCATTGTAAGTTGGCACAGTCTTGTATTTACATATTATACTCGACATGCATTACTAGTTCAACATAAACTAAGTAAATGTCTTAAGTGTATTGACACTAAATTGTCAAAAACAATCTGAGATCAACAATCTCCCCTTTTGGCATGAGTGTCAAAAACACTTGAGCATATACAAAAAATCTATTCTTCTCGAGTACAACATAACCATGACTCAACTTATATATAGAACTTCAAAATTTCCAAAATTTTGCAATAACTTATGTACCTCAAAAATGCATAACTCCAAGTTAATGTGTCTATTTTGTATCCAAAATCTATTCTCCATTCTGAGTAGATTTGTCTTTGCTAACTGATACTCTTTGTCTTAAATGCACTTAAACTCTTTGTGCTCTACCTTAGCTGATATCTACTTTGCTCTGTATCTATTTCTGCATTGTATTCCTCAAAATGTATATCACTAGGGTTAAAATCTGATTAGATCCCTCTTTTTTCATGCTTCCTTTTTTATCTCTATTATCTCTTTGTTTGATTCAATTGTATCTCTCCCCTTTTCATTATTCTCCCCCTTTCTCCTTGCATATTTATTCCTATGATTTATTTCCATTGCTTATTTATCTCCCCCTTGCTTATTTATCTCCCCCATTTTCACACTTATTTCTAAGGGTTTATATGCTTAGGGTGTATTTGTCCAAAAATGATTGATGGAATTCCATAATTATTTTCAAAGTAGCATCCTAGTTGTCACATGCAACATCCAATGACTTTATTTGGATGGCTAGCTCTATTGCAAGGTGTATTAGGCCATCTAATGTAGAAAGATTGGAATCCTTTTTCAACAAGGTTTTTGCATAGCCTAATTCTTTATGAAATATCTCCATATGTGGGGTAAGAGAGGCCTAAGTTTGTGTCAATTTGGTTCTTATATTAGCCTCTTCTACTATTAACAAAGCTAATTAACTCTATGACTGAAGCAATGTGTGGAAATGCTTGTCACTCTAAGCTAGGTTCTGAGGTAGTTGCATACCTGAGATGTTTAGATTCCTCTCTAGACTCAGAATTATATGTCTAGTATCTTGGGTGAATAGTGTGGGATCACACAGTTTGGTGTACAATGAGAAAATATTCTCAAGTACCTTCCTCGCATCCTCAACCTTACCTTCTTCACATCCTCAACCTTATTTTCCAAAGCAACTTGTGGTAGTGCTATATCACCAGATATTTTTACATTCACTTTTCCTTGAAACTTTCTTTCAAACCATTCCAAAAGTTTGGCATTTGTATCTAGGTGTTCATTATTAACCTTTTTCCACAATATCTGACAACTATTTCATAGTGTATTGGTTTCTTCTAGACTAGGAAAGATGAATGCAACTAAAAAGATCTCTTTAATTTCTTGTAATGCTTGCTTTTTTCTATACTCCTTTGTAAGCATTTCTTGGTGTCTCTTCTTCTCTTATGCTTGTTGCTAAATAATTATTTGTTCTAGTGTCATTGTTGCATTATCAAACTAATGTATAACTATTTCTTCATGTAAAGTTACATCTCCATAGTGAATTACCTTTTCAATCTTAGAGGAGCTCGAGCTTAGTACTAAAATTTACATGGGTATACCTTCCATGCTTAGTTATTGAAGGACTTTTGTAGGACTGTTGAATGTTGGTAAGGTTACCAATGCTTGTATGGATTCTTGTTCCTTTTCCCTTGGTGCATCTAACTTTCTTCTGATCTACTTTGGTCAATCACAATGATTGGACTTGCACCTTGTGTCTGTGTTGCAAGTAGAGAAGTATCTATCTATCATGTTTTCTTTGTTGATGTCTCCTTATCGTTTTCTATGGTAGTTTGTCTCTATTCAACCAATCGATTTTAATAGTTGTGTTAACCTTTGTCAATGTGTCTACTAATGTTTGAATCAAAGGTTGATCTCTAGTAGCTGAAGGGATGGTAGAAGGTGGTTCTTATGCATTCACCTTATCCCTTGTGATGTAAGTTACTACCTTTTGAAGTTCATTGACACTAACCAATACTGGGTTGTCACATAATCTTGCCTAAAGTGTAGATTGGTCTAGTATCGTTTTTAGATCTTCCATAATTAAAGGATTGATGTTCTGAGTTGAAATTTTAGGAAAATCCTTGAGAATTATAGTTTCTACGATTAAATTGGTGTCATGTGGAAGGCAGATACTTGGCATTTGTGTGTCTTGAAAACTTTGTTCTTATTTATGCTCTTCAGTTATTTCCATGTCTTCATCTTTCTTTTATGTTTCCTTTTCAACAATATTTTCTTTTTTCTTTTCATCCTACTTATCACCATTATGATTACCATTATTTTTTCCCTCAAAGGGATCTTCTTCTCTTTGTTTCACAATTTTTTAAAACCCATAAATCAATTTCCACATTTGGGTGGATTTCTTCAGAACATCTTCAATGTTTTCTTGAAGAATACTAAAAGCTTTGTATTTAGATGCAAATCATCCACCATATTTCTTGTTTTCCTTGGTAATCTATCCTTTTCTTAATTCTGGCATAGCTCTTGCTAGTGTAGATTCTCTAATTTGTTTCTCCAAGTTTAAACAATAATGCCACTTTTTTTTAACAATGTCATATAGACCTTTTGGTAAAGTATTGTCAAATTGAAGTGGAGTATTCTTGAATTCAGTCATCACTGCATATATTGATTCTTCAACTAAAGTATTTTCTTCTTTTTCAAGTTTTTCAAAATCAATATTTTTCAAATGAGACAAATCTTCATTATTTTTGATATTCTCTTAGATATTCTCAAGATCAGATTGAGGTGTATGACTTACCACTTTAAATTGGCTTGTATCCTCAGATTTTTTTCTCTCATCATCGGTATCTTGTTGTGTGATGTATTTCCTTCTTTGTTTGTTCTACTCCTAACCTCCTTGTTCTATAGCCTTGGCCTTTTGTGTGGTGGCCCTTGTGCTTTCTCTGGTTGTTGGTGCTATTGGATTTTCTAAGCTTAGCTTAGAAATTTTCTTTTCCTTTGTGTTTTCCATAGGTTTTGCCTTAGCCTTTCTCTTCTTAGGCTTGGCATGTACTAGTATTTCCTCTGCTTCCTCTTCCTTAGCACTGGCTTGTTCTTCTTTATCCTCACCCAAGCTCTTGTGTTTAGTATTATCTTGTTCTTCCTTTTCATCCTTTTCATCTCCTTCATCTTCTTGTTCTTCAGTATCTCCACCAAAGTTGGCCTTTAATTTCTTCACTAATTTGCCTTTCTTCTTCATTATGGAGGCTCTCTTCAACTCCATTTCTACTTTGGACTTCATCACATCATAATTTCAAAATATTTTGGTTGTTTTATCAACTTCTCCAGCAAGAAGTGTAGTGATGGCAGCTAGCTTCATCAACATTAATCTCATATCCTAAGTGTCTTAGCCATCTTACCCTAGGTATGGCAACCTATACATATGTATAATAAATATCAACAAGAAAGCATATGTCATTGTAATACTATTCAACCAATGAAAAAGGTATTCTCATCCTCTACTTCATAGACTTCTTAAAGTCTTCAAAATAACTTGTCATGATAGTTTCAAAGTATTCAACCATTTGCTCAATGTATTCATTGATTTGCACACCTACTGACCTATTCATCTTCCAACTCACCTTGCCAAAAGATGGAAATGTATCCTATACATAGAAAAATATACAAATTAGGATTGATCCAAATTTGCATTGTGCACTCTTGGTTTTTTTAATGGCACCTAGGTTCTCCACTATTTGTTGCAATTGAAGTTCAACTAGATCATATGTATGATCCCTCTTCAAAATTTTATAGCCCACATCTACTACAATACAAGGTACACTATTCAATCTACATGATTGATAAAACTTATGAGAAATTTCTTTTATGGAAAATTCTAATAGATGATCTGTGATGATATAATTTTCATTCCATGTTTGTTAAATTTGGCTCCTTTTTTTTTTCTCTATAACCTCTTTTGAGTCACTTCACAGAGTCTTTGGTTGATTTAGGGTTGAAAAACTAGTCACCCTATGAATTATTCTCTTTGAAATTTTGATTGGTCCATCTTCTAACCATAGGGATCCATCATGTATTCTACTTAATATGATCTTTATCCTTTTTTTTTTGAACATTATGGGGAAATCTAGGGGATGGGTCAAACCCTTTCTTTCAACAATTTTGAACTCTTCTTTTAAGATGCCATTTTCACACAATCTGTCATATGCTTCCCTTATTTCCATGTTGTCAAATCCACCTATCTTACAGTTATAACATTTTTTAACATCTTGAACTAGAATAACTCTCATGGGAATCATGGATAGCATGCCTAATGGGTCTTGTTTATAAGAAACATCTAGAATTTCTCTAAAATCTAGTTGCTTCACTTCATTGCTAACCAATTGAAAATTTTAAACTTCTTGTGCCTCTACATTTCTTGAGCTGGATACCATATGAAAAACTAGGGCTTATACAAATTTCAAACTGCGTAACTTATCTTGTGAAGAAATACCTTTGGGATTCAAAGAATGTGAGTGAGATCATCATTGTGATCTTTGTAGTTGCTTCAAAAAAATGTCTAAATTACCTTCTGTACCACTTACTCTCACTTTGATTTTGAAATGATGAAAAATAGGTGAAAAACAACCATATACCAGATAAAATCCTTGCAATTAATGCTTAGTTCTAGTACAACTTTAAACTCTACATCAACACAATTTATGTTTCACTTAGTATCTAATGAAATGACCATCACTCAGTAGCTACTGTAGGCTAAACATCAACTGGCATAGTTTCATAGCTCACCTCTAACTAGTGTTTCACAAGGCATACACAAAGAACTTTTCATTCTTGGCAACAACATGAAAACTAAAAGATTTAACCTTAATTTTCACAACACCTTGCATCTTTATTCATGCCAATCCATAATTTTCAGTGCTATTTTCTTTTGGAACTGATGTATGATATAATACTTTAAGTATCAATTCCATATACCTTTTTTTTGCTTAGTTTGATGAGGTGAGACTACTTGACCCATTTGGTGAAGTGATCTCTTCTTCATTTGATGTAGTGCAACCATCTTTCTTTTTCCATGTCTTATTCATCTCATTCTTGGCATGTTTTAACATATGGCTTGCCTTTGCCTTTACCAAATTCACAACTTGGTGCCTTAGACCTAGTTGGACAATGTTTACTGATGTGAACAGTCTTCAAAAAGCTAACACATGTAGTTTGACTCAAATACCTCTTGTAATTACCACCAAAGTGAGTCCTAATACAATTCTCAAGTACATATCCATATTCTTGACAATAATGACAGGTATATCTTGTAGTATTATCCCAATTACAAGAATTTCCATAGCTTCTTACTTCGTTGGCTTGCTTGATGACCATGTGGACTTGGATCTACATTCAAAAGCTCTATGTCCATACTTCTGATAGTTGTAGCAATATCCTTCAAATTTTGGTGCATACATGGTTCTAGTTCTACATTCATGTGCCTGATGACCTTGTATATTGCACTTATAATAGTGGACCATGTTTTTAGGCTTAGCATTCTAATTTGTATTCTTTCTCCTACACACATTAGTGGTATGCCCTATGTTTCCACAATTATGACAAGTAGGTTTGGAATTCTTACCTTTGTTGTTCATTTCCTCAGTAGTTTTGGATGATTCTCCTTATTCAGTACTTGTGTAGCCCAATCCTAATGTATCTCTATTGAATGTAGGAGATCTCAATAATTTATCAAATTACTTAATAGCTTCATTTAGCTTGTTGAAACTTTCAGAAAATTCCTTTTCTCTTTTCAGGTCATTCTATAGTTGTTCATTCTACAACTTCAAATTAGTTATTTCAATATCCTTGACATTAAACTCATGATGAGCATTCATCATTTGGCTCAAGGTATCTAATTGCATGTTTGAGATCCTAGATAGCTTTGTTTACTTTTCTTCCAATTTGTTTTCCAAAATTCTTTTGTCTTCTTCAATCATGGCCTTGTCTTCTATAGCTTTCTCCTTTTTATTAGTCACCTAACATAGTAGTATAGCTTTTGATTATTGCTCCAACTTGAGATTTCTAATTTCTTCAGCTTATGCTCTGTTCTTCTCCATTAGACCTACAATTTTTGAATCAAATTTACTAGAGTTACCATCTGTAAATAGCTTTGTGGTGTCAATCTCTTTGTACTATGTGTCATTTTCTACTATGGCAATCTCTTTTCTTCCTTTTAGGGTACTCTTCAAAGAATCTCTAGCTTCATTCAATTGATGTAGCATGAGATGTATTTCAAACTCCTACTTCTCATGGTCTTCCCCAATTTTTAGATTTCCATTTCAAGATCTTTCCTCTAAGTTGTAAAGCTTCTTCATTTGAGAACTTTTCTCTGACACAAATTATTGGAATTAAAGTGGGAAATGTAAGCTTCTTAAGGGCGGGGGGGTTGAATTAGAAGTTAAAGCATGATGAACCCATAAAAATTTTCACCTTACATCCACCTTTTGCATTCAATAGATAAACTAAAATAACATGAAAGGTAAATCCATCTAAAACATGTAAACATGTAAACAATTAAACACACACACCTTGACACTAGAGATGATTACCCATAAACCCTCCAACTAAGAAAGTAAAAATAGGGTGGGGATGACACCCACAAATCTTCACTACTATAGCCATAAAGTGTAGCCAATTAAGGTTACAATGAATTGACCATGAAACATGATTTTTCTTGTGAAAGGCCCACCCTATTAAAGGCTTACAAAGACTATTAAGTTCCACCTTGTTATAGGATTTTAACACCATGTTAGAAGTGTGCTTGGTTAAAGTACTTCTAATCACTCTCTTGGAATCTCACCTTATTAAAGGATTTGATAAGGCCTGTTAGGACCACTTTTCTTAGGAGATTTAACTAAAATCACCTGTCAAAATCTCTCAACATAGATCTTGTGATTGGATTTGAATCTCTTGATTAAAGATGAAATCTGTAGAATATCTTTCTTGATCCTTTATGATCAGATGTATCAATGTTGTATCTTCATCTATCCTTTGTTCTCTTCTAACTAATTCTATAATTCACTCTCACTACTAAGTCACTTTGAATGCTCTGCAAACTACCCTATTCACACCTTCAATCATTCACCTCTTGTTACCTTCCTATAACTTGATCTCTCTCTCTCTCTCTCTCTCTCTCTCTCTCTCTCTCTCTCTCTCTCTCTCTAACCTTTGGGGCTTTGTATTCCTTATAAAAACTTTTTTGGCTTAGGGTTAGGTATAAATCTATGGCTAAGATTCATCCATTTTGCCTCTTAGTCCTTCCTATTTTCTACTTGGTTGCATGCAAATACATAGGGATTCTACAAATAGATTCATCCTTATCTCCAAAGAATCAAAATCTAACCTTAGGTTGGCTTGAAAATGGCTTACATAGTTGTTTGTGTAAGAGTTGATGAAATCCATCTCCAAAGAAACCCAGGATCACCTACATGCAAATAACCTATCAAAGGGAAGCCAAGGAAAGAAGAACGTGGAGGTAGGAAAAAACCCTAAATGGACATGAGAGACAAGAAGATATTGCAACATAAGAAAATATGTATTTACAATATGCAAAATGTGTTATGTTTTACAATGAGAGAGAGATCACTTATAAAGGCCTCAAGCAAGCTTGTAGAACAAGTTGGAAGGTGGTAGAAGATAAGGTTGACAACCAAGCACTCTTCCACAAAATAGTGGAATATGCTAGAAGGGGACAAACTCCCATGTTGTCAACAACTCATCACTACATGCATTAAATACTAAATATTAAATAAATGCATTAACCTAAGTAAGCTTAATTAAATAGAAAAAATAATTAATAAATAATTATTTATTTACTCTAACACCCCCCCTTAAGTGTAACTTAGGGGAATTCCTTAAGCTCTCAAAACTAAGATGAAAATGTAGAATGGGTCCTAGCAATAAGGCCATGTTAGGTACCCATGTACAATGCAAAGAAATTTGACCTCTGAAAATGGAGAAAGAGAGAAAAAACATGGGAAAAACCCTTCTCCCAAAAAGAGGTAAGAACCTAGTGAAGAACTGAAGAAGCCTCAACTAGGGGAATGTCCCCTAAAATAGGAACAAAGAGTGATCATGAAGAGCATCATTGAAGCATGAAGAAGTTGCAAAACTCTACCATTAGAAAGAAAACTACTGATTTGAAGAATCTCCATGGAAGAAGAAGGCATGAACCAAGCATGTCTATATGGTAGATGATCCATCCCACCAAAATGCATAGGTAGCCAATCACTGCAATCACCTTGTATATAGGATCACCCATTGAATACATAGTTTACACTATCTAACCATTGAACCAATGATGCATTAGAACAACAACATAACCCCCCTTAGTACAGACGTGTTGAGATGATAGGCAACTGAGAAGGTGGGCCAAAAATCTCTTGCAGTCGAACCAAGAATAATGAGAGAGGAAGAGGTACAAACACCTATAAAGACACGGTCACAAAGATGTTGCATGGGAAAAAAAAAGGAAGAAGGCCTAAAATAGTAAACAACTATCCCCCCCATGGTGCTTTATAAAAATAGTGCATGTACAAGTGACTCAAAAACAACGTTCATGAACCCAAAATACAAAAGTGGCACTTTATCTCAGTATGTATACAAAAGAGCTTAAAAATGATGTCTACAATGATCAAAATAGGAAAAAAGCTGACTCAAAAGAAAGGATAGCCTAAAGAAAAATAAACCATGCCAATAAAATGATCATCGGACCTAAAACACCTAAGATATCCACCATAGAGAAAAATATCAAAAACATGATAGAAAGAGCATGTGCCAAAATCTAAGAAAAAGGATTACATTTTTGAAAAGATGAAAAAACTAGCTTTCCAAAAATATAACATTTTCAAAAAATGGACATGGGACACAAAAGATATCCATGCTAGAGTCAAAAATAGAACTTCAAAATTCAACTGAAAAAAGGGGCAACAAAACTACATCAAAACCTTAAAATACCTAACCAATGTCTCCATCTTGGAACTAGCTTTCCACTGCTTCTTTGAGATCGAAAAAATACCTTTGTGTGCTCAAGTTATGGCCAAAAAACCAATAATAGGTCCAAAATAACCCTGGAGAGGTGCAAGAGGATGATGTAGGTGACATTGTGCTGATGTCATCAGACCAAAAGCTTAAAATTGACAGCCTATGACCCATTGAGGCAAAAAAAAATGCCATGTGGATGCCACATGGAAGATAGGATGACATGGTAGGGGTCACGTGGAAAAGTGCCACGTGGTAGCCCACCATGTGTCATGTGCAGAATGTCATGTGTAGAATGTACTGACTATGCCACAAAAATTTGACTAAGTTGATGTGTTATCCTACCAACTGGGCATGAGTGGAGGTAGGTAGAAGACCTAGTGAGGGTGAAGTAGCTTGTTGTAGAACTAGCAAAAAAAGCCAGTGAACCAAAGGGATAAGGTGGCACCAGAGGTGAAGAATTCAATGGAGTTGAAATTGGTGGAGGCACTGCTAATGATAAGAGGCATGGCCCGAGACAGAGCCACCTAGGGAGTAGTGTGCAGGTGGCCCCGCAGTGGCCGCTGGGCAATGCCACGGTGGTGCACCTATAAATTTTTTTAAATTTTTTTTTAATGCATAGATTGTTTGTACAATCATACGGAAGCCTTGAGCTGAAATTTTTTTGCCTCTCAGAGCCCTATCTCTAAAATCAACAAATTTTATATGGATCCTAGTTGAAAAATTCCTTTTGGATCCAATGGCATTGTTTTTTTGGGCCCAATGTGATCCAAAAATATGCTCTCCCCCAGATTTGAAGAAAAAAACACAAACAAACTAGGGTTTGTGTCTTCGAATCACGGGTTCAAAAATCCTTCAACGAAGTAGCAATAGGGAGGCTCTGATACCATGTTGGAGTTGATGAAATCCAACTTTGAAGATGCCCAAGATCACCTACATGCAAATAACCTATCAAAGGGAAGCCAAGGAAAGAAGAGCGTGGAGCTAGGGAAAAACCCTAAATGAACATGAGAGACAAGAAGATATTGCAACACAAGAAAATATGTATTTACAATATCAAAAATGTGTTATTTGTTACAATGAGAGACAGACTGCTTATAAAGGCCTCAAGGAAGCTTGTAGAACAAGTTGGAAGGTGGTAGAAGATAAGGTTGACAACTAAGCACTCTTCTACAAAATAGTGAAATACGCTAGAAGGGAACAAACTCCTGTGTTGTCAACAACTCATCACTAAATGCATTAAATACTAAATATCAAACAAATGCATTAACCTAAGTAAGCTTAAGTAAATAGAATAAATAATTAATAATTAATTAATTATTTACTCTAACAGTTTGTGCAATCACAAAAAAATATGTCCAATCTATGTTACTCAGCACTTGAAGTTACTAAAGCTTGGCACATATTGTAATTTTGCTTCTTGCTTGACACCTAAACTACTCGACATCTACTATTCACTCAGCACTTGAATCACTTGGCATGGTCTATCTACTCACCACATGAGTTACTTGGCACATGAGTGACCCAAAACTCATCATAACTTGACATAGTCTTGTATTTACATATTATACTTGGCATGCATTACTAGTTCAACATAAACTAAATAAATGTCTTCAGTGTGTTGATACTCAATTGTCAAAATCAATTTGAGATCAACATAAATTGTTGATTGACACATTGCTTGAAAAAGAACTATACCTTTCAAATTGTACAACATTTTTAAAATCCAAAAGATTCATCACATTATACTCTTCTTCTACTATAAGGAAAAATAAATAAAACATTGTAGAGTTTTGAATTAATTAAGATGGAAAGACATGAGATTTTTTTATTCCAAAAATATGGAAGTAGAAAATTAATAATTATTTATTTATTTAGAACAAACCTAAAAATAGATATGTGTCACATCTAGGCATGAATCTACTTCTTCTATGTATAATATTATTTAAAAATATTATCTTTTAATTTTGATTAAGGTGGTTAGAACTACGTCTAATTATTTTTTTCTTGAATTCTTTGTACCATTACATTAAAATTCAAAATTTTGACCAATCAATTTTTTTAATTTTGTCTAGATAAGACCTTGTGGTTTAGAAACTAAATTCAACTTCCTAGAAATTCGTTCCTCTCAAGTTTTTGATATAAAGAATATAACATGTAGAATATTGCACATCAAGTTGACATAACCCTGATTTCCTAATTTTTTATTGCCACTTAAGGACATAGTTTGGTTGATCATGATCCTACACATACCTATCCTCACTAGTATATATTCTCTATGATACACTCACCCTATAACATGCTTACACAATATTTTATACAACATGTGCATGTATAATAGTGTGATGTCACTATAGGGCATATACACTTCATAATGCATTGGAATTTGCAAAATCTAAAGCTTGGATTTTCCTTGGAGATTCAACCCAAAGGTTTGGTGGTCTCAAACATGTCTAAGATGTATTTTTTAGATATCATACCTCACATAGTAGTATAGCTTATGATTCTTGTTCCAACTTGAGATTTTTGATTTCTTCAGCTTGTGCTCTATTCTTCTCCATTAGATCTACAATTACTGCATCAAATTCATAGGAGTTATCATCTACAAATAGCTTTGTGGTCTCAATCTCTTTGTATTGTGCATCATTTTTTTCTATGATAATATATTTCCTTCTTTTTAGGGTACTCTTCAAAGCATCTCTAGCTTTATTCAGTTGATGTAGTATGAGATGTATTTTAATCTCCTAGTTCTCAATGGTCTTTCCAAATTTGTAGATTTCCATTCCAAGATCTTTCCTCTATGTTACAAAGATTCTTCTTTTGAGAACTTGCCTTTGATACCAATTTTTGGAATTACAAGTGGTAAATGTAAAAAAAAATTTGGTGGGGGGGAGGGGTGAATCATAAGTTGAACCATGAACTCATAAAATTTTTCACCTTACATCTACCTTATGCATTCAATAGATAAACTGAAATAACATGAAATCTAAATGCATCTAAATCATGTAAGAAATTAGAAAAAAACACTTTGACACTAGAGATGATTACCCAAAAACTCTCCAAATGAGAAGGTAAAACTGGGGTGGGGATGACACCCACAAATCTTCACTACTATAGTAATAAAGTGTAGCCAATTAAGGTTACAATGGTTTGAATATGAAACATGAATTTCCTTGTGAAAGGCCTACCCTATTAAAGGCTTACAAAGACTATTAAGTCCCACTATGCCTAGTTAAAGGACTTCTGATCACTCACTTGGAATGTCACCCTATTAAAAAATTTGATAAGTCCTACTAGGACCACTCTGCTTAGGAGATTCAACTAAAATCACTTATCAAAATATCTCAGCATAAATCTTGTGATTAGCTTTGAATTGCCTGATTAAAGATCAAATCCACAAAATATCCTTCTTGATCCTTTATGATTAGATGTATCAGTGTTGTATCTTCATCTATCCTTTATTCCCTTCTAACTAATTCTACAATTCACTCTCACTACTCAATCACCTTGAATGCTTTGCAAACTATCTTGTTCACACCTTTAGTCATTCACCTCTTGTTACCTTCCTGAAATTTGATCTCTCTCTCTCTCTCTCTCTCTCTCTCTCTCTCTCTCTCTTTCTCTCTCTCTCTCTCTCTCTAAAACCTTTGGGGCCTTTTCTTCCTTATAAAGACTTTGGTGGCTTAGGGTTAGGTATGAATCTATAGATGAGATTCATTCATTTTTCCACTTAATCCTTCCTATTTTCTAATTAGCTACATGCAAATAATTAGGGATTTTGCAAATAGATTCATCCTTATCTCCAAAGAATCAAAATCTAACCTTAGGTCGACATGAAAATGGCTTACATAGTTGTTTTCACTATCACAAACAAATATGTTCAATCTATTTTACTTGACATGTTAAGTTACTAATGCTTGACACATACTATAATTCTTCTTTTGGCTTGATGTTTGAACTACTCGACATCTACTCTTCAATCAGCACTCAAATCACTCGGCATGGTCTATCTACTCGGTGCATAAGTGACTTGGCATTTATTGTAACTTGGCATAGTCTTGTATTTACATATTATACTCAGCATGCACTACTAGTTCGGCATAAACTAAGTAAATTTTTTAAGTGTGTTGAGACTCAATTGTTAAAACCAATTTGAGATCAACAATATCCCCCTTTGACATGAGTGTCAAAAAAACTTGAATATTTACAACAATCTATTCTTCTTGAATATAACATAACCATGACTTGGATTATATACAAAACTTCACAATTTCACAATTTTGCATTAACTTATGTACTACAAAAATGTGTAACTCCCTCTAAGTTAATGTGTCTATTTTGTATCCAAAATCTATTCTCCATTCTAAGTAGATTTGTCTCTGTTGACTGATACTCTTTGATCATTGGGGTTAAAATATGATTATCTCCCCCTTTGTTCATGCTTCCTTCTTTTTCTCTATTCATCTCTCTATTTAATTCAATTGTATCTCTCCTTGCATATTTATTCCTGTGATTTATTTACCTTTCTTCTTTATCTCCCCTTTGCTTATTTATCTCCCCCTTTTTGGCACTTATGTCAAAGGGTTTATATGCTTAGGGTGTATTTGTCCAAAAACAATTTATGGACTTTCATGATTATTTTTAGAGAAGCATCCCAGTTGTCACATGCAACATCCAATAACTTTATTTGGATGGCTACCTCTATTGCAAGGTGCACTAGGCCATCTAATGTAGAAAGATTGGGATCTTTCTTCAACAAGGTTTCTACGTAGCCTAATTTTTTATGAGGTATCTCCATATGTGGGGTAAGAGAGGCCTGAATTTGTGTCAATTTGGTTCTTATATTAGCCTCTTCTATTGTTAACAAAACTAGTTGACTCTGTGACTAAAGCAATGTGTGGAAGTGCTTCTCATTTTGAGCTGGGTTTTGAGGTAGTTGCATACCTGAGATGTTTAGATTCCTCTCCAAACTTAGAATTATCTATCTGGTGTCTTGGGTGAAGAGTATGGGATCACATAGTTTGGTGTACAATGAGAAAATATTCTCAAGTACCTTCTTAACATTGTCAACCTTATTTGTCAAAGAAACTTATGATAGTTCTATATCACCAAATATCTTTTCATTCACTTTTCCTTGAAACTTTCTTTTAGAATATTCCAAATGTTTGGCATTTGTATCTAGGGGTTCATTATTAACCTATTCCACAATATCTAACAACTATTCTTGGTTTGTTCTGGGGTAGGCAAGCTAAACACAAGTAAAAAGATGTCTTTAATTTCTTGTAATGCTTGCTTTTGTTTTTACTCCTTTCCAAGCATTGCTTGACGTTTCTTCTTCTCTAATGCTTGTTGCAAAATACTTATTTTTTCTAGTGTTATTGCTACATAATCAAACTAAATTATCACTATTTCTTCATCTAAAGTTACATCTCCATAGTGAATTACCTTTTCAATCTTAGAGGAGCTATATCTTGGTGCTAAAAATTTTAGGGGTACAACTTCGGCTTCTGAAGGACTTTTGTAGAACTGCTAGATGTTGGTAAGGTTACCAATGTGTGTATGGCTTCTTTCTCCTTTTCCCCTAGTACATGCTTACTTTCTTTAGATATTCTTTGGTAAATCACAATGGTTGGAAGTTTAGCTTGGGTCTATGTTGTAGGTACAAAAGTATCTATTTGTCCTATTTGCTCTATTGATGTCTCCTTTTCCTTTTCTGTGGTAGTCTATCTCTATTCAACCGAATCAATTTTAATGGTTGTGTCAACCTTTATGAATGTGTATACTGATGTTTGAATCAAAGGTTGATCACTAGTAGCTAAAGGGATGGTAGAAGGTGGTTCTTTTATATTCACCTTATCCCTTATGATGTCAGCTATTGCCTTTTGAAGTTCATCCACACCAACCAATACTAGGTTGCCACATAATCTTGCCTGAAGTGTAGATTGGTCTAGTATATTTTTCATATCTTCTATAGTTAAAGGATTGATGCTCTAAGTTGAAATGTCAAGAAAATCCTTGAAAATTATAGTTTTTGTAGTTAAATTAGTGTCACATGGAGGGTTGGAACTTGGCATTTGTGTGTCTTGCACACTTTGTTCTTCTTTCTACTCTTCAACTATTGCCATGTCTTCATCTTTCTTTTGTTTTTCCTTTTCAACAATATTTTCTTTTTCCTTTTCATCATCCTTATCATCCTTATCATCACCATTACTTCTTCCCTCAAAGGGATCTTCTTCTCTTTGTTCCACAGTTGTTAACCCATAAATCAATTTCCACATTTGGGTGGTTTTATAAAGAATGTTGAAGGCTTTGTATTTAGATGCAAATATTCCACCATATTTCTTGTTTGCCTGGGTAATCTATCCTTTTGTCAATTTTTGCATAACTTGTGCTAATGTAGATTCTCTGATTTGTTTCTCCAAGTTTAAACAATAATGCCACCTTTTTTCAGCAATGAAATATTGACCTTTTGGTAAAGTATTGTCAAACTCAAGTGGATATATTGATTCTTCAACTAAAGTATTTTCTTCTTTTTTAGATTTTTCAAAATTAATATTTTTCAAACTAGACAAATCTATATTATTTTTGACATTCTCACATATATTCTCAAGATCAGATTCAGGTGTATGATTTACAACTTTAAATTGGCTTATATCCTCAAATTCCTTTCACTCATCATCAGTATCTGGTTGTGTAATGTATTTACTTCTTTGTTTCTTCTGCTCTTGACCTCCTTGTTTTGTAGCCTTGGCCTTTTGTTTGGATAACTTCTTGGCCATTTGTATGGTGGCCTATGTGCTTGCTTTGGTTATTGGTTTTGTTGGCTTTTCTAAGCTTGGCTTAGCAATTTTCTTTTCCTTTGTCTTTGCCACAACCTATGCCTTAACCTTTCTCTTCTTAGGCTCGATATGTACTAATGTTTCCTCTACTTCCTCTTCCTTGGAACCCTCTTCTTTTTCTTTATCCTAACCCATGCTTTGGGTTAATGAAAGAGGTTCTTTAGCTTTATCTTGTTCTTCCTCTTCATCCTTTTCATCTCCTTCTTCTTCTTCTTCTTCTTCAACATCTTCACCAAATTTGGCCTTTAATTTCTTCACCATTTTTTCTTTCTTCTTTAGTGTGGAGGCAATCTTCAACTCCATTTCTACATTGGCCATCATCACATCATAATTTCCAAATATTTTGGCTCTTTTATCAACTTCTTTAGGAAGAAGTGCAATGATGGCAGTTGAGGCTTTATCAAAATTAATCTCACATCCTAAGGGTCTTAGCCATCTTACCCTAGGTATGGAAACCTATACATATGTATAATCAATATCAACAAGAAAGCATATGTCATTGTAATACTGTTCAACCAATGAAACAAGTATTCTCATCCTCTGCTTCATAGACTTCTTAAGGTCTTCAAAATAACTTGTCATGATAGCTTCAAAGTTTTCACCCATTTTCTCAATGTATTCATTGGTTTACATAGCTATTGACCTATTTTTCTTCCCACTCACCTTGCCAAAAGATGCAAATGTATTTTGTACATAAAAAAAATGCAAATTAAGATTGATCAAAATTTTCACTGTGAACTCTTGGTTTTTCTAATGGGACCTAGGTTCTCCATTATTTGTTGCAATTGAAGTTTAGCTAGATCATAGGTATGATCCCTCTTCACAAATTTGTAGCCCACATAAACTATAATATAGGGTACACTATTTAATTTACTTGATTGATAAAACTTATGAGAAATTTCCCTTATGGAAAAGTCCAATAGAGGATCTATGATGGTATCCATTGTCATTCCACGTTTGTTCCATTTGGCTCCTATGTTTCTCTATAACCTCTTTTGAGTCACTTCGTATAGTCTTTGGGCAATCTAGAGTTGGAAAACCAGTCACCCTATGAATTATTCTCTTTGAAATTTTGATTTTTCCATCTTCTAACCATAGGGATCCATCATGTATTATTCTAAATATGATCTTTATCCATTTATTTTTGAACATTGTGGGGAAATCTAGGGCATGGGTCAAACCCTTTCTTTCAATGATTTTGAACTCTTCTATTAAGATGTCTTTTTCACACAATTTATCGTATGGTTCCCTAATCTCCATATCACCAATTCCACCTATCTTATAGTTATAACATTTTCTAACATCCTAAAGAATAATAAATTTATGGGGAATCATGGATAGCCCACCTAATGGGTCTTTTTATATGCAACATCTGCAATTGCTCTAAAATTTGGTTTCTTCACTTCATTGATAACTAATTGAAAAATTAAAACTTCTTGTCCCTCTATGTTCGTTGAGCTGGACACCATTTGAAAAACTAGGGTTTATACAAATTTTAAATTGTGTAGCTTGACTTTTGAATAAATACCTTTGAGATTTGAAGAATGTGAGTGAGATCATCATTGTGATCTTTGTAGTCACTTCAAACAAATTTTTGAATCGCCTTCTACACAACATGATCTTTTTTTGAGTTTGACATGATGAAAAATGGGCAAAAAATGACCATATACCCTACAAATACCTTGCAATTAGTGCTTAGTACCTATACACTGTAAGCTCACCATCAACATGATTTTTGTTTCACTTGACATCTAATGACATGACCATCACTCGACAGCTACTACAGGCTCGATGTCAACAACATGAAAACTAAAAGATTTAACTTTGAATTTTCGCAACACCTTGCATCATTATTCACATTGATCCATAATTTTGAATGCTATTTTCTTTTGGAACTAATGTATGATATAATACTTTATGTACCAGTCTCACATACCTCTTGTTTTCTTAGTTTGATGAGGTGTGACCACTTGACCCATTGGGTGAAGTGACCCCTTCTCCATTTGATGTATTGCAACCATCTTTCTTTTTCCATTTCTTATTCATCTCATTCTAAATGTGTTCAACATCTGCCTTGCCTTTGCCTTTATCAAATTCACAACTTGGTGCCTTGGACCTAGTTAGACAATGTTCACTAATGTAACCAGTCTTCAAATACTTGAAACATATAGTTTGACTCAACCACCTCTTGTAATTACAATTGAAGTGAGTCCTAATACAATTCTTAGGTACATTTCCATATTCTTGACAATAATAATAGTTATATCTTGTATTGTAATCCATGTTACAAGAAATTCCATAGCTTCTTACCTTTGTTGGCTTACTTGATGACCATGTGGACTTGGATCTACATTTAAAGGCTCTATGTCCATACTTTTTATAGTTGTAGCAATATCCTTCAAATTTTGGTGCATGCATGGTTCTAGTTCTACATTCATGTGCCTAATGACCTTGTTTATTGCACTTATGATAGTGGACCATGTTCTTAGGCTTAATATTCTAATTTTTATTCTTGCTCTTGCACACATTTGCGGTGTGCCCTTTCTTTCCACAATTATGACAAGTAGGTTTGAAATTCTTAGCTTTGTTGTTCCTTTCCTCAGCAACTTTGGATTATTCTCCTTCGTCAATGCTTGTGTAGCCCAATATCGATTTATCTCTATTGGATCTAGGGTATTTTAGTAATTGCTAAAATTACTTGATGGTTTTATTTGGGTTGTTGAAACTTTTGACGAATTCCTTTTCTCTTTTTAGGTCATTTTCCAGTTGCTCATTTTGCAACTTCAAAGTAGTTATCTCAATGTCCTTGATATTCAATGCATGATGAACATTCATCATTTAGCTCAAGGTATCCAATTGCATGTTTGAGATCCTACATAGCTCTATTGACTTTTATTCCAATCTATTTGCCAAAATTATTTTCTCTTCTTCAATCATGGCCTTGTCTTCTATAGCTTTCTCCTTTTGTTCAGTCACCTCACATAGTAGTATAGCTTGTGATTCTTTCTCCAACTTGAGATTTTTTATTTCTTTAGCTTGTGATCTATTCTTCTCCATTAGATCTACAATTGCCACATCAAATTCATAGGAGTTTCCATCTAAACATAGCTTTGTGGTGTCAATCTCTTTGTATTGTGTGTCATTTTGTACTATGGCAATCTCTTTCATTATTTTCAAGGTACTCTTCAAAGCATCTCTAGCTTCATTCAGTTGATAAAGTATGAGATGTATTTCAATCTCCTGGTTCTCAATGGTCTTTCCCAATTTGTAGATTTCCATTTCAAGATCTTTCCTCTAAGTTGCAAAGCTTCTTCCTTTGAGAACTTGTCTCTGATACCAATTGTTGGAATTACAAGTGGGAAATGTAAGCTTCTGGGCGGGGGGGGTTGTGATTAAGAAGTTAAAACATGAACTCATAAAAATTTTCACCTTACATATGCCTTATGCATTCAATAGATAAATTGAAATAACATGAAATGTAAATGCATCTAAATTATGCAAGCAATTAAAAATAAACACTTTGACACTATAGATGATTACCTAGAAACTCTCCAAATGAGAAGGTAAAACTGGGGTGGGGATGACACCCACAAATCTTCATTATTGGAGCAATAAAGTGTACCCAATTAAGGTTACAATGGTTTGACTAGGAAACATGATCTACCCTATGAAAGACCTACCCTATTAAAATCTTACAAAGACTATTAAATCCCATCTTGTTAGAGTATTTCAACACCTTGTTAGAAGTGCTCCTGGCTAAAGGACTTATGATCACTCACTTGCAATGTCACCCTATTAAAGGATTTGATAAGGCCTGTTAGGACCACTCCACTTAGGAAATTTAACTAAAATCACCTTTCAAAATGTCTCAACATAGATCTTATGATTGGCTATGAATTTCTTGATTAGAGATCAAATCTGCACAATATCCTTCTTGATCCTTTATGATCAGATGTATCAATATTGTATCTTTATCTGTCCTTTTTTCTCTTCTAGCTAATTCTATAACTCACTCTCATTGCTAAGTCACCTTGAATGCTCTGCAAACTATCTTGTTTTCACCTTCAATCATTCATCCCTTGTTACATTCTTGTAACTCTCTCTCTCTCTCTCTCTCTCTCTCTCTCTCTCTCAAATCTTTGGGGCTTCATCTTCATTATAAAGAATGTGGTGGTTTAGGGTTAGGTATGAATTTACATCTGAGATTCATCCATTTTTCTACTTAATCCTTCCTATTTTCTGATTGGTTGCATGCAAATACATAAGGATTTTGCAAATAGATTCATCCTTATCTCCAAAGAATCAAGATCTAACCTTAGTTCGGCTTGAAAATGGCTTACATAGATGTTTGTGCAATCATAAACAAATATTTTCAATTTGTGTTACTCGACACTTGAAGTTACTGATGCTTGACACATATTATAATTTTGCTTCTAGCTAGACACTTGAACTACTTGGCATCTCCTATTCACTCAGCACTTCAATCATTTGGCATGGTCTATTTGCTCGACACTTGAGTGACTCAGCAATCATTGTAACTCATCATAGTCTTGTATTTACATATTATACTTAGCATGCATTTCTAGTTCAACATAAACTAAGTAAATGTCTTAGGGGTGTTGACTCTGAATTGTCAAAACCAATCTGAGATCGACATAAATTGTTGATTGACACAGTACTTGAAAAAGAACTATACCTTTCAAATTGTACAACATTTTTGAACTCTGAAAGATGCATCACATTCTACTCTTCCTCTACTATAAGGAAAAATACATAAAAAATTGTAGAGTTTTGAATTAGTTAAGGTGGTCAGACATGAGAGTTTTTCATTCCAAAAATACTAAAGTAGAAAATTAATAATTATTTATTTATTTACAATAAAAATAAAAATAAATATGTGTCACATCAAGGCATGAGTCTACTTCTTCTATCTATAATATTATTTAAAATTATTATCTTTTAATTTTGATTAAGGTGGTCAGACCTACGTCTACTTATTTTTGTCTTGAATTTTTCGTACCATTAAATCAAAATTCAAGATTTTGACCAATCAATTTTTAAAATTTTCTCTAGATATGGCCTAGTGGTTTAGAAGCTAAATTCAACTTCCTAGATATTCTTTTCTCTCAAGTTCTATATATAACGAATATAATGAGTAGAATATTGCATGTCAAGTTAACATAACTCTAATTTGCTGATTTTATATTGCCACTTAAGGGCATAGTTTGGCATAACATTACTTGGTACTCTATATTTCATGTATGCATGATGATTATTATAGTGCTTTCAGATATTGATGATGATTAGTTAGATGGTTTATTATCACATGTGTTTTCTTATGGATACTTACCCCATACTGCATGTGTATGTTGTGCATTTTTTTTCTTTATGTATGGCATTTCTGATGTGATTAAGGAAGGGATTCATAGTCACCTGCTAGACTAGATCTACACGATGCACCACTTCTTGCCATTGCCTATTTAGCTTAGTATATATTGTGTATGTACATGCATGGATTTTATGTAAGTTGCAAGTACCAAGTATCGACTTCCCTGAATTGCAAGGATGAGCATACCTTATCACATTATCTCAATGGTAAGAGAGGGGAGATAAATTCTTAAATCCAAATCCTAAACCCTTAACCCATTTGTCCTAATTGATAATTAGGACAAGTATATGAGTCGTATGACCTCCAAATGTGTCAGATGATGTTAATTCATGATTATAACCCTTTAGTTTGATTTGTGTGTATTTTTCTATGATGGGTTTTTATTTTATTTTATGAGTCTTTGTGAATTTTCTATTAATCAAGTTTAATTAAAAGATTAAAATTAATGATTTAATGGAAAATTAATATGATATTTTAATATTTAATTATATTTAATTAACTGAGGAATTAATTAAACAAAAGAATTAAATTTAAAGATAAAATTTATAGTATAAAATTGGAATGTGATAATATTAATTTAATTTAATAATAATATATTTAGAGTTCAATTTTAAATAAATGCTAAATAATATTATTATTTAAGTTTATAAATAGTTATCAAATTTAATGTTTGAAAATAAATTTAGAAGTGGAAAGGAAATTGATTTATTAAAAATGTCATGATTGCATGATGCATGCATGAGAATAAATTTAATAAACTAATTTTAAAAGAGTCAAGTGAAAATTAAATAAAGCAATTTAATTAATTGATGAATGTGAATGAAAAAGATAAAACAAAGATAAATAAAAGTTAATAAGGAGTTAAGGTTTGTGAGTGAGGAATTCTTTGGGGTGAATGCACAATTAGTGCCCCAATTTTTGTGAGAGAATTCATATCACAACTTGGAGGTTCATTTTGGAATCATCAAAAATTTTGGAGAAGGAAGAAATTTTCAAAAAAGAGGAGGTTCTAAGAGGAGAAATTTTCTCTACAACTTTCAGGGGCATAGTGATTAGCATCAGTGTCTAGTTAAACACTTGTGAATGTTGCATGTTTTAATATGCTATGTCTTTCCTATCTTCATCGTGTTTGTATAATGGATGCCTAAATAATTTTTGTGGCAAAATTTATCATATGATGTTTCTCTAGTGCGTGTGTTCAATATATTAATTCTTTTCATAGATCTTGACTTTGGTAAAAGAATAGGATAGGGTTGTGTGATAAAATTGAAGATCTTTTCAAAGTTTGAATGTACTAAATCGATCAATAAAATCTCTCTTCAATGGATTTAAAATTGAGAATCAAACAAGGAAAGGGTTGTGCTTTGAAATTTAAAAAAAAAAAAAATACACTGGAATTTTTATTAAAATATATATATTCAAAAAATTTAAATAATTGGGGGAGGGGGTCTTGTTTTTTTTTCGAAAATGTATATTTTTAAAAAAAAATTATATATGTGTGTGTGTGTGTGTGTGTGTGTGTGTGTGTGTGTGTGTGTGTGTTGGGGCAAGGGGTGGGTGGTGGGTGGGTTACCCCACCCCACCCCATCCTGTTACCTTTTACCATGGCCATAGAGCCAATGACTGTTGCATGTAGTTGTACCTATGATTGTGATTGCAGTACAACTACAACAATAGTTGTAGACCGATGACCTGATATGATTTAAAATTGCATGCAATGCTTTAACAATTTGTTTTAATTTATTTTTTAAATATATTTAATATTAATTAAATTTAGTTTATTAATTTTTTTTAATTTAATTAAAATTCAATTTAGTTTAAATATAATTTAATTAAAAGTTTAATATAAATTTTAAATATTATTATTATTTAATAATTTAAAAAGTATAAATATAAATATTATTAAAATTAATTAACAATTAATGAATATAGATAAATAAAGGGTTTTGTTTTTTATAAGATAAATAGTTTTTAAGGGATCTTGAAACCCATAAGTTTTACAAAAACAAGGCTGATAATAAGCAAAAGAAGCCCAGCCAAAATAGAGGTCCAACAGCTGAAATAAAAACTCAAAGGCCCAACCCAAAACAAAGGCCCATGGAAAGGCTAGAAAACAAACAAACTAAAACAGACAACAAAAAGCTTGTCCAAAAGCCAAAAGCCAGGAAGACGAAAAGATAAAAAACAAGAAAACTAGTCTTTAGTTATCTTCTCCATTTTTCGCATAGTCTGAGCTACCTCGACTATCTTTTTTTGCTCCTTTACCATTTGATCCTGGACCATCTCCATGCCCTGATCCATACTAGTGAACGTACTAATTGTGGCCTTGTCATCATCCAGCCTGGCCTTATCCTTGTTGTGTCCTTCCTCCTCCACCAACAAGCCCCTATCCTTAAGTTTACCAGCAAGGGATTAGATGTTGTCATTCATCAAACTCAGGAGAGAAATCATCTGAATTTCCAGGTTGTGGTTTTAGTTTTTGAGATTTCTAAGTCTCCTTTCATTTAAGCTTTCTTTGTTATCCTGGTCCTCCTGGCTGTCATTACCTGTCTTATTCTTAGTACTTTCCATCTGGGATACCCTTTCTCTAACTTCCTCTAGCTCATGGAAGAGCCATTTGATTGATCTGAAGTTGCCAATCATACTACTTTGGGCATTATTCAGAAGGTTCATTCCGATCTCCCTTGTGTTGTCTGAAATGGCCAGGATAGCAGGGTCTATGAGCTCATTGAGCCTAGGCTGCTCTAGGTTTTCCACCAGGATCTGAGGGTTCATAAATTCCCTATAAATCCCCATAGTAGCAGTTCTCACATTGAAATTTTTCTAGGCCTTTCTTCTATTTTTGACTTGCATGTCCCCCTCGTTCTCACCAGTGATGACATTCACTTTTTCCTTCGAAGGAGGTTGAGACTGGACAGGGGAGAGGGGAAGAGAAATGGCATCCGTCCTCTGGTTTCTAGTCTCCTCAACTCTCCCTACCTCCCTCTTTCATTTTTTCCTAGGTTTCTCCTCTTCCAACTCCTCCTTCGACACTTTGTCAGAATCTTTCGTATCCATTTCCTCCTCCTCCTCAGCATAACCCTCTTTTGTTTGAGCATGGCCATGATCCCTAGGGCTTTTCCTGTTGGGAGTTGTAGCTATGGACTATTTCCTATCTTGGCCTTTTTTCTTCTTTCTTGAGGAAACATTCTCCTCCTCCAAGCTAATGCTCTCAATGTCATCAGAGTCAGAAGAAAAGCTGGAGCTGCCTTTGTCAACATCCTCAACTTGAGGAGGGCTATTGCATATAGACTAAGCTTTGAAATGCTCATGGATGAGGAGCAATAATCCCTCATGCAAAGTAGGGTTATCTATTGCTTTCTTCTTGAAACTAGAGATTTCCTTATTCATAGAAGTGAGAAGGTAAAAGGGAATGAAAATTCTACTCTTATGGAAAAAATGATTTAAAATCATAAAATAGTGAGTTTTGACCCGATCAGATCTAGGGTCCAAGGTAACATAATCAATGAGGGCATATAAAACATACCGAGCCAAAACTTCTTTATAGTCTCTGTCACATAGAAAGACTCTTTCTTTTCCAACTTGTTCATCTCTGCAAAAATTTTCACGAACTCCTTGACTACATTGGATGAAAGTTTCTTGTCCCTATAGAATTTGAAACCCTCCATAGGGATAGCAGTGACCTCCGCAACCACCTCCTCTATGATTTGGAAAGAAACCCCATTCACCTTGACCTTGCCATTATTCCATGAGTTCACCATGTTTTTGGTGACCTCGGGGTCAAAACCATGAAGTTTCTCAAAAAAATTCGCAACCTCGCCCTTTTCCAATTTTTTCTAGACTTTGCCCATTTTCTTCCACTTCTCCACTTCACCTGTTGGCTCCTTTCTGCTCCGTTCTCCAGTCATGACATCCTTTTTTTCTTCAACTATTCTCATGAGCCCCAATCTCTGCAAATTTTTTCCAGCCAAGATTTTGGTTCTGTTTCTATTATTGGGTTCATGATCATTTGCCACTCTGATACAATAGCAAGTGAAAATGATAACGACCTCCAAACGTGTCTAAATGATGAAAAAAATCCCTTGAGATTACAAAAACCAAGAAACTTATTATTGCTCATGCCATCATCCACTCTTTCTTTATTAAACATGATAACAGTTTGATTAACCTGTACTTTCGTGGATTTTCTCCAGCTCGACAAGTGACTTAGCCTCCATCAAAAAATCTTTTCCAGAATGCCGGATCATCTCTTTGTCTACTCCCACCCCTTTGTTAGTGAATCAGTCAGCAATTGGGTTTTCCTCTCTAAACACATGAGTGACATGGACCTTCTCAAATTTTGTGAGAGCGACACGTGTCTCATCAATTATATTTGCAATCGACCATGAGGGGGGGGGGGGGGGAGATTCCATTAATATTGTTAATTATGTTTTTGGAGTCCCCTTCAAGCCAAAGTTTGGAAACGCTAGCTTCAAAAGCTAGCTTTACCATACTGCACGCGGCTCTGGCTTCAGCCAAATGGTTGGTCTGGGTTCCAAGTGGGAGAGCAAAGGCCGCAAACCCCTCCCCAAAACTATTTCTTATAATTCTACCACTTCCAGAGGGGCTAGGGTTACCCTTAGAAGTGCCATCAAAGTTGACTTTTGACCATCCTTTCGGGGGTAGAATCCATCTGGCATCCTGTCTTTTTCTTTAATCATCTTCCTGTTGCCTATATCAACTTCCCCCTCCTTCATCACTTGAAGGTTTTCTTTTATGTTATTCAATATCTTCCTTCCTAGAATTATTTTTGGCTCCTCTCTGTCCCTAAAAATTCTATTGTTCCTTTCCTTCCAGATGCTCCAGCAGAAGTGAGGCAAAATCCAGGCATAATTATCCTACCGGCTTGCAAATAAAGGGTTTTGTTAATAAGTTTTATTAATTTAATATTAATGTTTTTAGATATAGTTAATTTTTTATTAATAAAATTATTGATAATTTTATTCATTATTAATAACTAATAATTTTGGAGATGTTAATATAAGTATTTAGTTTGATAATCATTAACTAATTTAATTAAAAATTAGTTCAATTAAATTTAATTAATGAAGAATAAAGTCAAACAAAAATTATAGATTTATTTTAATATTATAACTGGAATCACTTATTTATCTTAATAAGTTAAATAAATAACTTGCCTTTAGATCATTTTAGGAAATCGACCTAAATCAAATAGGGGCAACTTGTGAATTATTTAAAAAAAAGGATGGGTTAATTGTAAAGGTGAACTATAGGACTATTTACTTGAACACTAAAATTGAAAACTAAAACCTTATTTTTTAACTCAAAACTATGTGCTCCCAAATCAAATTGAATTGTGAGACTATTATGTTTTACGTGTGATGTCTATGTTTTGGTGTCTCAGGGTTGACCTAGCTTGGCCATTCCTAGGATATTACCACAGGCTCGAGAGTTATGTGTTTGTGATGTCATGATGATGTTTTCGTCTCGATCCTTTAAACCCAACCATGGTAATCTGATGGTATGCTCTATGATGGATTGTATTTATTGTTGTTATTGCTTTCTAGTCTTCTTGTGTGAAGCTAAGGTGTATGTATATGAGATACCTGACTTAACCATTTATGAGTCCTCAATTAGTTATATTTGGATTACTTTATAGTCACCTTGATTGGACTAAAGTTTTTGCTTTGATCTTGGTGATGTCATGTTGTGACATGTTTGACTTGACCATTTTGAGTTGTTGATCTGTATTGTTGGGATACTTTCTAGCTAATCATTAAGAATTGATGGGTATTGCAATTTATCTTGGGATGCTCTCCAATTGCTCGTTGAGAACTAATGTGATTATTGTGGATTATCTTTTGATACTTTCCAGTCACTAGTATAGGGATAAGGTGATTTTTATATATGATTATTGATTTGTGATTTCATGAGCCTAGGGTAGGTTATCTACATGTAGTGTTGAGAAGTGGCTTACATTACACTGAATGATAGTAAAATGAACCTAATAAGAGTTAATTGTATGTTCTTGCCCATGCCTCGAGTGCTAGTATAGACTAGGATGGGAGTACACCTTGCATTCCATAGTATGCCTTATCAATATGAGAGGATACTAGTGGCCGCAGTGGGATCACTAGGGACTTGGGAGTCCTAAGGGACTAGTTGGGTAACTCTAAGCATGATTCATGCGATGACACTTGCCCGCTTACATAGTAGGTTTCCTATGTGTCTTGTGTGCCTTTAGTTCTAGATGTTGATCTATCTTAGAACCTTTGAGTTAGTATACTTATAGGATTCCTTGGACTAAGAGAGTATTTGTGTTATGTGAGTGGGTCATTTAGGTTCCACATAGTCAGGTGGTAGTGCTTTTTCTACTCTTACCATTGAGTTCCATCTGTAGTCACCATGGCTGGAGCTCCTTGGGATGCTTGTTTATCATGTTCATATTATGTTATTTATTGAAACATTTACTTTTATTGATGATTAGCATGTGATAGATGATGTTATCTACTTTGTAGGATCATCTTATGTTTTATTTTAGCACGTTAGCTTTCTTTATGCATATGTTGTAGCATGTTTTAGTAGTGACATCCCTACTATGATACTACAAATGATCTTATCAGTGGCTTGGGATGTTACATGCGGGGGATGATTAGGGCCCATGATGGTCTTATGATGCTATTGACGGTTGGGAGGAACTAGCATTTAGTTAGTTATATTTTATTATGGATAGTTGTGTTTTATGATGGATGGATGTATCATGTATGGTGGATGCTTTCATTTATATTATTGTACTTTATGTATATGAGAAATGTTAGTATGCTAATAGAAACCAAATTTAAATAAAGCTTCTACAAACTAAAAAAAATTCATAAACTTCAAGATAGACTAAGATGAACTCTCAATTGAGAATATGAGCCATTAATGGGCTCTCTCAATGAGAAGCTCTCTTGTTGAGTAGCTTTGTCTAAATAGATAGGATGTATGCTCAAGCTTTATGCTTCAAAAAGGGCTTCAAATGGAGTTGGAATTTGGGTGTGAGTGTATGGTTTTGATGTAAAATGGCTTCTCAAAATAGCATTATGACTTTACTTCATGGATTGTGTTATTTTGCAAAGGGGAAGGATCCAATTTATAGGCAAGAGGCTTGAGGGATTGAGGGCTAGGATGCAAGGATGGGAAAAAGCTCATGGAGGGCTTAGATTTCATGAGAGGAGAGCACATGGATTGTGATTCCTTACAACCAATCAGGGAGTGACACATGTCATAGGGTGAGAGGATGGAGGAAAGGGCAATGATGAGTCAACAAAGGAGGCTCAAGAGATAAAATTTTCATAAAGACCCTTCATAAGTGCTTTGTAAGAACATTTATGACTTTGTGGGCTTTATAAAGTTTTGTGGTTGAAGATATTTGTGAGAGATACCATGAAATTTGAATTTGAGGGTTTAGGGGGGTTTTAAGCTTGCTTAGGGTTGTAAAAATGATTAGAGGAAGGGTTAGAGATGGCTTAGGACTAGGAAAATGGATGGTAAGTGGATTGCAATTAATGAGGGTGGGTGAAGGAGGAGATATTTGTTAACTTTGGCTTGAGTTAGCAAAACTTAACCCATGTTTAGGGAATGTGACAAGGTTAGGAGGGGATTAGGATTAGGGTTAAAGACATCTTCTAGAAGATTCTAGACTTTGGATGAGGATAAATACTTTCTAGAATAGTCTAGAACTTCCTAGGATAAGATTTTATGAAATAAATAAAGTTTTATTTATTTCAAGGGTTTGGGTTGAGGAGATATTTATTAAAACTTTTTTTTAATAAACACGAGGATTAATATTTAATCTTAATTAAATATTTTGAGTTGGGATTAGGGGTAGGAAATGATGGGATTAGGTTTTAATCAAAATTAAAGAAGGATTAGAAGATTTTGGAAGAGGTTATTGGTCATAAAGATATTGGCCAAGTTTTGGGCAAAAAATAATTTTTTTATTTATTTTAGGATTTTTGGTCAATTTATTAATTAAATAATTAATAAATAAGGAAATAATGTTTAAATAAGATTTAAACATTTTTGGGAGGGATTCCTTAATTAAATATTTTTAATTAAGATAAAGGGATTTAATGGCATAAAAATTAATTAATAAATGATGATGTCATCAAGGATTTTTTTCAAAAAATAAAAATATTATTTTCTAAAAGATTTTTAGGTGTCTACATTTTGCCCCTCTTTGATGTGATGCCGCAAGTGGCATGGCATCAAAGATAAGAAAATAAGATGCCCAAGGCTAGAGCAGAAGAGGAGAGAATGGACTGCAAGATGCCCCCTCAAGAAGGCGGCGGAGAGAGAAAGCAAGGCTCGATGACTTCTTGAAAAATACAAAAATTCAAGATGAGCAAGAAGACTCAGATTGGCTTAAGAGAAGAGGTTTAGTTAGCTCAAACTCTCACTATGGGAGAATGATAAAGTGAGAATTAGAGGCACAAGAGGAAGCAAGCTTAAGATCTTAGGGAAGGTGGAGGATGAAGGAGCAGAGTGCTATAAAAAGGAATCCAGGATAGGGAGATGGATGAGGGGATTATAAAGCTGATGCAATAGGATTTCAAAGAGTCAGATTAGTGTAAGATGGGTTTTGAAGATCCCTAGGACTAGGATTGTGGATCTCGAAAGATGAGGCTTGGTGGATTGATTTGGATTGGTGGATCCCTAAGACTAGGATTGTGGATCCCTAAAGCTAAGAGTGATGAGTGATTCAAAAAGATACTGATGCATAAGCTGGGGTAGGAGAGACAAATGCTAGATATGGATGGGGGATAACGGAGATGAAGGAAAACCATTGAAGCTTTTTGAGCGGGGGGATACTTCAAAGAGAAGTACCACCATGTAGTTGAGCACTAGATTTGCTATAGGACTATTGGTTAATTGCCAAGGTTACCAAGAACATCAAGGCCTTTTCACCAACTATCTAGAGGATTGATGGACTGACTTAAAAAAAACACACAAGGATTGCCCCAGCATCACACATGAATCTCGAAAGAATCAGAGTGGAACCGACACTGGGTAACCCACAAGCAGAAAAGAAAAACAAACAAAAGACATGATCAAGACCTTACGCTCTGATTGCCCCATTCACAGTATACCATGATATGGAAGATCATGGAAACCTTGATGAGGGAACAAGGAGATTGCTTGGAAAAGATATTTCAAGACCCAACAGGGAAGAGTCCAAATCAAAAGAAAGTAAAAATCCAAAAGAGAACTGTTTGCCAACGAGATGGGTAGGACGAGGTACTAACGGACAAAGATTAGACATGAGGAAAGCTATATCCTACAAGGACCTATCGGAGAGCACCTAAGCTGGTGGATTTGGATGAGTGATGCATCTGGCAAGCTGAACTAAGAAGAATAACACTTTGGTGACAGGAGATCTAGTTAAAGGATGCATTGGAATAGCTAACCAAGATGTGCGATGTGTGCAAGATGCTAATCAAGGAGGAACTGACACAAAAGTTGGATAGATACAATGGTACTAATCTAAAGAGGATGTACAAGCTAATAGACCAAGATATTTACAAGCTGAAGCTAACCAAGATAGTTACAAGCAGGCAAAAGCTCAGGATGACAGGATACCGGGATGGTTCGATGTTGTGCAAGATGCGAAAGCTAAGGGTGGGGTGATAACGAAAGATATGGATTTGGTAGGATGCATCCAATGATGATGAGAGATTTTGTGACCAAGGATAGCTAGAGGAGCAGGATGAGATGGCTAGATAGGATGGTAGATAGCTAGGATTATGATGGATATAAAGAGATGACATTGGGTTTGCATGAGGATAGCCTAGAGCTAGATACCAATGACAAGGGAGGATGGACAAGACAAGATCTCCAAGGAATATAATGCCCCCAATCAGAAGATAACATGTGGAAGGAGGTTTTATGATGGATGTGATAGGATTGAAGCTAGGATGGAAAAAGGTGAAGGGGGATGATAGCTGGGATGGTTGGTTGAAGCTGCAAGAGATAAGTGGATGGTGTGAGATGGAAGATGGAGGGTGGAGGATAGGTGGATAGATTGGAAGATGGAGTTGGATGTCAAGAGATGACCAAAAGCATGAGGGTTATAGGCTAAGCTAGGGATGGTGGGATTACGTATGATGCTTGTTTGCCAAGTTTTCATCATGGTACTTGTCCAAGGCGCTTGAATTGCCAAGTTTTCACCAGTGGACGCTTTATTTTTCTTTATTATTTTTTGACTTTTTGACTTTCGACTTAGCTAGAATGATTTTGGCTTTCTTCAGCTATTTTTGGCTCATAGATGTTGGTGGGATGGATGACAAAGGATTGGATTGAACAAGTGGAATGGTGGGTGGGAGTTTGACAGATAATGGATGTGAAGACATAAGGCTTGTGGGTAAATGGATGAGGAAAATGGAAAGATCATCATTGGCACACACCTTGAGAGGTGATAAAGTAGTGGGAAAGATGGTTTTGAGCGAGGTTGAGGAGAAAATGGAGGAAGAGAAAGATAAGGACTAAAAGTAGAGTTGGAAGATGGAGGAAGGGAAATTTAGGATAAGAAGCATATAGACTAAAAGTGGATTGGGGGGATGAAGGATGCTTATATGGGGATTTGGATGAAGGATGGATGGATGAGGCTTTTTGAGTAGCATGAATGGATGCCAATTGAGATTTTTCTTTGAGATGCATTTCTTTTATGAGCATCTTGGGTATCCACATGATTTTTGACTTTTTTAGCTGGGGCTTTTGTGGCCTCTTGACTTTTTCTTTGATTGGGATTAAATGTTTCTTGTTTTGAACATGTATTTTAGAAGGGACATGTTGAGACTTGGATTTTTGTGGATTTTTAGATTTATGCTTTTGTATTTTGGCATCCAATATGCTTCTATTAGCCATGGGATGAGAACAAGAGCATGGAGGAGATGGAGGGATAATTGATGGAGTGATAGGGTTTAAAGGTTGGAAGGGATTCAAGGGTGAGTGCCTTTGATGATCTAGCTAGTGGATTTGAGGGGATGGAAGGATAGATTGGAACATAGGATATGGATGGATATAATTGCCCAAAATGGATGGAGGGAAGGAAGGATATGGGCCCAAAATAGATGGAAATGGTGAAGGTGTAGGTCCCAAAATAGATGGAGGGGATAAAGGATTCATATTAGGTATATAAGGACCCAAAATGGATGGAAAGGGTGTGGGATTTAGATAAGGGATATATGGACCCAAAATGGAGGGTTGGAGATAAGGAGTAGGATGAGGGCCCAAAATAGATGCAGAATAAGATGGATGGGAATTTTTGGGTGGAGATGGAAGGACTTGGGACCATGCAAGAATAGCGGGGATACCAACATCTAGAAATACATTTTCATTTCTTTTTTCAATATGATGTTCATTATTTGGAACACAAGATGTGAGTCCATTACTAGCTGAAGGAGTTGGAGCTTTAGATATGATAATTAGTTCTTTTTCGATGGATCTATCATCATGGATTATGGGAGATGTATGATCATGAAGTAGAGGAGATGGGAGGATAGGATCTTGAGTTGGGTGGGCTGAGGGAAAGGGATCTTGAGATGGAGTAAGTAAGATGTTAGGATTTAGATATGGAGGGGATGGTAAAAGTGGATCATGTAGGGGAATAAGTGGGATGGCAGGATTTGCTGTTCTGTCGAAGGATATTTCAACATGCTTTTGGACAAGATCTTGATAGGAATAGATGGGAGTGGATGCATGAAGTTCATTATATGGTATTTGGATAATGCTTGGAGGAGGAGATGTGGATGGGATTTGGAGCGATTCGATGGGTGGTGGGATTTTGACGCTTGTGGGAAGTGGAAGGACTTTAAGCAATTTGATGGATGGTATGGGGATGGTAGCTATGGGAGATGGAGGTGATATTATAGATGGGGAAGCTTCATCAATGACTACTTCACATGGTTGGATTAGATGACATGGCTTATCAACTGTTGGAGGCAACTTTTCTTGTATTTCCTCTAGGAGATTCCTTGGAGACTCGTGTATCAGAGGTGGAGGTGGTGGATTGATAGGAATAGCTGGTGTGATGAGGATGGAAGATTGGAAGCTTGGTTAATTGGGTGATGGAGGAGAAGCTGGGATATCAGATGGCATGACTAGATAGTTTGGAATAACTCTTGGATTTTGGGGGATGGTTGGTGGAAGGCCTCTAAGGCTCTCAAGATACCCGTCATAGTCAACAAGATTTTCATCGTCATTGGAATAGGATGTAGCAGGAGAAAGGACAATATGACCAAACACATCATGATAGGTTTGGGATTTCATGTTTTGATGATGAGTCGGATGGGGATGGGGTCTTGCATATGGATGAACACAGAAGCTCATGGTTGGATTTGGATTAAGTGCTGATTTTGGATTGGCTGATGAAGGATTTCCTAGGGAGAGCCAAAGCTATATGACAGACCTAAGGAGGATTGGCTGGAGATTTTTGGCTTTCTTGTGGATGGATGACTTCAAGGGCATGCTGTCAAAAAGTGAGAGTTTTGCTTTCCTATGCGCTGGATTGGTGAAGATTGTGTTAACTTAAGGATAGACTAATGATCCTATGAGCATGACACGAGATTGACCACTTGTGGATCCCAACCTTTAGCTCAAGGTGATGAGGGATAATAAGTGACAAAGCTAGATTACCCTAGACAAAGCTCTGTCAAAGAGATAACCTTGGTGAGGTTGGTGGATTGGTTGGATTGATTGGATAGAAAATTCTAGCAGAATGACAACAACTCTCTAAAGGCTTGGGTGTGATTTTGGATTGGGTTGCTAGTTGGCTGGGGGGGATGATTTGGAGAGACTTTGGATTTGGGATTGTTCTAAAGCAAGGAACTAGATAGATTCGGTCTTAGCGGGTGAGCTTGGATGATTTTCTGATGAGGCAGTGACTACGCTAAGTATGCCTTGTGTAGTGCCTCTCCCATTTGACTTTTGTAAGTCATCCTAATGGATGCAACCTTGATGATCTTTTGTTGTGATGGGATCATGATTGTGACCCTGAGTGGTCTACACCGTTGAGGTGTTTGGATTTATGTTTATGTATCAGTTGCTATGTTTATGCTTTTGACCAATCTTTGAGATTACGATGTGATTTTTGGTTCACTGAGGTTTGTGCCAGTGGTTACCAGGATCGATGTGGTATCATGAGGTTGTTCCGTGATTACCTTGAGATGTGTGTAGATATTGCACTATGTTCTTTTACCATGCTGCACTGGACTAGGTTCCTGTAGTAGTGGTTAGTCATGTTTATGACTGTGTTTGCTTATGTGTTTTAAATGCCTTTTTAATGTAGGGTAATCAATCATTATTAAATGCTTAAGTAATTAGAATGGATTGTTCTTGTTGGATTACTTGGTTATGTGCTGCGGACATTTACCTTGTTATATTTTTTATTAGAGAGATAATTGTTACTCATGTTATGTTTACATTTGAGAGGACCCGAGGGTCAGATGCTACACTTTGATTTCCAGTATCATGGATTTTAGACTACTATGCTGTTCAGTTAATCATATTGCATGATGATGCCATTTTGAGATGACAGTGTGTTTTATGATGATAGTTGGTTATCTGGTATTTGGAAATACCTCTGATTTGGTTATGTGATGGATTTAATGCTATGGTTATTTACTTCATTCCTACGTTGCTATGCATTATGCGAACGTGAGTGATGTAAATAGATTATTTTAATATAATTAAATAAATGGTTAAATTAGGTGATTTAATGCATTTATTGCTTCGGCTATATTATTATATGCAATTGCACTTGATTGTGTTGTTTAGTGTGCATGATTTATATCCCTGGTAGTGGCACATGGAGTTAATGATTCAACCGTTCATATTTTACCAATGTCGTCCTTGTATGGTTGACGTATCCTTAATTAAATGTTTAAATTAAACCTTTCGGTGATTATTAAATCCGAACTCATTTGCATTATGTGATTAGACCAGTAAGCATGTTTGTGCATTTAGAGGTTCGCATTATCGAGAAAGTTGTTTAAGGAGATTTATGTGTTTTTGGGTTTTCGAGCTTTTTAATTGTTTTATTTTAATTTTTGGCAGCTTTGCCATAGATGAATTCCTATTTATAGGAATAGCCTGTTTTCCTTTGGGTCGATTTGGGATTTAACTAGGTTGGCTAGTTATTTGCCCTAATCGATTATTCACCCGAAAAGTGAATAAATATCCAAAGAGGAATTTAATTCCTCACTTCTCACTTTCAAATTGGAAAGTTGGAGAGTAAAACCCAAAATCCTCTTCATGAGGATTTACTGTTTTGTTCGTTGTGGGAGCTACGGGCGTGGGATTGTCGCAAGGTTGGGCTCGTTGGATCCAGCTCGGGGAAACTTTGGATTGTCGCAATTTTCAGCTACTTCTACGGGATATTTATTTTATGGTTCAGATTCCCGTTCTGCCCTTTTGGCTGTGAGGTAGGGCTTTCTCATTTTATTATTTCTGCTCCGTTTCAGCTTCTGTTTTTGGTAGCCGTTGGTTTGGAGGTTGCGAACTAGTGTTCCCCTCCGTTTCTGTATGCTAGTTCTACCCAGTTGGGCGGGTATGAACATTTCTCTATTATTTGAGATGAGGGTTTGGGATTTTATGCCGTTATGCTGGCCGTTTTTGCATACGGTGTCCAATTTCATTTATTTTTGGATTTTTGGGGTTTTTAAACCCAAAGGCCAAATGGGTTTTAATTTTGAAGTTTTTCAAATTTTTGGGGTTTTTACCTCATTTTGTGTGCCGCCCTGTTTTCTCGAGTTTTTTTGGCCCATTGTGGGTCGTGGACTTGGATGATCCATTTGGATATCAGTTAGACCACTATTGCACTTTTATGTTGCATTGGGATGCATGTTGCATCCGTACTCCCGACGACGTGTTCGGTTGAGTGATTTTATACTTGTTATGGTTTCTTTTGGACCTTTGCTTTTGTTCGTGAATGCTAGGATTCGTGTAGAAACCATACTCTTGGATTGAGGCCGGTTGAGTGAGTTTATGAAGTTTGGTCTTGTTGCATCATTGGGATTCGTGTAGAATCCATACTCTCAGATTGAGGCCAATTGAGTGATTTAATGATGTATGATTTTATTGGCTTTGGGATTCTTGTAGAATCCGTCCTTCCCGTGTTGCTTTCAGTTGGGTGTTTTCTTTGCATTGTGTTCTCATTTCTGTCCTTGTGTTATGATCTTCGTGATGGTGGTGCGCCACACACAAGTACGTACGCGTACATTTGTTGGGTGACTTGCGAGGCCTGATCTTTTGTGGATTTGCCGGAAGTTATGATCATTGGGGTTGGGATGGGAGTATGCATGCCCACGGGCACTTGTCGTAGGATGAGCATGGGTAGGGTAGGGTAGCATATGGAGGGCGCTTCTATCTCGCAGCTCGGCGATCATGACGCCATGGGTATGGCTAAGAGGATCTTGTATAAGTGATAATTAAATAAAATGTGTGACTGGTAATAAAACTTAAGATAATAAAATGGTACTTTTGTGTATTGGCCTTCCGTTGAGGGAGTTGAGGTACACAGATTCGAGCTTGGGCTTTTCGATGCTAAGTGACTCTCCATGATGTCAGCCCCTACATAGTAGCCTATTGAGTGTCTGACCAGGACCTGTACTCCTTGCATTGTCTTAGGTTCTTGGTTCAGCCATCATACTGTCTGGCATGAGTGTTAGCCTTGGATGTTGTGCTTTTGTGTGTTTGTGGTTGGATCATTCTCTCCATCAGCACGGCGGGTGTGGACCTATGGGTGCCACGTGGTTGGGAGGTGTAGCTACCTTCACCACTGCTAGGGATCGGTGTACAAAGATGATCTTTTTTCCTAGTGCGACCATTGCTAGATGTCTTCACTTGGTACTTCGAGTTTCGGAGTATGCTTTCTTGTGATTTATGCTTTCATTGGGATGCTTGTATATCATGTTTAGATGATGTTATTTTATTTGACGCATTCCCTTATTCTGATGTTTAGCATATGATTAGATGATGTTATTTGATTTAGTAGTATATCTGTTGCTTATTGTTGTTTAGCATGTGATAGGTGGTGTTATATACTATAGGATTATCTTATGCTTTACTACTAGCATGTTAGATTTCCTTATGCTTATATTGTTGCATGTTTTAGTAGTGACATCCCTATTACGACAGTACTGACGATCTAGTCGGTGGCTTGGGATGTTACACGCGAGGGATGGCTAGGACCCACGATGGTCTTATGATGCTATTGACGGTTGGGAGGAACCGCGTACTTAGTTTGGTTGTTTTGTTCCTGAGATGTATTTCTGTACATTGCGATGATGCTTTTGTTCTCTGCGATGTTTAATTCAGTGTGTTCTTGCTGCTATAGTTTAGATGGTTTGGTGTTCTTCATTTTGTGTTGTTCTTGCACTCAAGTGTTCATTCCTTGAGCCTTTTTGGATCTGGTACTCCCCGGTGTGGAGGTTCTTTTGTTGGTTTTTCCCCATTTTTGAGTTCTGGAAGTGCTTTTTCTTTTTGTGGGTGACATTTGTTCAGCATTGTGCGACACTGATAAAGTATCGCACGCCCATACAAAGAATGTCGCACGAGACTGTAAAGTGTCGCATGCATTACTGAAGAATTTTCGTACGACACTGGAAGAGTTTCGCACGACTTTATGAGAAATGTCGCGCGATACTTTTCCAGCATCGCACGCCTTCTTGAGAAGTGTCGCACTCAGTAAGGGAGAAGTGTCACCCTCCCTTAGTAAAAAGTGTCACATGGTTTTTGTGAAAAACCTGCGCGTGCCATCAGCGGGCACTTTTCTTCATGATCTGATCTTTTTGAGAGTAGTTTTGGATACCCTTTTGGCCATTCTTCGAGCCTATGTTGTTGCATTTTGAATTCAGGAGGTTTCTTTTGAATTCAGTTTTTGGGTTTCTGTTGTAGTCCTTCGGGGTTTAAAATATATTTAAGATAGGTTTCAGATAGGTTTGAGATATATTCCTTATACTTAAGATATATTTTAATATATGCGACAAATCATTTGAGATAGGTTTCAGACCTCTCAGAGATAAGTTATGGATTCTAGGAAATTTCAGGGCTTCAAAAATTCAGACTTAGCCAATTTTCAGGGCTTTAGGATTTCAGGCATAGCCAAATTTCGGGATTCTGCATTTTACCCCAGCTTGGTGTTTTGTTGATGAATGGTCATTTCTTGTGCCCTCATCTTGTTGTGGTGGTTGTTGGCTTTTTTTTGGGTGTGTCAGTTGGGTAGTGGCATTCAGAGATTCATTGGTTGTCGGGGATTGTGTTGAAGTCTTCCGTCGCGATCGTTGTGATCCCTGTATGATGTTGTCATGTGCATTCATACTTGTAAAAAAAAAATATCTTGGCTTGATTTGAATCCTTATTTCCAAGGATCTCCGGGTGGGGCATTACACCTTGAGCTGGGATATTTTTTTATTTTTTGGGATTTTGACCAAAGTTGGAAAACATTCATTCAAAAGCTATGAACAAACAAGTAGACAAAATTTTGGAGCAAGCACGTCAAACACACCAACATCGTAGGAAGCTTTCTGCAAGGATGAAATTTGTTATAGCTAGGGATTCCTCAATATACACAAGGTACGTGAGGCCCAAATCCGTAGATGAAACCAAAAAGATGTCACACAGCCGAGAGGAGCGGTAACCCACTTCTCCTCTTTCACTTCTCAAGGGTATAAAGTTCCTTGAGGCTTAGCCCGAGTGATAAAATCTTGATTCCAAGAGAGGTGTCTTTGGATTCACCTCCCAATTTTTATACTCCACCGGAATGCTGGAGTTGAGGTCGTCCCAAGGGGTGATGAAATCCCCAAGCAGGCCTCCTAAAAAGTGTAAAACAAGACCACATACATGATCTTGGGCTTTAAAAGACACGTGTTCATTCCAATTGATGATTTAGATTTTGTAAGCTATGATTGAAGACATTTGTGATTATGGCATACAATGTTTATTCCAATTTGACAGTGTCGTTAGCATAATGGAAGTTGAGAGATCGTCAACATAAGAAATGCGAGCGTCATTGAAAGTGCATTAAAACCATGCGATGTTCATTGATTGTTAGGCATTCAAGATTGAGTGTGAGTTTGTTTTAATCCCAAAACAAAGATGTGTGAAACTCGATTGCCAAGTGCGCGCCCGGAGGCCCTCCACGTCAAGATTTGTCCAATTTTTATGCCCAAATGAAGTGTGAGAGAGATTAATGTGCATTCAAAAAAATTTCTAACATAGAAAAACCATTAAAGACCCAAGTGAGTGGAGTTTGATCTTTGTGGAGCACTTAACACCCTCTTAGGTAGACCCATCCCCATAGATGGCACTGAGATTGCAACCAATGGTTAAATTGATGGGTGATTAAAGAGGGTGAGTCCAACTACAAACTTACTCAAAGCGTCTTTATTAATTTTTATAACTTAGAAGATTTCAAAAATATGGATTCTTTTTATGCCCCAAAAGATGATTATTTGATCTATGACATTCAAGATTGGATTTATTGTTTTAATCATGCATTAATAAAAATAAAAAATAAACTTGATTTTAATCCATGGCACTCAAGAGTGATTTTAGCAACATGCATTCAAAGACAAGTGATTAAACATTCAAGTTTTTTCCTTTGAGCATTCAAGATTAAGATTTTGTGTGTTGTTTTAAGAACTTTGAAGTGCTTTGTTTTAACCTTAGACCATTCAAGATTGTTTTGGACTCAAAAGTTAAAAATGACTCTTTGGACTTTGGTTTTCATTCAAGATTTTGTGTTTTAGTTTTCATATTTTAAGCCCAAAAATGATATTCCTAGATTGTTTTGATGCATGAAAAATCTAAGAAACATTCAAGATTTTGCAACAAGACATTTGTTTGGAACAAATAACAAAGCTTTTAGGATAATTTTTGGTAACCATTTAGGACTCTTAGTTTTCATGAGATTTTTAAAAGAACTTTAAAATATTTGCAAATGAGGTTCATTTTATCCTTGATTGATGCTTTGAGTTTGATTTAGATTTTAGTGTGCACTTAGTGTTTATTTTGAACCTTTTGAAATGGAAACTTGAAGTTCTTTTTAAATTCCCAAAAATGAAGTGTTCCTAACTTTACATGAATGCATCTAAAACCTTGATGTTGCAAGGATGCAAATGATTGGATTGGTTTTGTTTCACTTGTTAAAAGATTTTTTTTTTTTTTGCAAATTTTTAATTTTTTAATGGATTTAAGTATGATTTGGGGGTTCATTTTAAGCACTAAAAAGAAGTGTGTATGATTTTGCTTCCTTAAAAAAAAAGGGCCAAGATCTTCCACAAGAAGAAGAAGAAGAAGTAGATGGAATAAGAAGAATATAGACAAGAAGAGGAAGAAGAATTCCAAGTTCTTTGTCCACCTATAAGCTTGAAAAGTTTGAAAACACTATGAGATATACTATGAGTTCCTTTGTCTTCTTCATGCTCATGTGGACCTACAAAACCAATTTATACAGTCCTACCAATCACAAAAACAAGCAAAATTAGCCAAAATCAGCAAATGACATATAAAACTTGACTAAAAAAGCTAATGAAGATGACCCATGCGGGGTCCCACCGGACGTGCCAAAATGTATATGAGAAATGTTAGTATGCTAATAGAAACAAAATTTAAATAAAGATTCTACAAACTAAAAAAAAGTCATAAACTTCAAGATAGACTAAGATGAACTCTTAATTGAGAATATGAGCCATTAATGGGCTCTCTTAATGAGAAGCTCTCTTGTTGAGTAGCTTTGTCTAAATAGATAGGATGTATGCTCAAGCTTTATGCTTCAAAAAGGGCTTCAAATGGAGTTGGAATTTGGGTGTGAGTGTATGGTTTTGATGTAAAATGGCTTCTCAAAATGGCATTATGACTTTACTTCATGGATTGTGTTATTTTGCAAAGGGGAAGGATCCAATTTATAGGCAAGAGGCTTGAGGGATTGAGGGCTAGGATGCAAGGATGGGAAAAAGCTCATGGAGGGCTTAGATTGCATGAGAGGAGAGCACATGGATTGTGCTTCCTTACAACCAATCAGGGAGTGACACATGTCACAAGGTGAGAGGATGGAGGAAAGGGCAAGGATGAGTCAACAAAGGAGGCTCAAGAGATAAAATTTTCATAAAGACCCTTTATAAGTGCTTTGTAAGAACATTTATGATTTTGTGGACTTTATAAAGTTTTGTGATTGAAGATATTTGTGAGAGATACCATGAAATTCGAATTTGAGGGTTTAGGGGGGTTTTAAGCTTGCTTAGGGTTGTAAAAATGATTAGAGGAAGGGTTAGAGATGGCTTAGGACTAGGCAAGTGGATGGCAAGTGGATTGCAATTAATGAGGGTGGGTGAAGGAGGAGATATTTGTTAACTTTGGCTTGAGTTAGAAAATCTTAACCCATGTTTAGGGAATGTGATAAGGTTAGGAGGGGATTAGGATTAGGGTTAAAGACATCTTCTAGAAGAGTCTAGACTTTGGATGAGGATAAAGACTTTTTAGAATAGTCTAGAACTTCCTAGGATAAGATTTTATGAAATAAATAAAGTTTTATTTATTTCAAGGGTTTGGGTTGAGGAGATATTTATTAAAAAAAAAATTTAATAAACATGAGGATTAATATTTAATCTTAATTAAATATTTTGAGTTGGGATTAGGGGTAGGAAATGATGGGATTAGCTTTTAATCAAAATTAAAGAAGGATTAGAAGATTTTGGAAGAGGTTATTGGTCATAAGGAAATTGGCCAAGTTTTGGGCAAAAAATAAATTTTTTATTTATTTTAGGATTTTTGGTCAATTTATTAATTAAATAATTAATAAATAAGGAAATAATGTTTAAATAAGATTTAAACATTTTTGGGAGGGATTCCTTAATTAAATATTTTTAATTAAGATAAAGGGATTTAATGGCATAAAAATTAATTAATTAATTAATTAATAAATGATGATGTCATCAGAGATTTTTTTTCTGAAAATAAAAATATTATTTTCTAAAGGATTTTTAGGTGTCTACACTTTGTATCATGGATGGATGATGTATTTATATTTCTACATATGTATATTATTTTAGCTTTTCATACCTTTTGATATGTATAGTGGATGATTGAGCATTGAAAATTTTAATTTTCTAAGAGGCATTAGGAACAAATGTATATTATGGACTTTGGACTTTCTATTATTCTTTCATGTGGATGTGGTAGTTGTTAGACTTAGTATTAATTAGATCTAAATGTAATTCAATGTCATGGGATCCTTAGGGAATATAACCTGTTATGCATGCTTTTAGTTGATTGTATGTTATTGCTTCTACTACTATGTATTTGATGTACATGTTATTCTTTTGTACTTCAAAAAAAAAATGTTGGAAAACTTAGTAAAACTTTAGGTCATTTCTTTTGGGTCCCTTAGTGGGGCATTACATTTAGTATCAGAGCTTGTGTTTCTACATTGGGAGCTCTGGGTATATTGGAATGCCACTAGTGTTGACTAGTACAATTTCAAACTGGAACTTGAACTAGTTGAGCTAAAACAAAACTTAAACTTTTAGTTATATATTTTTCATACTTCAACACTTAGACTTCAAAACTAAAATTATATGTAAACCTAAATATAGGAAAACTAAAAATTGAAACTTAAATTATTTTCAAAACATGTGTCTCTTACCTATGCTTTGTAGTAGTATGTTTTATGGCTATTATAACATCTTTTATCTTGTTGTAGGATGGTATTTGAGATGATATCTTCAGTTAGATGTCATAGCCTAAGCCATGGTAGAGGTCGTGGACAAGGCAGAAACATCAATGTACATAAGTCTATCCATGAAGACCTTAATCAAGAAGGGAATAGGGATGAGCATGTTAGTGGGCACTAGGAAGAGAACCATAGAGAGCAGTAGACTGACTTAGAGGAAGTTGACTTGAGGAAAATGAAGAAGACCATCATTGATCACTTAACTCATCATCAGGGTGTTGGTTAGGATGGGGCACATTACAGAGGACATGAGCATAGACCTAGATCTAGAAGCCCTCAGAGGGATCGGCAAAGATCCATAGTATCCACTCAGATGAAGGACCTTTAGAGGCCCAAGGTCAAGCCTTTTAATGGGCATGGTTTAGGTTATGTAGCTGAGCAGTGGCTTATTGCTCTTAATAGGGATTTTTCTATGCAAGACTTTGACAATAATGTCAAAGCAAGGTTTGATATTACCAACCTAGAAAACTTTGAAGCCAGTTGGTGGACTATTGAGGAAAAGAAGCTAGGCATAGACATGAATAGTTTCACATGGGAGTTATTCCTAGAGAGCTTCCATGAGTGATTCCTACTATAGGAATGGAAGCAACATAGAGCAGATGAGTTCCATAACTTGAGACAATACACTATGATTGTAGTAGAGTATGAGTACAAGTTCTATGAGCTCATGCCTTTTTCAAAAATTAGTGACAAACAAATATAGTTGGCACAACATTTTATCAGAGGCTTGAACAACCATTTTGTTGGGGGTGTTAAGATGTTTGAACCTAAAACCATCAAGGATGTAGTACATCGAGCCATTCTTGTAGAGCAGACTATTAACCTAAGACATGGGGGTTTTGTAGGAGCACCTTCTGCATTAGGAATGAAGGGTAATCAAGGAGTAGGTGGTAATAGGAAACCTCCTTTTGGGGGTAATCAGTAGTACGGTAGAACTTATCCTCTAGTAAAGAGTGGTGGTGGTGGTTCCAATGCTAGGAACTATCACAATGCTTAGCACAACAAGCACAACTAGTATGATCGACTATCTCAGAGTGTTCAATCTTATCATAGTGAGGGTAGTGTTCAACCGTCTAGTGCACCTAGAGTTTAGAGGAGTTTCAATGGAGAATTTTTTTCATGTGAACAATGTGGACACAATTCATCTCATTGTCCCCAATGGAAATCACAATTGTTAGGCCAAAGACATGCAGTTTCAAAATCTATAGTTTGTGACATGGGTAGAGCCCAGAGAGTGTACTCAGTAGAGCCATATCCTCCTATAGGGGGAAAGGGTCCAGTGGGACCCACATAGTGTGTCCTTATCTTTACTTTTCTTGTAGGCTTCTAGGATTAAGCCTAAGTCTAGTGGGGTGGATGTAGTGCGTACCCCTAAGTTAGATTTTGCTATCATTGTTGAACTCTTTTAGGCCAGTTTTATGCTTGATTACTAGTAGTATTGTTTTGACATCATTATATATTATTTTGCATTCAGTTGATTATATGATGAGATTATTTGGTACTCTATATTTCATGTATGCATGATGATTATTACAATGCTTTCAGATATTGACGATGATTAGTTAGATGGTTTATTATCACATGTGTTACCTTATGGATACTTACCCCATACTGCATGTGTATGGTGTCAATGTTTGTTTCCTTTATGTATGGCATTTCTGATGTGGTTAAGGAAGGGAGTCGTAGTCACCTACTAGTCAGGATCTACATGATGCACCACTTCCTACCATTACCTGTTTAGCTTAGTATATATTGTGTATGTACATACATGGATTTTATGTAGGTTGTAGGTACCGAGTATTGAATTTCCTAAATTGCCAGGATGAGCGCACCCTATATCATTATCTCAATGGTAAGAGAGGGGAGGTAAATTCTTAAGTCCAAATCCTAAACCGTTAAGCCATTTGTCCTAATTGATAATTAGGATAAGTATCTGAGTTGTGTACCCTCTGAACGCATGAGATGATGTTAATTCAAGATTATAACCCTTTAGTTTGATTTGTGTGTATTTTTCTATGATGGGTTTTCACATTTTACTTTATGAGTCTTTAGTGAATTTTCTATTAATTAAGTTTAATTAAAAGATTAAAATTAATGATTAAATGGAAAATTAATATGATATTTTAATAATTTATATTTATTTAATTGAGAAATTAATTAAATAAAAGAATTAAATTCGAAGATAAAAGTAATAGTATAAATTTGGAATGTGATAATATTAATTTAATTTAATAATAATATATTTAGAGTTCATTTTTAAATAAATGCTAAATAATATTATTATTTAAGTTAATATATAATTATCAAATTTAATGTATATTATGGACTTTGGACTTTCTATTATTATTTCACGTGGATGTGGTAGTTGTTAGACTTAGTATTGATTAGATTTAAATGTAACTCAATGTCATGGGATCCTTAAAGAATGTAACTTGTTATGCATACTTTTAGTTGATTGTATGTTATTTCTTCTACTACTACATGTTTGATGTGCATGTTACTCTTTTGTACTTCAAAAAAAATGTTGGCAAACTTAGTAAAACTTTAAGTCATTTCTTTTGGGTCCCTTCGTAGGGTGTTACATGAATTTAGACTATTTTAAGACTTTCAACAATAATTTATTTTGAATTATGACTATTTGAAGCCTTTCAACTATTATTTAGTTTGGATGTATGTCCATTTTCTCTGAAAAACTAATGTATACTATTTGAGGGTTAGATTTTAGCCCATTCATTTGATTTTCCAACAAGTTCATTTAAAAAAAGCTCCAACTTGACTTTACAACTTTAGAAAAAATAAGTTTTATTTTTTATTAGTTTTCAATAATTTCTAGGGCAAGAACACAAATATTTCACCTTTTTAAGATGTGGTGCACTTACAAAATTTGTGAAAAATATATCCATTAAAGAATTACCCAAAAAATATGCAATAAACAACATGGTGTTAGATAACTTAAGACCAAAGCGATTAAAGAATTTCAAAAAGAAAAACTAACATTTAAAGGGGGGCACACTTGACACTATGTAATGTTTTTATAGAAAAAATAGTACCACTTTGTGTGGCCCCCATTTTTAATGGCCTTGAAATCTATCACATTAAAAAAATATAATAGTTTAGAAACTAGATTTAGATGACTACGACTTTTGTTTTTGTCATATATTGAAATTTTGAGTGTAATTATCCTCACATTCTTGTAGAAGTTTAGGGATTGTTGATTTCAAGAGGAAAGTGGTATCTTATACCCCCTGTTTGGTACCACAACCTTGTGCACTTACCCATATAATATGCTCTATTGTAACTCTAAATGACATGGTTGGACAATACTCTCTCTAACTAGACCTTCCATTTGTGATTGCATGAATAATACCTTGGAAATGCTAGATGATAGGTTTTAAAGATAAATGATTTAATAAAGTTAAAGAAAAATTCCCCAAAATAGGGAATCTAAATGTTAATACCACTTAAACTAGACCTTAAAATAAAAGATACTATGAACAAAAATTAAATCATTACTTAGATATAGGTAATTAGATTAAGAAAATCTTTTTTAGAGGAAAATAGAAGCTTATCAATTTTTGGTGTGATGTCAATTTTGACTATATTAATTACCTCATATGCTATGACAAAAGAAAGAGGTTTAGTATCTCATTGAATAAAAAGAAAGAACATGCTACTAAAACAAGAGTGAGCTATGAGTTCCAAGCATGCAACATTATTATGAGACATGATAGAATAAACCATATACCAAAATAATTTGTTATACATCTAAGAGACAAATAGCTTATTATTAGAGAAGTCTAGAAAAAATTGGGAAGTCCTAATTTTGAGTCCTACCTAGTTTACAACCACCAACTCAACATGGTATCAAAGCCATAGTAGGCTAAGATTTGTAATAATCCAACATAGCTTATGTGAGGTGTCAAATATAAGGTACACTAAAACCAATGATGATTCATCATAAATGAGTTAATCAATCAATGGTTATGTTTTCTAGTAGAAAGTGGCAGACCAAAAGTTTGACATAACTAGTGAACTTAAAATAGCTCAACAACATGCAATGGGTTTATCTTCCTATTTGTATGAATGAATGGTTCTTAACCAAATCACCAAATATTTATTTTGAGATGACCAATTTAAGGTTAATATTAATCTGTACACTAAATAAGTAAATCAAATATTTAATTCTTGCATATACAATATCAATTTACAAAATGGACGTAAAGAAATAAGGTAAATGAGAAGGGGAATACAAAATAGTTGTAAAATAAGAATGCAAAGGCAAATTGGAGAGCACTATGCAAATAGTTTATGATTGAATACTCCAATGACATATAAGTCCTAGAAATGGATGATAATGAAAAGGTAAAGACAAAGGGAATAAAAAATGGGTGTAAACTAAGAACGTAAAAGTAAATTAGGTACTATCAATGAATAGTTCAATGATAGAGCAGTCCAATAACAAATAGGAGGTCCTAGACATGGGTGTAAACCAAGAAGTTAAAAGTGAAGGGGAATATAGCAAGGTGTAAAATAATAAATTAAAGGCCAAATAGGGAGCACTATACCAATAGTTAAACAAATGGGCAATCCAAAAACAAATAGAAGGTCCTAGAAATAGGTATAGAAATAAGAAGACAGTGGCTAAGTTGGGAGCATTCAGTCAATAGTTCAACAATTGGACAGTATAATCAAATTTTAAAAATCCTAGAAATGAATGTAAATTAAGAAGATAAATCCAAATTAGGGAGCTCTCGACTAATAGTTGAATTGTAAAGCACTATAACAACAAATAGGAAAACTTAGAAATTAGATAAAACAATAAGATAGACGTAAAAGGGAATACAATCTAGGTGTAAAACAAGAAGCTAAAGTTGAAAAAAAGTTCACTTACATCTTGACCATGAAATCTATGAAAGTTTTGTATGTATTTTTCAATAAGACATAGTTTAAAATGGTTGAAAGCAATAGAAGCATTGGACCATAGCTCTACAATAGAACACTCAAACACCAAATAGAAAGTCCTAGAAAACGACTGTAAAGCAACAAGGTAAAGGCGAAGGAGAATACAAAACGGGTGTAAACCAAAAAGCTAGAGTCTTAGAGGGGTTCACTTCCATCACTTACACCATGACCATGAAAGCCATGAAAGTGTTGTACGTATTCTTCAATGAGACAGACGATAAAATGGTTGAAAGGAATCAGAGACTAAGAGACGATTCGGCAGTCGTCTTATTATGATGTTATTTGTGTCGCCCACTTCTCATACACTTTATTCTCTTCTTCCTCAAATGTCCACTTCTCCATGTCAAACATTGGACGGCAACTATGTCATCATCTTGGCCACTAATGTCTTATCGGCAATTACAATATCAAGTAATAGTTGCAGAAAAAGAAGACACAACCAAACCTGTTAAGGAAAACTATATTAAACTAAGAAGCTGGACCATGCGTACAAAATGTTCTTTTTAGGTTTTATGTAAGCTTTCAAGAAATGAGCGCTGTTGAACAAGTATCACCGACTATTGGTAAGATTGATAGTGACTTGTAATGGCATCAAGGTTACATATTAGAGATCTCAACTTGTCTGGTTGACTGAACAGATTTCACATTCTTTAACCCTACCATGGGCATATTCTTGGTCTTGCCATGACTGGGTCTTTTTCTTTGAATTCTGAATAATACAGTCGTAGGATAAGTGTTGCAAGTACAGGAATCTCTTTTAATCAATTCCTATTTCCGGAGCATACTTCAGTCATTTGATTGCTACCTGAGCATCTTCTGGGGTGCTATCGCTTGAAAGAGGAGGAGGATGTAGGCTTCAACATCCCATTGAACAGGAATTGTAACAAGCTTTTATGTGGGTCAATGCTTATTCTCTCTTGAAAGATATTTACCATGAGGATTTTTGTATATCGGACTAAGACTCGTAAGAATAAGAAATTTGGAATCATATGATTGTTGTGTAGTGAAATAGAGAATATTATGCAGGAGCCAATGGAGGTAGTGTTGAGAATATCTAGTCATATTAATGGAGCTACTATGGAGTAGGCTGGAGTAGGGAATGCATGGAGGAGGTGTCCATTCATTTTCTTGTAAGTATTGGAGAAATTTGTATAAATTAATATTATTATTTTTAAATAAGTATATTTATATTTTAATTTGTTTTTAGATTATCATATTTTGTTATCACTTATTCTCCTCAATCATTAACTTTGTATTAGATATGTAGGTGTTATCTTGGTCTTTACCTAGATATTTTAACAATTATAATTTTGAATCTTGAAATTTTTATGTTCAACTCAATACTTGATGGACCATGGATTCCTTCTTAATTTAGTTGTTTTAAATAGACCTAATAAACTATTATCTTGATTTCTGTAGTTTATTTTTTGGGGTTTGTTTAAATTAGATTGTTTTTAATCTAATGATCAATTTATAAAGACATATATGACATTATTATTTATTATTACATTATTATGTATTATGTTTAATCATTGCTTTGGATTAGATGTATGGGTGTAGTCATGGTCTTGATCTTGATCATTTTGGAAGTTACAAATTTAAATCTTGAATTGTTAGAATTGAAATTAAAATGTGTTATGTGTTGATTTGTTCTTTATGAATATTGTGAATTTGTTAGTAAGTATTAGAATTTTATATTGCCTAAACTATCATTAGGTAACATTTATTTGGTTCGTGGCTTACTGATAAACTATCATTAGGTAACATTTATTTGATCGGTGGCTTATTGATAAACCGTTAACAAGAATGAAGTATAGGTCCCTTTGGAATCACCTCCAGGAGCAAGGGGGAGTAAGGTTGCTGATTTTATTGGCTTGGGGAGGAAGTGGAAAAAGGTTGAGTTGCAACAAAACACACCAGATGGTGGGGTACTGTTAGAAGAGCTAAATAATCTACTTGAAGGATACATAATTTTGGGTATGGATCAGAATGATGAGTTCATTTGGAAGGTCAATTCGATGAGGGAGTTCTCTGTTAAATTCGCCTACAAATTAATGTTTGAAAAAACCTTCGAACCTAATTACTGGGGGAATATATGGTTCAATTGTTTAATCCTTGAGATTAATATATTTTGGTGGACCAACATTCATGGGAAAATACTCACTATTAATAACCTTATGAAAAGGGGGTTTCAATTATCCAATAGATGCTATTTGTGTAAGAATGAGGAGGAGAATATTACCCATTTTTTTCTTCATTGTAGTTATGCTTCTAATGTTTGGGGGAGGCTATTACAGATGTTGGAGGTGAACTGGGTGTTTAACAAGGGTTTGGAGTGATTTGTGGTGACTTGGCAATGCCCCTTTGCCCACCCCCTCCTTGTTAGTATGTGGAAGGTTATCCCCCCCACCCCCACCACCCCAATGTCTGCTGGGGTATTTGGAAGGAGAGAAATAATAGGGTGTTCAGGGATAAAGAAAGAGGTGAGGAGGTTGTTGTGAACAAGATCTACAAAATTTTGGTTGAGAATATGACTTGAAACAAGTAGAGAAAACTAGCATTCCCCCTAGTCAATTGGATGTTAGAGTGGCCAATGGCTAGAATTTGGAGGAGGGGATAATGGAGACTGATAATTCCAACATGTTGGCTAGGAAAAGGAAACGATGGAAACCCCTACCTTAGAATTGGGTTAAGCTCAATTTTGTTGGTGCTACCAGAAAGGAGGGTTTGGTGGGAGGAGGTATAGTTAGGGATAGCAAGGGCAGGATGCTATTGGCATACTCTAGAGAGCTAGGGAAAGTATCTAACAACACTGCAGAAGTGATGGCTCTTTATTGAGGTTTAAAATTGGTGATAAGTGTGGGATGGATAAATGTGGAGATCAAAGGTGATTCAAAAATCATTATAGAAATTTTTAAAGGTAACATGAAGGAAGGATGGGCTATTAAACATGTGATAGAAGACATTGAAAACACTTATTAGTTATTTTGAATAGGTTTGACTTGAATAAATTTTTTTGGGAGGGAAATAGTGTGGCAGATGGAATGATGACATTAGGTCTAAATGTGAAGGGACTAAGATGTTGGAGGGAATTTAATGCTTTGCCAAATTTGGTAAGAGATTTAGTGAACCAACAAATCAAACATGATGAATCCTAGCTGGAGTATTATTTTAAATTTTTATGACCTACGACTGAGTTGGCAGAAAGGACAAAGTTATGAAGGACAAATGACAAGGAGTAATTGAAAAGGTACTTGCGATAATAAATTTGCTTGCGATAATAAATTTGCATGGCCCGAAAAAGAAAGAACTTTGAAGTTTGAGATGAAAGGTTTTTTAATTATTTTCCTATGCATGTTTTCGTATGCGAGGATGAGTAAAAGTTAAAATTTGAAATGGTTTGATAGTATTGGGAATGATGGAAAAGATTGGGGGAGAGATAGAGGTGGTTGACATGTGACATTAATTTCTACAAGGGACATTGCTATTATTATTAACAGTAGTGGCATTTACGCTTGCTTAAGGGCTATTATTTTTTTGACTAAGTGTGAAGTCATTCTTAGCAAGTGCTTTTGGGTTTGGAAGGAGAAGAGAGTTTTAGGAAAAATTGTAGAGATGGGTGGCGACCTTTTGTGAATTGAGCTTTCCATGATAGACAAGAATGCTAGGAAGCCACTAGTGTGGTACATGCTGAAGGAAGGTGGTTTTATTCTATTTATGGAGGTATTAAATGGGTATAATGAAAATTCTTCCCTACAATTTGTCAATTCCTAGGAGGACTAAAGAGTGACAATTAATGGCATCTTGTTTCACATCTCTAAGGAAGTCATCTCTTTATTGATAGGACTAACTATGAAGGGTAGGAAATGGAAAAAGGTGACAAGGGTGGCTGATAAAGTAAGTTTGCAGTGCTTTTCCTCGGATGGAGAGGAACCTGTTCGATATGGAGTTGGATTTATGCGATAGAAGCTCCCTGAGCCATGTAATGAGGTGTGTTTGATCTTGATGAAGTACCTAACTTTGGAAGGGAAGTATGGTGTCTGTTATTACTACCACTTTCCCCTTCTAAAAATTTTTGCCACCATGAGTTTATTTCAATTCCATTCTTTTTGTTCCATGATTTAGTGGATATAGTTACTAATGTAAAGGAAAAAATGAAGAATGGTGTTAATTTTACCATTTTGCACCAAGGGTTGATGTTTCGGTTGTATCAATTTCACCTTTCTCTAATCCCCCCTAGGATTGTTGAGATTGATATTTCTACCCATCCCAACCCCCAACCTTATTTGGTCCCCCTTAGAATCACAGGTCCCAGAGCCCCTACCCCTCATCCATCGTGTAGTAGGTCACCTATTTAGCTGATGTCCACCCCTTAAGAAAAAATGGGAGGCCAGATAAAGGGAAAGAGAAGGAACTAGAGGAGTTGGAGGATGAGGGGAGAGGTGGTAGGAGGAGGCCAAGGTGGATTGCAAAATTCAATGCTAAAAGGGAACTAAGAGTTGGGGCCTCACAAGAGGAGGATTTAGATTGGGAGGATATGGGCCATCCTAAACAAAGGATGAAAGAGAAGGCATTGAATTTCAAGGAGGGGAAAAGGGAGGAGGAGGAAGAGGAGGTTTAGGATTCATCATGGTCTAGTTTGGGAGAAGAGATTAAGGAGAAGAAAGAGATGATGCACATCTTGATCACCATTTGGGTGGGGTATATGGACTTAACCCAGGACCAGTTCCCTAAAACTGTGGATAGAGTGCCCTCCCTTATAACAATTTCCTTCCCTATGAGGGTTTTCTCCAAGGATAATGCTAACCCCCAAATTTGTGTCGGATCTTTCTATGGTGCAAGCAGATGACTTTCTTAGTGACATGTAGGAGGTTAACGTGGAGATCAAGAAGACTACTGACAATGATGTGTGGGAAAGAATTCATGTGTTGGAAGAAAGAATGTGCCTTCAAACAATGTTCACTGTCAAGGTGAAACATGCAGTTGCTACCATGCTTCAACTTCTTAAAGATCAGGAGGGTGATCTACCAAAGGAGGACTCCAAATTTCTATTTGACTTCCTTGTGGAAGATTGGGCTAATATCCTCTTGGGGAGGAAGGAGGCTAAGAAGTCTTAAGGGCTCTCTCCTTCTGGTTTTCCATGTTGATCTTTTGCTAGTTGTTAAACATGGCTGCATTTAAGGCTTTTATGTCTTTGTGTTTATATTTCCATACCTTTTTCATTTATTTTACAAGAAAAATGTATCTCATGCCTATTAATACTCTTTTAATTAAGTTTCTAAACTATGTTCTTGTATTTTAAGTGGTAGGGGGTACTTTAGGTAGTTGGTTATCTACTAGTAGTTCGCTTGTTTGACTATTTAAGGGCCAACCCGCTAGTTTTGGGTTCTTTTAATTCAAAAACATTTATTTGGTCTTGTGAATTATCAGGATAGAACTACATTTTAACTTTTATAAATATACCTTCCAGTAATCTAGAAACATATTGAACTAGCATTATATTCAACAATAGAGTTAAGACCTATTACAAATTTATCATGATCTATATGGTGGGTTTTAAGTAACAACATTATAAGATACATGGTTTTGATGGTTTTTGTTGTCCTTTCTTAATTTAATTGTCCTTTCTTTGAAAAGAATAGTCTTTACTTAAGATTAGATATATAGGTATGATATTGATCTAGAACATTTTCACAATTAAAACTTTGAATCTTGAACTTTTAAGACTCAAATCTAAGTTTTACCATGTTACCTATCACATAATAATCAATTTGAGTTGAACTAAGATGTACATGTATCTTCATTGGTATGGTTGCATTTCATATTTAAAGATATTCAATCAATAAATCTTGAACTTGTTTAATAAGCTATTGTGATGTTGAAATATGTATAAAAATCTATTATTTTATATATTTTATTTAATTTAGTCACATTGTTACCAATATGATCATATTATAAGATAGAGATGTTTATCATAATATTATCACTTTTATTTTAATTTTTAATATAGTAGCAACAAGAGGGTGTTGGTTTGTGGTACAAAAGGAACTAGACTATTAATAGCACTTTAATAGAAACTAGCACATTAAACATAATGAGCATCCACTTTTTGCCTCTATTGAAAATATAATACAAACTAGGGTATCTTCAAGAATAATAAAAATTTGAAATACTAATACACTTAACAATATTGTCCACAAAGAAGCTAAGCCATAGAAGGTCCTTATACATAACAACAAAATTAAAAAAATCTTTAGAGCCCACAGGGTTATCGTGAAATAGTAAGTTAAAAATAGAGACACCCATGATGAGCTAAACATGTGAAGTCCCACCCATCCTCTTAGAGAGGTGAGTCAAGGCACACTCTTCTTTAAGGAATTTAAAGAGATCCATGTAACCATCCTCATCTGTAGGCTTGACTCCACCAATCTATTCTTGCATTAAACAAAGCTTGACTAGACACACATGCATCACTTTAATGGATAATTTATTTGCATTGTGCATATGACTATTTAGCCCAACCATATCCTTCTACAACTCATTCACAACATTTTCTAGGTTTGCCAATGGGCTAAAAACGCAAACCTGGGTAATCTTTTTTTAAAGGAAAATGCTAACAAAAGTATAACTATTCAATTTCAATGAGATAAAATTGGTATTATTATTTAGAATTTGAAAATGGAGTAAACTAGATAAATATGTAGAAATGGATGAAGTTTAAAATTATTATTTTTAATGATTATTTATAATAAGAATTCACATATTTTCCTAATTTTTAAGATTGATTTTTTTGTTGTTGAAAAACACTAAAATTTAGGGGTCTAGTTCCCACCACAAAACCATATGGAATAAATCTTCTTCCCTTTGATCATAGATTATTTTATAGATAACATATATAGTTAGATCAATTTAAAAAAACACCTATAGTTTCACTTTTATAACAATTTGAATTTCAAGTCATGTGAAATCGTTAGTTTTTATCTCCCACCACATTTTAAAAAAAAAAATCTATTATAACTAAAAGAAAAATTATACTTTATGGAAGAGAAACCTCTGCTCTCGAACTTCATATGCCTTTTAATTTTTTTAACTATGATATACTATTTTTTTCTTTCTTAAAATCAGCATCTTCTCAAGTATTAAAATGCATACTTGTAGTATTTTTTAATTGTAATTTACTATATATAATTAAAACACTACAAAATATATATGAAAAAACTCTTGACTTTGAGCTCTATAAAATGGTGTTTACATGTTACTTAAAAAATACAATAAAAAAGAGTAAGAGTTATTGAAGTGTATTTTTTCTAAAATAATTTAATTTCTTTAGTAATTGGATAAAAACTAGTATAAAGCATGCATTTAATAGACATTTCCAATTGCAAGAGTGTGAGAACATATGTAACTTAGCTAGAATGAATTTATCTAGATTATATGTTTTAACAAAATTGGTTTTTAGATAGAAATACTCAAATTTAGTCATTCTGATAAGTCATCCTGAAAGGTGACACAACTTTGTGCTTTTACCCAATTGTTTCTTAAAATTGCCATGAAACTATCAATATTTGGGGTGATGGTGTCTAACAAGGGCACCTCTTTGACAACAACCTATAGGGAGTGGTTGGTAGTGGAATTCAGAGCCAGGATTTGGTAGGTGGGGGAGGGGGGAGAGGGGGTGGGTACTTTAATCACCAAATGGGGAGAATATTTCATCATATTGGAGGATATCTATGAAGACTCATCCATAGAATAATCCTCGAAGGAATCTATGTCAAAAGACTTGCTAACCTTAAGGTTCTATTTACACTTTTCCTTATCTAGTTTGTTTGACTTGTAGGCTCTAGAGGTTTCAATAAATCATTGGTGTCAACATTAGAAACAAGTTTTTTTACCTTTTTTGTGAGGTTGGGATTTAGTAGGGTGGGTCTTAGAAATTTTTTTCTTAGTATCCCTAGACTCAAGAGGGGAAATGGTATCAATGTTGATGAGGTTATTAGGGAATTTTTCCCTCTTCGTCACCATCTAAGGGTCTTGGGTTGACCTAGCTAGGAAGGCCTCATTATGTGCCATGACTTGGATAAATAGTGATGTATAATGACATAGTTTTTTTCATTATCTTTGGCCTTCCTAATAGACACCAAATTATTCTCCAAGGAATGTAGAAGGTATAATGGAATGTAAATGTGATAATTTTTCCTTAGATGGTAACATGTCTTTCATTCCAAGATCAAGCAAATAGGTAAGAAACAAACTCATGATATCCCCTTGACATGATCTCCATAAAGGGAAAAATGCCTCCTTCGCTATTATTTTCTTTATTAATGATGCATGGAAAACCTTCAATACATGCTTGTACATGTGCAATAATTTAGAAAGAAATTTGAAGACATGATTGTAAAGATCATTGTATCCTTCAAAATCTCCATACATGGGAATGTTCTTATAAAAAAAAATCATTATTATAAAAACCAATGGGCTCAGAGACAATAATGAAAGTTTCATAATAATTTTGGGACTCAATCCATGTCATCAACTTCAAATTCCATGTGGTCAAGGTGACCCACCAATTCTGACTAGTCAACATAGCTATCCAAGTACAACTTGTATGCCAATTCTCAATAGGGTATGTTCACCATACAACCTAAAATTTAATAGTTTGGGACTCATGCCTATGGCATGGATAGTTGTGGTGTCATGCATGGTTAATGGCTGTGGTAATGTGTTCCTCACTCCTTACGAGGATCCTAGTCTTCTCTAGTTGTTTTTGAGTAGCACACCAACACTCCAAGCTCTCATGTTATAACCCTGCCACAACCATCAATTCTTCCATAAGATTTCCTAAGTGGGAGACATAGTGTATCATATGCTCCTAGTGTATCACTTTTATTGTTTTATCATTTGTTTTCTTTGGTAATTAGTTTGGATAAAATTTGTGGGTGTACTTTCGGTCTTGGTCCTTATCTTTATCATTTTGAAAACTAAAATTTTGAATTTTGAACTTTTATTTAAAATTAAAATAAAACATTTATCATGTTATTTCTCTCTTAATAGTCATTGTAAGTTTCTCTAGTGCGTATGTCTTTTTGGTCTTACTCTTCCTTGATTAACATACTTTCTTGGTAATCTTCCTTTACTCGATAACCATTCTATTCAATTTTCATTTTGTTTGGTATCTTTGGTTGCTAGTTACACTCCATTGTGTTGGATAACTATCATGCCTTGTCTTTACCAAATGACTATAATTTTCTTTACTGACCTATCTTTTTTCTTCATTGGCTTGATTCATAAACTTATCTTTTCACTAATGACACCACTTAATGCATTTACAAGTAACATTATACTCCTTTGAATTAGTGACAAAAACTTTCATACTTAGTCAAAGCTTGATATCTCCAATATGTGACAACTCCCCCTCAACATTTACTTCTCCATTTAAAAAAAAAAACAAAATTTTTATGACATCTACTATCTTCCTTATTTCCCCTTTCATATAACAATCTATTATCATACCATCCCCTTTTCATATCAGAGCCCCCTTTTTACATATTATCTACTATCCCACTTTTGATAGTAATGTAAAAAAAATGTAATGCACAATGTGTTAGATAACTTGGGGGGGTGAATCAGTTATATCTAGTTATCCTACATGCTTTTGAAAAAATTCAATACCTATTAAAACTTCATAAAATTTTATTGCAATAACTTAGTGACCGCATTTAACATCTCATATCAAACTTATATCAACTTTACTTCAAATTATTATCTTGTTGTTCTTTAATTTTACCAAGTACCACAATATTAACTTAGGTTGTATCAAGTTGTTATATTAAGTAAATAACATGAAAATCAAACTGCACCATGTAATCATTCACACATTTTGACGAAGATATTTAACATGGAAACCCTTTAAAGGGAAAAACCACCTAGGAATAGGAAACTTAATAATTTTACTCTTTTGAAGTGAGTTATGCTAGGAGCCAACCTTGTTAAATGTTTACATGCACATTTTTAGTGTAATCTAGATAGAGGATTTTAACCAAAGAGCATCTAGACCTTATCACTCCTTGTCATTACTAAAGAGTAACCTTCTCTAAAGGACTTACAAACATCACTAATTGATGTTACCACATAGGATTTCACAGACTTGTTAGGTCCACTTGGTTAAGACATTTTATCTACCACAATGGTAAGAAAATAATAGTCAAATAATCTACTAGGTTTAGCACTACCTTGCTTGTTTACATATTTACTTCACTCGGTTTCTACCTTCTGATCTTTTTCTGGCTGATTCAAACTTCTTTTTTGTTTCACTTTAGCACTTCCCTTGCTTGATCTTTTTACAACTATTCTACTTAGTTCACCTTGTCTTTTTCTTCTTCTTCAATTATTGCACTTCATAAAAGATATCAACACATAATTAGCAACCAAAAATGGTCTCATTCATCTCCTTGAATAGTTAACTTCTTCTTTCTAAATCCTTCCATCTGTTGTCATTTAGTTACAATCGTAGATCTCATATTAATTGTATCTAGTTGTTCAATCAATATTGGTCCACCTCAAAAAATTTATTCATTTTGAATGTAGAAAATCTTGTCCATACAAACATCTTTGAATTATTCCAGCAATTTATCTCTTTAAAAAAAATTCCTTATCCTTTATGCTTCTCAAATTGATGGGGACATGACCTAAGAACATAATGGAACCAACAGAAAGGGAAAATTATATTAACTGAGAAAATAAGCTAGTACAAATAGTATAGAGAAAATAAACTTTAGAACATGCCCTAAGGGCTTACAATAGCATAAATCTGGAGATAATTTCTCCTTTTAGCACCTCCTCTCAATCTCCACTCCGAACTCCTTTTACAATGCCAAAAATCTCCTTAAATAGACCCCGAAGGGTTAAGGACTAGGAGTACATTCTAGAAAGTGCTAGTAGGCATCCACCGACCAAATAGAAGGTTCCAAAAGCATCATTAGAAGTCTGTGCAAATCTAGAAGAATGCAGAAACGATAACTGAACTTCTGGGAGGCATAACTTTTGAACCGTAGCTCCGATTGATGAACCGTTTACATTTTTGGAAAGCTCTCAAAGCGCTCTATAGCCCTATGGACAAGCTTTTCTCGTCCCCCATTTTTTGGCCCTTTTTGAGGTCATTTACTGCCCCTAACCTGACTTTGAAGCATTCTTTGGAGGTCTCCAAAACCCAAAAAACTGCAATAACTTTCAAACCGTGGGGCCTTTTGACTTGATTCTTTTTATGGAATGCTCTAAATCACAATTACATTCATCTGGCCAATTCACACCTTCTAGGTCACCAAAATGATGGCCAAATTGCATGCTCCTATTTTTTTAGGATTTTCAAACACACTGATAGTGGAACTGTGAGAGTTGGAACCTTTATTTGACCCAAATGGGAATCCAAAAATGTAAAGACATGAAATAGAAACTAAGTCTAAGTAAATTTTTTTGGGTGACACAAGATTGCCCTGATACCTCTGGATGCTCCTGCATCAGACACCTAGGGTAGATTGAAAAGTGACCCTATCACTTTATGGATGGTAGAGGAAATCCCAAATGGGAAACCTTAGCTGTTGAAATCCAAGTTGAGTCCTCGATTGGCCATCCTTTCCATTTGACCAAATACTCTTCATACTACCTGTTTTTGGTACTCCTACCCACACAATGATCTAGAATGTCTTCTATCTCCTCCTTCTTAGAAGCAGGAATTGGACATGGCTCTAACACCAGCTCCTCATCTGCACCATCATCATGATACTCTATTAAATCTGCAATGTTGAAAATGGGAGAAATCTGAATACCATCTGGCAGCTCCGCTTCATATGCATTTCCTGAGTCATGTTTCTTCAAAATTTTGCAGGGGCCAAATTTCTTCATTTTCAGCTTGTTGTAAGTACGGGCTGGAAATCTTTCATTTCGTAAGTGTACCATGACTAAATCTCCTACTTGGAATTCCTTATGTCTTCTCCTTTGATCAGCCCTAGCTTTATACTCTTGATTCATCTTGGCTATGTGTGCCTGAACCTCCTCATGTAGATGCTTGATATGTTCAGCAAATTCCTCAGCTTCAGCACTTGTCCTCTCGCCTTGTTCTATCTTCCTCAGCTCTGGTGCAGTCCTTGGGCTATTCCCATATACAATTTGGAATGGTGATTTTCTAGTACTCCTATTTATAGAGTTATTATAAGAAAATTCTTCCTGTGGTAGAATCAAATCCCATCCCTTGGGCTTATCCCCAACTAACATCTCAGCAAATTGCCCAGACTTCTATTTACCACTTCTGTTTGGCCGTCAGTCTGCGGGTGATGTGTGGAATTGAATTTTAGGTCTGTTCTCAACTTCTTCCACATTGTCCTCCAGAAATACCCCACAAATTTAGTATCTCTGTCAGAAACTATACTCCTTGGAAGACCATGTAGTCTTACCACCTCTTTGAAAAACAAGTCTGCAATATGGACAGCATCATGAGTTTTGTGGCATGGAATGAAATGTGCCATTTTGGAGAACCTATCAACCCCCACGAATACTGAGTCATTACCCCTTTGTGTCCTTGGCAATCCAAGAACAAAATCCATACTTATGTCCTCCCATGGCCTTGATGGAACAGGCAACGGCTGATATAGACCAGTATTGTGACTAAACCCCTTGGCAACTTGACAAACCTGGCAACTTTGTACGAACTTCTTCACATCCTGTGAAATTTGAGGCCAAAAATAATGTTCTCTAAGAATGGAAATGGTCTTATCTCGACCAAAATGTCCTGCCATCCCTCCACTGTGTTTCTCCTTAATCAGATTTTCCCTCATGGAACTCCTTGGAATGCACAATTGACTACCTTTGAACAACATGCCATCCTGAATCAAATAGTCTAACCACTTGGTTCTATCTATAGCAACAGACTCTTTACAAGCTTTCCATGCTTCAACAAAATCAGGATCCTCAGGGTACAAATTCTTGAGTTCATCAAACCCAACTACTTCAACCTACATTACTGTAAGCAGTGACTATCTCCTACTTAGTGCATCTGCAACCCTGTTAGATTTTCCACTTCTATGCTTCAACACAAATGTATAACTTTGCAAGAATTCTACCCACTTCATATGCCTCTAATTCAATTTACCCTGGCTATTTAGGTACTGTAATGCCTGATGATCAGTATACAAAAAAAATTCTTTTGGCAATAAATAATGCCTCCATTTCTTTAAGGCCTGAACTATTGCATAGAATTCTTGATCATAAACAAAATACTTCTTTGCATCATTCAATTTTTCACTAAAATATGCAATAGGCTTACCTTCTTGGCTTAATACAGCTCCAATAGCACTGCCACTAGCATCACAATCCACCTTAAACACTTTTCTAAAATCTGGAAGTGCCAACACAGGCTGTTCTATCACCTTCTTCTTTAGCAATTCAAAACTTCTCGCAGCTGCTGAAGTCCATTTGAACTCTTTTCTATCCCCTCTTATTGTATCAGTTAGGGGTGCACATATGCCACTGAAATTCTTAATAAACTTCCTGTAAAAACTAACCAGACCATGAAATGATCTTACTTTAGTAGTAGACCTCGGAGTAGGCCATTCCAAGATGTCTTTTACCTTCTCTAGATCCATTTTGAGACCTTCAGGTGATATAACAAACCCCAAATAGACTAATTCCCTTTTTACAAAGACACACTTCTTTAGATTAATTAATAGTTTCTCTTCCCTTAGCCTTTCAAGGACACTACGAATATGAAATAAATGTTCTTCCAAAGTATTGCTGAAAATTAAAATATCATCCAATTAGACAATAACAAATTTTCCCAAGAACTTCTTAAGTACCTCATTCATGAGCCGCATGAAGGTGCTTGGGGCATTCGTCAATCCAAAGGGCATGACTAACCACTCATAAAGACCCTCTTTGGTCTTGAAGGCTAGTTTCCACTCATCTCCTTCTTGAATCTGTATCTGATGATAGCCACTCTTTAGATCTATCTTTGTGAAGTATTGAGCTCCACTCAAGCAGTCCATAAGATCATCCATCCTTGGCAAAGGAAATCGGTACTTGATGGTTATCCTATTTATAGCTCGAGAATCTGTACACATCCTCCACTCTCATCCTTCTTTGGTGCGAGTACTATAGGTACTACACATGGACTCAGGCTCTCTCAAATCAAGCCCTTCCTCAACAACTCCTGAATCTATCTATTTAGCTCCTCTGTTTTAGTAGGAGTCATCCTGTGAGCAGCCTTGTTAGGCAAACTAGCTCCTAGAATCAGATCTATCTGATGACTGATTTTCCTTACTGGTGGCAATCTATCTGGAACATTATCAGAGATAATATCTCCAAATTCCCCTAGTAAATCTAAAACTTCAAATGGTATTTCACTACTACCTTCTTTATCTTTCCTAGGAATCAAAGCATAGCACATATGCTGATGTTTCATGCCATCTAAAAACTTCCTTCCATCAACAAGACAAATCCTAGAATTGCTACATACCTTTTCACCTTCCTTTTTCATGGGCTTCAATTTGTGGCAAACTCCATCCTTTGTCAAACAGTATGTGTTTGCATGTCCATCATGCACTGCATGTCTATCAAACTACCATGGTGTACCCAACAATAGATGGCAAACATCCATTGAAATAACATCACAGAGAACTTCATCATGGTAACTCCCAATTTTGAATTTCACTAAACATTGTTCACTTACCAGGACCTTATGATCATCTTTTACCCAAGAAATCTGATAGGGCTGGGGATGTTTCTCCCTCTTGAGCTTTAGCTTAGAGACCATCTCTTCTGATACCAAGTTATCAATGCTACCACCATCAATGATCACATCACAACATTTATCCTCACACTTGCATCTGGTACAGAACAAACTCCTCTGTTGTCCTAGTTCAATCTCACCACTTAGTAGGACTCTTTCATTTACCAAGGTCTCTCCTCTTTCTGCATCCTTTGAATGTGATGATTGTGCATCCTCATCCACATGAGAAACCCTAGCTTGGCCCTCAGCTCTCCTATCTCTCCTTCCTTGTTGTTGAGGACATTCAAAGGAACAATGAACTTCTTCATTGCAATGGAAACAGGTACCACAGAAGCCTCCTCTTCCTTTTCCATGTCCTCTACCTCTTCCTCTCTGATTTCCAAAGTCTTGGTCACGAAAGCGGTTGAAACCCTCATTCCTTTGGTTCCTGCTAGTACCCTCATCTTCATTTTTCTTTTGGGTTTCATTGTGGCCTCTAGATGATCTACCGCTTCCCCTTCCTCCTTGACCACACCCTCTTTGTCTTCCTTCAAACCTTTTATTCAGCTTCTCTTCAACTCACAGGGAAAACTGGTATGCCTCTTCAACGCTGGTCATTCTTACTAGACTTAATTCCTCCTGGATGCTTGGTCGCAACCCACTGATATAATGAGAAACCTTTGCCTTATTTGCTTCTACATGCCTTGCTCTAATCAAGAGTCAGTAAAACTCCTCTGTATAGTCTTGGACTGATCTTCCTGCTTGCTTTAACACATGCATCTTCTTAAATAGATCCAGCTCATAGTCCACAGGAATGAACTGCTTCTTCAATTTGTCCACCATGCGATCCCATCTTGTGATCTTCTCCTTTCCTCTTCTATTTCTTTCCAATTGAACCTCTTGCCACTAGATTTTGGCATGGCCTTTGCAAACTTAACCCTATCTGGGTCCTTGATATCCTCATACTCAAAGTATTCTTCCAGTTCATTGATCCAATCGATCAACTCATCTGGTTTCAGATTTCCTAAAAATAAACCAACTTCAATTGTAGGTCTTTTCCCAAACTTAGTAATGGCCCTAAAAAGCCTTTCCTCTACAGGATTCAGAACTTCCCCGTCAACTTTCTCTTCTGGTCCCATTACTTCTTCTTCATTGTCATCCTCACTGTTGTCACCTATGGCAATATTTTCTCCTCTACGAAGCTCCTCTTGCAATGCTTGCACCTGCCTTTGAAGGGCACTAAGCTCTGTAGGATTAATAGCTCTAGCCCTTCCACCATGCTCTCTTCATGGAGGCATCTTCTAACTCAAACCCACAACCACACAGTCCTGGTGCAAACTGCCTCACAGTCAGCATTCTATCTACACACTTAGGAAAACTCGCTCTGATACCACTTGATGGGGACATGACCCAAGAACAGAATGGAACCAACAGAAAGGGAAAATTATATTAACTGAGAAAATAAGCTAGTACAAATAGTATAGAGAAAATAAACTTTAGAACATGCCCTAAGGGCTTACAATAGCATAAATCTGGAGATAATTTCTCTTTTTAGCACCTCCTCTTAATCTCCACTCTGAACTCCTTTTAAAATGCCAAAAATCTCCTTAAATAGACCCCAGAGGGTTAAGGACTAGGAGTACATTCTAGAAAGTGTTAGTAGGAATCCACCAACCAAATAGAAGGTTCTAGAAGCATCGTTAGAAGTCGGTGCAAATCTAGAAGAATCCAGAAATGGTAACCGAACTTTCGAGACGCATAACTTTTGAACCGTAGCTCCGATTGACGAACCGTTTACATTTTTGGAAAGCTCTCAAAGCACTCTATAGCCCTATGGACAATATTTTCTCGTCCCCCATTTTTTGGCCCTTTTTGAGGTCATTTAATGCCCCTAACCTGACTTTGAAGCATTCTTAGGAGGTCTCCAAAACTCAAAAAATTGCAATAACTTTCAAACCGTGGGGTCTTTTGACCTGATTCTTTTTCTGGAATGCTCTAAATCACAATTACATTCATCTAGCCAATTCACACCTTCTAGGTCACCAAAATGATGGCCAAATTGCATGCTCCTATTTTTTTGGGATTTTCAAACACACTGATAGTGGAACTGTGAGAGTTGGAACCTTTATTTGACCCAAATGGGTATCCAAAAATGTAAAGACATGAAACAGAAACTAAGTCTAAGTACATTTTTTTGGGTGACATAGGATTGCCCTAATACCTCTGGATGCTCCTGCATCACAAACATTCTCAAATTTCATCATTTTTTGACCTCAAATTAAGCTTTTATGTTGTCCTTCATTCAATGAATATTACAACTAGACTTGAGAAACACATTACTCAATTAATGCTAGAATTGCTCAGTTAACACTGAACTTTACCTTTTAATTTCCAAACACTTCATGACAACTATAATCATTTGGTTAACTAATGTAGTCCTTATCTCACTAAGTCACCAATTATGAACTTAATCACAATATACCATGATTGCAAACTAATTAAACCAACATTATCTTTTCATAATCCAATTCATTCAAGTATCCATTGAATACCAATACTTATCAAGTTTATCATCATCATTATTTTTTTCAATCCTCTTCATCAATCAAATGATATGGTACTCTACTAAATTATCATAGTTTCTAACCAACTAAGGGTTGACATCGATGAAAACATAAGAATTGATATGACTAGTTTACATACAATAGCAACCTTCTTAGTGACATCATCAGTTGGGGAAAAACACAATGTATACTCATAGTTGATAAAAAAAAATGGATTATAGGATAGGTAGTCTTCCATGTATTCTTAAGTGCTTCTAGTTCTAGGAGTGAAGCTTGTATCTTTAATTATACATCATCCATATGATCCATCATAGACATATTAGGGATAGAAACGAACTCTTTAGCCTTCTTGACATTTTTCTAAATAACCTCCAAATTAGGAGTGATCAGTGCTTGGAGTTAAAGAACCTCTTCTCTTATCTTCTCCTCTTCCTTTCTCAAGCTTAGTTGTAAATCCATAAAGTGTTTAATCCTTGATTAATAAACTTGGAATGACCAAGGTTTATCAATTAACTTATATGCAATTTTTCTCAAATCTTCATCAATCTTTTGTAGCTGATTTGAAACATGTTGGGTAAAATGAGGAACATTGCACAACTATTGGAATAAGTAACTTATTACCTTTATTATTTATTCCAACTTGGAATAAATGATAGAAATCTAGATTTTCTACTCAAAAATATTCTACTAAGGATTCTCCATTAATCTCCATTGATCTCTTTGTTACATTCTTTATTCGGTTACTTGTACCATCCTTTCTTTTGAATCAATACCTAGTGCATTAATTTGATCAAAAAGAGTGATCAAATAATCAATTATAGGTTCCTTCTCATTTAGTTGATTCTCGGGCATAATTTATAGTAAGATTTCTTTAACACTTGATTAAAAAAAAAATTGTTTTATTTTCTATTATAACTTATCCAGTGCATCCTTTCTTTTCAATATTTTTTCTCTATTGTATCATGTCATTAGGATATAGCTTTATTGGATCACACACTAGAATCACTATTTCTTCATCTAGTATACCCTATCCTTTCTTATTTTCTTCTTCTTCTTCTTCCTCTTCTTTTCAAGAGTACTTAGTGAACTTTCACTAGTTGGTATCTGTGGAGGTGATGGAGCATGCTTCTCCTCAGTTGTATCTTTATTCATATCACTTGGATGCTTTTACTCCTCTTTCCTTTCAATTTTCTTTTTCTTAGGGGCCTCAATTTTTATTATTGGCAATGTTACTTCTAGTTGAGGTTTATCTTGAGTTTTTTGCATAGTAGTTTTTGTCTATGGTTCTCCTTCTTTATGAGGTTGGTCCATAGTTAATTGAATTGTAGTTTCTTTCTCTCATTCTTTCTCCTTATTTTCATGCCACAGTAGAAAAAGTATATATTGTCTCTATAATAGAAGTCTCTTTTTTTCTTTCTCAATGACCTATGGTTCATATTCCTTCTTCATTTCTATAGACTTCTAAGGGTGCTCAGTGATATTATTTTCCCTAGTGTTACTTGTGTCCTTTTTTTTCATGGGTTGTTGGATAGTTTCTTTAGTATTATGTGGTACATTAGTATCAATGGTAACATTATTATTAGTTTTTACCTAAGTAGTAGTCACAACACTTTTAGTTGAGGGCCTAATACTTGGGTGTGTGTTCCCTCATTGCAAGATAGTTTCATCCTTCATTAGTTGTGCTACAAATGCATCGGTAAAGGATGTATCCTCTGGGCATACCTGATCAATAGATATTGTGATATCTTGATCCTTATTAACTATTTCATTTAGATATTGTGTAGTTATAGCTTCTATTTCCATTTTTTTTATCTATATCTTTAACCATTTGTGGAATATCTCCAATTACTTCATTCATAATGTCCCCAGAGTTTGCTTCTAGATTCTCTACTTGTGTTTCTTCCCAAGGCTCGATATCTAATATATCAAGATTTTCATTTGCTTCATTAGTGTGAAATATTTTCTTCCAATCTTTATTTCCTTCTTCCTCAACTTCTTGCATACTTCCCATCATGATCTTCAAAGATTAGTTTGTCACCATGAAGGTCTTCTTATAATTGATCATGGATTCACCTATCTCATGAACTATTAAAGTGGGTACAATAACAAAAAGTGACCTCTCTTTAATTTTCCTCTTAGTGTCCAAAGCATATCTCCATCTTGCACTTATTCCATTGTATATTTCTTCAAGTAACTTTCCTTCAAGTTCCATAGGAACATATCTATATGTATACATTACATCAATAGTGGCTTCTTTGATTTTTAATTTATCTTCATCACTTAACTTATGAAATTTCAGTATATGACGCAATCCAAATATTCGTATAGCTCTCAAATCTAAAGCATGCTCATCAATTATCTTTGGTACAAATTTCTTCACAAAACATAATTGTTCATGTTGGAAATATAGATGAAGTAACTGAGAGGGGAGGGGTGAATCATTTACCACAAAAGCAATTCCAAAATCCGTTAGATGTCAATAATGCTTACTTACTGTTGATACTCAGTAAATAGTGTAGGAATACTGTAACTCAATAGATTAACTAATTACTAGTCATCTAGCATTCATAGTTATTAATATGCTTGCAAAGGTTAAAATAAATGAACATAAGAGACACTAGATTTAACGTGGAAACCCCATATGGGAAAAACCATCAAGTAACTAGTCACCAATTTTCACTCTTTTGAAGTGACCCCTATTAGGAGCCAACCCTGTTAAAGGTTACAATACACACTATTAGGTGCGACCTTGTTAGAGGATTTAATCACCCTGTTAGGAGTAGCCTAGTTAGAGGTCTTTAAAACAATTCAACCAAATTGTCACCTTGTTAGAGGTTTTACAAAATGGCTGTTAAACCAACTCTGTAAAGAGATTCTGGATTCACTGTTACAATGATTAGAAAACAATAATGAAGTGACATGAATGATGTGCAACTTATCTTTTTTTTATTACAGATCTTTGTTCTACTTTACTAGATCCTAACTGATCAAATACAACTTTGCATCTCCTCCAGGATATCTAATCCTTCATCAAAATTTATTTAATATTCACTTATTCCATTCTCATCCATATATTCACACACTTCAATTCATAACTTGAACATCTAAATATATACCTTTTAGATTATCAAGTTGGCTCAAATATAAGTTACAACAACTGAAAAAATTATTACATCAGTTAGCTACACAAAACAATTGAACTTAATATCAAAATGATAAAATCCTTCGCTGGCCGACCTAGCTCAGTAACCACTACTCCAGAATGGTTTTCTAGTGTTAACCAAGTGAGGCTCGGTAAACACTGCAAACCCTGCAAAAATCTTTTGGAGACCGAGTGAACTCGATTAGCACTGACCTTCCTTTGCTGACCTTGTGAGCTCGATAGAAGCTAACTCTCTACCACGTTTCCTTTGATAACCAAGTGAGCTCGGTAAACATTAACTTTTCTTCGTTAACCTTGGGAGCTCGGTTAACACTAGCTTTTTGCTACAAAATCCTTTGATGCCCAAGTGAACTTGGTAAACATTAAATTTTCTTTGTTAACCTTGGGAGCTCAGTTAACACTAACTTTCTACTTCAAAACCCTTTGATGCCCGAGTGAGCTCAGTAAGAACTAACTTTACTAAGTAATGTTTAACAATGTTCGATAAACACTGTAAATTGCTTTTCTCATCATCCAAGCTCGGTAGACTCTGTCTGATGACTAATATGACATTTTTGTAACATCAAAGACAATACACAATTAAAAATTGTATCCAACAATCTGCCTCTTTGGCATTGATGGCAAAACAACATTTCATAGCAGAATGAAATTTGAAAATAAGTCCAACAAGTCTTTTTCTATAAGAACAACTTTTTTTTTGTATATTAGATAGCAAACTCTCCCTCTTTTAGTAATCTCCCTCTGTGAAAGAATTCCATAGCAAACTTTTGTTCTCAAAAAAATTTAAGAAAGATATACAGTAAAACTCTCCCTCTTTGATAGCACATGCCAAAGACAACACAACTCAAATGAATTTTAATGTACCTTGAGTATTGATTCATATGCAATATTTTCTAATTATGCTACATCAACTGATAGATCTTCAACTTGGTATGCATTGATACATCACTAAAACTTCATTTTAGTGAACTTCAGATAGGGGAGTGACCCCTAACTTACCTCCTAGATACAATAATGCATCCTTAGGTAATGGCTTTGTGAATATGTCTGCAATTTTTTCCTTTGTATGGACATATTCCAATCTGATCTCCTTATCTTGCACCAATTCTTCAAAAAAATGATATTTTATTGCAATTTGCTTGGTTTTGGAATGCATTACAGGATTCTTAGATATGTTGATTGCACTTGTATTATCACAGAACATAACAATTAGTTCTTTGATTTCCACCTTCATGCCTCCCAACAATTGTTTAAACCAAACAATATTAGGAAAGTTTACCTTAGCAGCAACATACTCTACCTCTACTGTAGATTGGGATGTACAATTTTGCTTTTTCCTTGTCCAAGAAACCAATCTCTTTCCAAGAAAGAATGCTCCTCCACTTGAACTTTTTCTATCATCAAGGTTTCCTACCCAATCAACATTAGTGAACACTTTCAAATCTAGATTACCTCCAAATTTGTACCATAAACCATAATCTTTAGTTCCTTTCAAATGTCTCATTATTCTTTTGATTGCCATCATGTGATTTTCTCTTGGTTTTGCTGAAAATTTTGCTACAATACCAACTACAAGGGCAATATCTGGCCTAGTGTGAACCACATACTACAACTTTCCAATCATAGATCCATACAATGTTTGATCTACTTCTTTTGATTCATCTTCCTTGGTAAGTTTTAATCCAATACACATAGGAGTTCCAACTAGTTTACAATCTTCCATACCAAATATTTTCAATATCTCCTTGATGTATTTTGATTGATTGATGTAGATACCATTTTTATTTTTCTAAATTTGAAGACCAAAAAAGAATTTGATCTCTCCAAAAATAGACATTTCAAATTCTTTGTTCATTTGTTCTGAAAATTCTTTGCAAAGATCATCATTCCCTGTGAAAATAGTATCATCTACAAATATTTGTGCCAAGACAATCTTATTATCTAGTCCTTCCTTTATATACAAGCTACTGTTATCATTAGTTCTTTGAAAACTAATTTGAATAAGATAGTTATGCAATCTTTCATACCATGCTCTAGGGGCTTGTTTCAAACCGTACAATGCCTTGTGTAATTTGCAGACCATATTCTTTTTATCTAGATCAACAAAACCTTCAAGTTGTTTAATGTAAACCTCTTCATCTAGTATACCGTTGAGGAATGCTAACTTGACATCCATCTGATAAACTTTGAATCCTTTGTGAGCAGCGTATGCTAGCAAAGTTCTGACTCCTTCCAATCTTGCAACAAGAGAAAATTTTTCTCTATAGTCTATTCCTTCTTCTTGAGCATATCCTTTGAATACTAGTCTAGCTTTGTTTCTTGATACCTTACCATCTTCATCCAACTTGTTTTTGAATACCCACTTAGTTCCAATCAAATTTTATCTTTAGGCCTAGGTACAAGAGTCCATGTCTTGTTTTTCTCTATCTATTCTATCTCTTCATTCATAGCCTCAATCCAACTATCATTTCCCAATGCATCATTGATATTTTTAGGTTCAAAATCAGCAATTAAATAAGTACCTTTCACCTTACTTCTTGTCAAAATTTCCTTTAGATTTGTCTCCAATGATTTGATCTATTGAATGATGTCTCCTGACATATTTTGCTAATGCAAGTTCCTTGCCTTTTTCATGAATTTCATTGTTATCCTCTTGCACTTCAACTTCAAGTTCTGGCTGTTATGGCTCAGTAGATGTTGGCTCGGGTCCTTCAGACTTAGTAGACACTTATTTGGTAGTATCAAAATGTAACTCAGGTTGTTGTAGCTTGGTTTGAACTTCCTGTAACTCGGTTATTAATGAATTGGGAGTAGAAGATTTCTAATTGACTAGTACTATATCAGGTTCAGTGAAAAAAACCTTCTATAATTTTTTGGTTCCTTTTTGCTTTCTTCTTCAGTCCTTTCTACAAACTCATCAACTTTCACATGTACACTTTCTATGACTTTGTAAGTAGACAAGTTCAAACATCTATATGCTTTACTTTTGCAAGAGTATCCCAAAAATATTCCTTTATCACCTTTTATATCAAATTTTCCTTTTCTAGATTCTTTCAAAATGTAACATTTACTTCCAAATACTTTTAGATAACCTACATTAGGTTTATAGCCATACCATAGCTCATAGGGAATTTTGAATGAGTCCTTTTTCAGCTATACTCGATTCAAGGTATGAACTATAGTGCTAATAGCTTCCTTCCAGTATTTGATAGCAATGCTCTTTTCAATCATTAAGGTTCTTGCACAATCCATGATGGATCTATTCCTCCTTTCAGCTATACCATTTTTCTTAGGAGTTCCAGGGGCTAATACCTGTCTTTTGATTCCTCTCTCAATGAAAAATTTATTGAACTCATGTGAAATGAATTCTCCACCTCTTTCTAACCTCATCCATTTTAATCTTTTTCCTATTTCATTTTCTACTCTGGCCAAATATCATTTGAATTTCTCAAATGCTTCTAATTTGTTCCTTAGATACATGACAGTCATCATTCTTGAGTAATCATCAACAAAAAGAATGAAGAACTTTTCTCTAGTATAGCTTTCAATTCCAATGGGTCCACATAAATCAGTATGCACAATTTCTAATAGATCTTTAGACTGATAGTTTTTACTTTTAAAACTAGTCTTTCTCATTTTACCAATTCGACAGTTCTTGCATAGACCGACCTCAGGTTTGTTTATGTTAGGAATGCCTCTTACTTTCTTGAATTTGGTTATCCTTACCAAATTATCAAAATTGACATGACACAACCTTTTATGCCATAACCAACTTTCTTCAACTTGAGCAATAAAATATGAACATTCACCTAGTTCAAGATAGAACAAGTTACCTTTTGTTTGAGTTCCTAAACCAATCAGTTTTTCTTGCCATCCAACAGTCTTTCTTTTCCATGCATGAATTCTACTTTGAATCCATTATTGAGTAGTTGTGCTACAGTGAATAAATTATACTTTAGTCCTTTTACGCAATAGACATTATCACATATAAGTTCTTTGGTTAGAGAGATTCTTCCTCTTCCTTTTATACAACAAGGTTCATTGTTACCAAATCTTACACTGCCACCATCATAATCTTCAAAGTATTCAAACTTAGTTTTATCACTAGTCATGTGATGAGAACAACCACTATCTATGATCCATGTATCATTTTTTCTCATATGAGAAATGAGTTCCATTTCCTCATCATTACCAAACTCATCTTTCATAGCAATGTAGACAATTTCATCTTCTTCTTCATCATTAGAATCTTTAGCCATAAAACATGTTTTCTTACCTTTATCCTTGAGTGATTTAAAGTCTTTCTTGCCATTTTACTTGTAACCTTTATTCTCATCTTTGTTCTACTTGTTTGGGCACCTAGTAGCAATATGACCAACTTCTTCACATGAAAAGTAGATTAGAGGAACTTTACCTTTATATTTTCCTCTGCCTCTAGAATATTTTCTTGATAGTAGAGCTTCAATCACTTCAAGATCACTGTCTGAACTTTGGTTTGATTCAGCTTCACTTCCTGACTAAGATTTTTTTTTTTTTTTTTTTTCTCCTTGAGTGAAAGCTTGGCTTCAAATGTTGATTCAATGTTCTTGGAAGCTGGAACATAGTTGTCAAAGTTATCTAGTTCAAATGTAGTTAATCTTCCAACTATGGTCTCTAGATTTATCTTAATATGATTTTCTTCGCATCTTCTTTCTTGAATTGCAGAGACTCTGATTGCATAAATGGGAAGTAGAGTTTTAAGAACTTTACTTATAACTGTCTCCTCCTTGATATCTCCTCCAGATGCTTTGATTGCACTGACACATGCTTTGACTCTTTCAACATATTTTGCAATGTTTTCATCCTCTCTCATCCTCATCTGATCAAATTTTCCTCTTAGACTTTTTGCTTTGGCTCTTCTTACATTATCATCTCTTCCATAGATTTCTTTTAGCTTTTCCCACATTTCAAAGGCAGATTTGCAGTCCTTGATGCCATAAAATTCTTCATAACTTAGAGAAGATGCTATATCTATCATCATAATATTGTGGGTCTTCTTTTTAGCAATATCATTGACAGATAGTGTACCATCTAGTTCTGCATATTTTTTGTCAAGGTATTTTAGTCTTGTATCTCCAATAGAAGCTAGATGAAGTCTCATCAACCCTTGCCATACTAAGAAGTTGTCCCTATTAAGTCTTGGAATTTCCCTCTTATAAGATGTCCTGATCTTTGGCTTAGATCCTTGAAATCTTATCCTACAAGCACCAAAATCTCTGATACCAATAGTTGGAAATATAGATGAAGTAACTGAGATGAGAGGGGTGAATTAGTTACCACAAAAGCAATTCCAAAATCTCTTAGATGTCAATAATGCTTACTTACTGTTGATACTCGATAAATAGTGTAGGAATATTGTAACTTATTAGATTAACTAATTACTGATCATCTAGCATTCATAGTTATTAATATGCTTGCAAAGGTTAAAATAAATGAACACAAGAGATACCAAATTTAACATGGAAACTCAATATGGGAAAAACCACCAAGTAACTAGTCATCAATTTTCACTCTTCTGAAGTGAGCCCTATTAGAATCCAACCCTATTAAAGGTTACAATACACACTGTTAGGTGTGACCTTATTAGAGGATTTAATCACCCTGCTAGGAGTGGCCTACTTAGAGGTCTTTAAAATAATTCAACCGAACTGTTAGCTTGTTAGACGTTTTACAAAATGGCTATTAAACCAACTCTGTAAAGAGATTCTAGATTCACTGTTACAATGATTAGAAAGCAACAATGAAGTGACTTGAATGATGTGTAACTTATCTTTTGCTGATTAGAGATCTCTGTTCTACTTTACTGGATCCTAATTGATCAAATACAACTTTGCATCTCCCCTAGGATATCTAATCCTTCATCAAAATTTTCTTAATATTTGCTTATTCCATTCTCATCCATATATTCACACACTTCAATTCACAACTTGAACATCTAAATATATACCTTTCAGATTATCAAGTTGGCTCAAATATAAGTTACAATAACTGAAAAAATCATTACATCAGTCAGTTGCACAAAAAAATTTAACTTAATATCAAAACAATAAAATCCTTTGATGGCCGACCCAGCTCGGTAACCACTACTCCGAAATGGTTTTCTAGTGTTAACCAAGTGAGGCTCGGTAAACACTGCAAACCCTGCAAAAATCCTTTGGAGATCGAGCGAACTCAGTTAGCATTGACCTTACTTTGCTGACCTTGTGAGCTCGATAGAAGCTAACTCTCTGCCACATTTCCTTTGATAACCGAGTGAGCTTGGTAAACATTAACTTTTCTTTGTTAACCTTGGGAGCTCAGTTAACACTAACTTTCTGCTACAAAATCCTTTGATGCCAGAGTGAGCTTGGTAAGAATTGAATTTATTGATTAATGTTCAGGAATGTTCAATAGACACTATAAATTACTTTGTTGATCATTTGAGCTTGGTAGATTCTGTTTGATGACTGATATGACATTTGTGTAACATCAAAGACAATACACAATTAACAATTGTATCCAACAGTTCATTATTTGACTCAAAGTTCTTACTCACTACATTTTAATAGACCTTCTTCTTCAATGTCTTTATTACAAAATATTCACCTTTCTTTATCTTTTGATAAGTTTAGCTTTTTTTCCTAATTCTCTTGTGAAATTGAGATTCCTTTATTTTTCTTTTTAGGAGCTATTGGAGTTAATGTTTCTCTAGTTAATGAATTGGTAGCCTTAGGACTGACAACTTCCCTGTTTTGTGCCTTTCTACCCCTCTTAGGTTTGGGCTTTTCTACTTCAACTTTTTCTTCATTGGCCTCTTCTTATCCAATTTTCCACCCAATTAATCCTCTAAAATATTTATCATTTTCTTTGATTTCTCCTCCAACTTCTAAACTAAAATTTCAAGTGTAAATCTCTTTTTTTTGGCTTCTTTAAATGTACCAAATATGTTTTATTTACTATCTAGGGGTTTCTTCAAAAAAGTCTCAATTACTAGAGTAACCTAGTCTATATCTATCTGATAACCCATAGGCTCTAATTATGAAGTTCTTGGTTCTACAACCTTAATGACACATGTGTTGACATTAACTAGTTCAAACATATGGCATCCTTGTAATATTCAACTAGCTATGGTGGAATCCTCAATCTTTGATGCATCCTAGTCTTCAATTGTGAAAAGTATACAATCATGACATTATCAAAGTTTTCAATGTTGAGATTTGATTGAAAAGATCATTGTTGAAAGAGATTATTGAAAAAGGGAGATTGTTGAAGAATACTATGTGTTTCAATCATTATTTTGTCACTAATGTAAAACTTGCTAATTGGTGGTAAGAAAACTACTTATAAGATTCAAGTACTATCACTTAGTAGATTGATGAAGAGGATTTGATGAATAAGATGTAACAAAAGCACCTAGAGGAAAGGTTGACTTATGATTATGTAATAAAGTACAAGAATCAATTAAGTTAATGATGGTATGATGTTTTGATAATCTACTTAAGGTTACAAATGTTGGCTAAACTTAGAAAGTTTAGAAGAACAAGTTACACAAAAAATTTCTACAAGCTTGATCGAGTGGATAGTAGGTGCTGAGAAAATATAGTGAAAGCTGAGTAGAAAGTCAACTGGAGCTAAGTAAAAGAAAATTCTCATGGATTCCAAGCAAGATAATTTATTCCAAGTAAATTTAGTTGATGTTGAGTGATTTTAGAGTTGATGATGAGTAACACAATATGTGTCGAGCATTAAAAGGTTGATAATGTTGAGCTATTGCATTATTTAAAAGATTGAAGATTTGTTGAATCTAAGCTAAAAAAAAAAATTTCTTGAATTTTGTGAACCAAGTGGAAGATAAGAATGGCAAGCTGGTGGCATAGAATTTGCGTTAAACCATTTTAAAGAAAATTCAAAGTGAATTCCATGAGAAGTTTCTAGAAGAGATAGAAGATATGAGGTAGATACATTGTATCCTACCTAATCCATCCAAACTCTAACTTGAATGATGGAGAATGAGTAGAAAAATATCTAAATTTCCTATTTATAGGAATGCCTGGTCATGAGGCAAAGTTGTCATGTGTGAGAGCTTAAGGAAGACAAGGAGTTAAGGTTTTTACTTCATCAAGTTACCTAAGAAGAGTTTGCAATGGCATGTCAAGAAAGAAGGCTTAAGGAGATGAATTCTTAAAGGGTGAACAAGCTATCAGAGCTGCAAAGTATGAAGGCCAAGTAGAATCAAGGACTAAATAGAGATCTGTAATCTACAAGAGAAGTTGTAAGTTGTATTAGATTAAAGCTCTATTGTTACTCTCTAACAATTGTATTAGTCTAGGGTAAATCTTTTGGATAAGGTTGACCTAACAATCATTTGTAAATCCTTTCACTAGGTAGTAGTCCAAGTGAATGGCCTAAATTCCTCTAACAAGGCTCACTCCTAACAAGGTGACTGAAATCCTTTAACAGGGCCACATTTAATAGTGTGTATTGTAACCTTTAACAGGGTTGGCCTCTTATAGGGCATCACTTCAGAAGAGTGAAAAGATTAGCATGTTACTGGTCATTTTTTCCAAATTAGGTTTCTATGTAAATCATTATGTCAAGCGTATTGATGAATCTATTGTGTTTCATGCTTTACATTTCTACAAGTTGATTTGACTATAACCTACAAGTTTTAAGTGATTGCATAATCTTATGGATCTATGCATGAGTGTAAATGTTTATGGTTCACTAAGTTGTGAAAAGTTTTATTTATACATCTGGACCTTGGATAACTGATTCACCCCCCCCGCCCCCCCCCCCCCTCTCTAATTATTCTAAATAATTCCAACAATTAGTATCAGAGACATCTACTTAAGAGGACTAGTTTGAAGGTACAACAAGAAAAAAGATCAAGATATCAAAAAGAGATGTACCCAAGCTCAATAGAGATAACTTTCATACATGGAAAAGTTTGGTGAAGCTACACCTTGAAGGACTTGGAGATAATGTGCAATCTACCATTTTAGTGTAACATGTTGATCTAGCTAGAGCCCTAACTACTGAAGATATGAAGAAGAAGAAAGAACACAATTAGGCAATGTTGGAGATTACCTCTACTCTTAGCTATGCCGAATTTGATAATATCAAAGGCTATGACACTGCAAAGAAAATGTGGGATACCCTACACACTATCTATGGAGGAGAAAAAAATGTTCAAAGAGCCAAATCTAAGAGTCTTAGAGGTAAGTTTGATGATATGAGAATGGAATAAGGTGAGAATATTTCTCAATATGTTGCTAGGATAAAAAAAAGTTGTTAGTGCAAAAAAAGGAGCTATTGGTCAGATAGATGATGATACTATGCCAAAAAATGTCTTGAGAACACTACTACCTATTTATGCTATTAGATTTTTTGAAATTTAGGAACTGAGATGTATTCCAGGAAATAATCTAACCCTTGAAGGTCTAGTAGGTAGACTCACTACTTTTGAGCTATCTAACTATGACAATTACAAACCTGAGAGTCTTGAATCTACTTTTAAAGCTAAGTTTTTATTGAAAGATTTTGATGGGGTAAAGCTGTTGAAGAAGAGAAAGATAAAGTATGTGTCTAGTGAGAGTGATACAGATGAGGAAGATGTTGAACAACTAGAAGCACTACTGGAAAGAAGATTCCACAAAAGTAAGGCAAGTTCAAAGTTAAGTTACCTATCATTTGTTTCAATTGCAATGAGGTTGGTCATATTGTTGTATGATGTACATAGAAGAAGAACTATAGAGGTGATGAAAAGTAAAAAAAAGAAGAGAAGATGACAACAAAGATTACAAAGATAAAGTTAAGAAGTCATGCTACATTGCTAAAGAGGAAACAAAGGATGATTCTAATGAACATAATGATGAAGTGGTGTATGTTGCAATGAGGGACAAATCTAATCAAGATGAGGTAACTGCACTTGAGACTTGTGTGAACAAAAATGATAAATGGATCATTGATAGTGGATGCTCACATCATATGATTGGAGACAAAAGCAAGTTCATTACCTTAAATTTGTTTGAAGGAACTAGTGTAAGATTTGGTAATGATGCACCATGTTTCGTGAAAGGAAAATGTTCTATCAAACATATAGAAAAGATTTCATGTGACAATGCTTACTATGTTGAAGGATTAAACTATAATCTTTTAAGTGTGTCACAATTGAATAATTTAGGATATAAGGTTGAGTTTGAAAACAAGATTGCTAAGATATATGATACTAATGGAAAATTGATTGGAAAAGGTGATCAAACTAGGAGTAATCTATTCTATCTTGATATAGAGGATGCTAATTGTTCTGTTGTAAGATTTGATGATGTGTGGCTATGGCACAAGAGGTTGTGTCATGTTAATTTTGATAACTTGATTAGTATCACTAACATGAAGAAACTTAGAGGTTTTTATAAGTTAAAGAAACCTAACCATACAATGTGAAAACAGTGTCAGTTAGGCAAAATGAAAAAGTCAAGCTTTAAGAGTAAATCTTATACCTCTAAAAAAATACTAGAGATTGTTCATACTAACTTGTGTGAACACATTGATGTGCAAAGATAAAAAGGAGATAAATACATTATGTTATTTATTGATGATTATTCTAGAATGATGATAGTCATGTTTCTGAAATAGAAATCTAATGCTTTTCAAATGTTTAAGTGGTACCTAGAAAGAGTTGAGAAAGAAACAAGAGTCTGAAATGTTTGAGATTAGATAGCGGAGGAGAAAATACATCAAATGAGTTAGAGATATTTTGTAATGACAAAGGAATCAAAAGATAGACATCTGCCCCTAGAGCCTCTCCAAAAAATGGGATTGTTGAAAGAAGAAATAGGTCTATAATGGATTATGCTAGAAAACTCATGATGGAAAAGAATGTTGCTCTGAATTACTCAAGAGAAGTTGTAAGTACAACTATCTATACCTTGAACCATGTGCAAGTCAAGAAAGGTACTCATTTAACACTTTTTGAACTATGGTATGGACACTCACCCAATGTAAAATATTTTAAGGTATTTGGAAGCAAATGTTACATTCTTAAAGATTTTAGGAATGGTAAACTTCATGGAAAAAGTGAAGAAGGTATATTCCTTGAATATTCCACAAGAAGCAAGGCTTATAAGTGTTTGAATACTAACACTAACAAAATTGTGGAAAGTGAAAATGTGAACTTTGATGAATATACAAAATTACATGAGGCTGAACCTATGAAAGAACTAGAAGAATACAAATCATTTGTATACTTTTATGAAGGTATGCCTACTAAAGAGGATGTTTCAAATCAAGCTACAAACCAACAACAAGTTTCAATGACTGCCAAGTCACATCCTATGAATGCCAAGCTACATTTAGAAATTGATCTACATTCAGATGCCAAGTTATAGAATGAGTTCAGATGCCAAGTTATAGAATGAAGTGGGTGCATATTTTGATTTTAAGATTAGCACACATGAAAGAGATGCTAATATTCATAATATAGATGTAGATAGTAATTCTAAAGATGAAATACAAAATGAAGAAACAAGAGTTGAGCCAAGATTGTCCAAATATGTCAAAAGACATCATCTTGCTGCTCAAATTATTGTAGATAAAGATGCTTAGTCAATGAAAAGAAATGGATTGTTAAGTGAATCATGCTTGTTGAGCATGAAGAAACCCAAATCAGTAAGAGATGCATTAGAAGATGTGGACTGGAGTAAAGCAATGGAAGAAGAGATTGAACAAATAGAGAAGAAAAAAACATGGAGTATAGTTCCTAGACTTGAAGACAAAAATGTGATTCACATCAAGTGGGTGTTTAAAAACAAGCTAGATGAAAATGGTGAAGTCACACGGAACAAAGCAAGATTATTTTGAAAGGGATATGCACAAGAAGAAGGAATTGACTATGGAAAGACATTTTCCTCTATTGCAAAACTGGAAGGAGTAAGAACTTTGCTTGCTTATTCTATATGCAAAGGTTTCAAAGTTTATCAAATGGATGTTAAATTTGCATTTTTGAATGACATATTAGAGGAAGAAGTTTACATAGAATAGCTAGAAGGTTTTGTTAATGTTAATAATAAGAACATGGTATGTAGACTACACAAAGCTCTATATGGTTTGAAACAAGCACCAAGAGAATGGCATGAGAAACTTCACAATTATCTTGTGAAGATTGGATTTGAAAGGACTGATGATAACAACAATCTGTACATGAAGATAGAGAAAGGAAAAGGTATTTTTTTATCTAAAATGTTTATTGATGATATCATATTTGGAGGACAAGATACTTTATGTAAGGATTTTGCAAATTAGATGAAGCAAGAATTTGAAATGTCTATGTTTGGAGAGATCAAATTTTTTGTGGGTTTGCAAGTATATCAAATGAAATATGGTATATAAATCACCTGGTCAAAGTATGCCAAATAAATATTTAAGACTTTTGGATTAGAGGATTCCAAACTAGTAAGTGCACCTATGGTGACAGGACACAAGTTGACAAAGAATGATGATTCAACTGAGGTGAATCAAACATTATACAAGTATATGATTGGCGAATTGCAATATCTAGTACATAGTAGACTTGATATTACATTATCTATAGGGATAGTTGCAATATTCTATGTTAATCCTAGGGAGAATCACTTAATGACTATGAAGAGAATAATGAGATATTTGAAATAAAAATAAAAGTTTGGTCTATACTACAAGAAGAATGAAAAGTTTGAACAAGGAGCCTACACTGATGCTGACTAGGCTAGAAACATTGATGATAGAAAGAACACCAGTGGAGGAGCATTTTTATTAGGCAAGAAACTAGTTACATGGACTAGTAAGAAACAAAATTACACTTCACAATCTATTTCTGAAGCTAAATATTTTGCTACTACTATAAATTGTATAAACATTGTGTGAATCAAGCAGTTAACCAAAGGAATGAGGGAAGAGATCACAGAACCAATGATACTTTATTATGATAATAAAAATGCTATCAATATATCAAAGAATATAATGATTCACACAAAGGCAAAGAACATAGCAATCAAGTATCATTACCTGAGAGAGTTAGTTCAAGATAAAGAGGTGAAGATAGAATATGTTAACACAAAGGAGCAAATTGCTAATATCTTCACAAAAGCATTGCCTAAGGATGCTCATGAGTATCTAAGAGGTAAATTAGGGGTAATACCCCTATCAAAGGCTATTTAAGGAACAGAAGGAGTCCCTACATCAAACAAGTAGATGTTCATATGTTACAAATTGATGCAATGGATCTTACTTTAGGAGCAGCCTAAAGTAGTCATAGAGCTGAAACTTCAAATCAATCACAAGCAAGGTGATAGAGGGAGAAATTGAAGAAACTACAAAATCTTATATCTACATGTTGAAGATGAAAAGATGATATGTCTTTGGCATTGTTGTCAAAGAGGGAGATATTATACTAGTCAAGATTCATAAAAGAGGGAGACATTTACTGATCAAAATGGAGATAGATGAAAGGTAGAATGTATAATCATAATCATAGAGGGAGATATTCTATTGATAAAATTAGTATAAATTTCAAGGGAGATAGGAGATATTCCTGATCAACAATATCATAAGAAAATGCATGTATGCAGAGAAAGATAGAGAAGAATGTAAGAAAGAAGGAGAAGTCCTAATCAACCTATTAAGAGGGAGATACAAAAAGAAACTTAGAGGGAGTTATAAGGAGTTTTGTAACCTAATCAAAAGATGGAAGTTTCTAATAGAGAGAGAAATTTTAATACAAGGAAATATTTTCTTTTTGGTATTGTCTTACTATTTTAACCTAGTCAGTTTGGTTGAACAAGATGTTCATCATTTGATTCACTTAGTTGATTAGTTTGGTTTGTCATCAATGCCAAAGAGGGAGATTTCTAAGATCTAATTGAAAAGATCAGTGTTGAAAGATATTATTGAAAAAGGGAGATTGTTGAAGAAGACTATGTGTTTCAATCATTGTTTTGTCACTGCTGTCAAATCTTCTATTTGTTGGTAAGACAACTACATATAAGATTCAAGTACTATCATTTAGTTGATTTATGAAGAGGATTTTCTCAATAAGATGTAACAAAAGAACCTAGACAAAATGTTGAGTTATGATTATGTAGTAAAGTACAAGGATCAATTAAGATGGTGATGACATGATGTATTATAATCTACTTAAGGTTACAAATGTTGGTTACAATTAGAAAGTTTAGAAGAACAAGTTACACAAAGTTTTTCTACTAAGCTTGACCAAGTGGATAGTAGGTGTTGAGAAAAGTTAGTGCAAGTCAAGCAGAAAGATAGATGGAGCCAAGTAAAAGAAAATTCTAGTGTATGCCAAGCAAGACAATTGATGCCAAGTAAAGTTTAGTTGATGACAAGCACTAGTAAACTTTAGTTGATGCTGAGTGATTTTATAGTTGATGTCGAGCAACACAATATGTGTCAAGCATTAGAAGGTTGATAATGTTAGGTTTCTACATTATTTAAAAGATTGAAGATTCACTGAATCTAAGCTGACAAGTTTGTTTTCTTGATTTTTGTGAACCAGATGGAAGATAAGGATGATGAGTTGGTGGCACAAAATTTGAGGTAAAACTTTTTTAGATGAATTCAAAGTGGATTCTAAGTGAAGTTTCTAGAAGAGATACAAGATATGTGGTAGATACATTGTATCCTACCTAATCCATCTGAACCCTAATTTGGATGATGGAGAATGAGCAAAAGAATATTTAAATTTCTTATTTATGGGAATGGTTGGCCATGAAGCAAAGTTGTCATGTGAGAACCTAAGGAAGACAAGGAGTCAAGGGTTTTACTTCATCAAGTGACCTAAGAAAAGTCCACAATGACATGTTAAGCAAGAAGGCTTGAGGAGATGAATTCTTGAAGGGTGAAAAAGCTATCAGAACTACAAAGTATGAAGGCCAAGCAGAATTGAGGACTAAATAGAGATCTATAATCTATAAGAGAAGTTATAAGTTGTATCAGATCAAAGCTCTATTATTACTCTCTATCAATTGTATCAGTCTAGGGTAAATCCTTTGTATTAAGGTTGACCTAATAGTCATTTGTAAATCCTTTAACTAGGTAGCATTCCAAGTGAATGGCCTAAAGTTGTCTAACAAGATTCATTCCTAAAAAGGTGATTGAAATTCTTTAATAGTGTGTACTGTAACCTTTAATAGGGTTGGTATTTCATAGGGCATCAATTTAGAAGAGTGAAAAGAGTAGTATGTTACTGGTTGTTTTTCTCAAATTGGGTTTCCACATAAATCATTTTGTCAAGTGTGTTGATGAATCTGTTATGTTTCATGCTTTACGTTTTTGCAAGTTGATTTGATAGTAACCCACAAGTTTTAAGTGATTACATAATCTTATGGATGCATGCATGAGTATAAATGTTTATGGGTTCACTAAGTTGTGAAAAGTTTTATTTATACATTTGGACCTTGGATAACTGATTCAACCCCCCCCCCCCCCCCCCCCCTCCTCAATTATTCTAAATAGTTCCAATACTTAGTGAGACCATTAATGTAATCATTAATTTGATAAATGACTAGCCTATCTATGTTATAATTAATATTACCAATAGTAGGAAATAAATAAGTAAAGTATAAAAACATGCATACCAAAAGAAATCCAACTTTCAATATATTTGTCTTAGCAAATAAGATAGTATGGATGTTATCTTCTAGTTTCTTCATTGGTGTCACACTATTAATTATAGGAAGGAGTCGTTAAGTACTGAGGGGTGAGGGGGGGTTAAATCAATACTTAAGCAATAATTTTATTTTTTATATTTAATCAATAGACTATAACAACATTGTTCCAGTAATCCAGATCTAATCGATAGCATAAGAATTTAACTATTAAAAATCTATATGTGTGAAAATAAATTAAAATATCATAAAAGAAAATTTACACACATTACATAAAATAATTGGTATCGCATAAAAACCTTGGTCAGAGGGGGAAATTGCGATGGGGATGGTACCCATAACTTTTTCACTGTAGTAAAAAAAGTTTTTCAATTAGGCATACATTGGTATTTCCTTCTAAGAAACTCACTCTTTTAGGAGTGATTGATACAGTGTTAATTTTATCCTTAGGCTATTAATACTATTCTACTAACAAATTTAATCCTACTCATCTAGGCATTCACCTTGTTAGAGGTTTTATCAAAAGTTCATTGACAAACCTAATAGTCTTGCAAAAGTCTCTTCAAATCTTATAACAACTTATTGGTTATTATACAAGAAAAAATTGACCTATGTAGTGTTGCTCCTTTAGCTTGTTAGATCACTTTCTTTCATTGTCTTTTCTTGGAAGTGCTTGTTATAGTTTCTCTCTCTCTCTCTCTCTCTCTCTCTCTCTCTCTCTCTCTCTCTCTAAATTTTTCATTTTATTAATCCATTATATCATTACCTTTTCAATAAACATAAACTTAATGTTGACCATAGATCTTAGGGTTATATTGATTCCAAACTTCCTTTCTAAGATTCTCCAATAATCTCACTTATACTTCTCCAATAGTGTCTTATCTTTCAGATAATATATTCTCTTTAGACATTTTGATAGAAATGACAAGACTTTAACTAACTCCAACAATCTCTCCCTTTAACATTGATGAAAAAAAAAAAACTATACCACTTTGTGTCCATGTCCATACCTGTACTTTTCCCTTCATACTCTCCCTTTAATGTAGATTTTTTTCTATCAATAATCTATATTTTCTTCCATATATTTCTTTGTACTTTGTCTTAGTTTCTCTCATGTATTCTTCCACTTTTTTTTTATGTTAGTTAATGCAAATAAACATGACCAAATAGAAAAATATGCAGTGAGAAGTTCAGAACCATTTTACAATTTATTGACAATAAATGTATACTTCGAATCTGTAAGTCACAATAATGTTTACCATGTTTTCTTTAGTGCTTGAATAGTCAAAATTTTCTTCTAAAATTATGTTTTTATATTCTCCATTCAGCTCAATGTATTTTCCTCTAGCACCTCTATAGTGTTTTGTTCTTTCAATAAGCTTCGCTTCATAACATCAATACATAGACTAATCATTTCCTGCACATTTAAGATTTTGGTAATAATTTTATCTCTCTTTGCTAATAGTTTACCATCTCTAAAAATTAAATCTTTCATCTTTAATGGATTTTGGACCACATTGATTGATGATTCTATCTTCTCAATATGCGATGGGGACACAACCCAACAACAAAATGGACACAATAGAAAAAGGGGAATTATATTAACTGAGAAAATAAGCTAGTACAAATAGTGCAGAGAAAATACACTTCAAAACATGCCCTACGGGCTTACAATAGCATAAATCTGGAGAATATTTCTCCTTTTAGCACCTCCTCTCCAGCTCCAATCCGAACTGCCTTTTACAATGCCAAAAATCTCCTTAAATAGACCCCAGAGGGTTAAGGACTAGGAGTACATTCTAGAAAGTGCTAGTAGGCATCCACCGACAAAATAGAAGGTTCCAGAAGCCGCGTTAGAAGTCGGTGCAAATCTAGAAGAATCCAGAAACGGTAGCCGAACTTCCGGGAGGCATAACTTTTGAACCGTAGCTCCGATTGACGAACCGTTTACATTTTTGGAAAGCTCTTGAAGCGCTCTATAGCCCTATGGACCAGCTTCACTCATCCCCCAATTTTTGACCCTTTTTGAGGTCATTTAATGCCCCAAACCTGACTTTGAAGCATTCTTAGGAGGTCTCCAAAACTCGAAAAATTGCAATAACTTTCAAACCGTGGGGCCTTTTGACCTGATTCTTTTTCTAGAATGCTCTAAATCTCAATTACATTTATCTGGCCAAGTCACACCTTCTAGGTCACCAAAATGATGGCCAAATTGCATGCTCCTATTTTTTCGAGATTTTCAAATGCACTGATAGTTGAACTATGAGAGTTGGAACCTTTATTTGAGCCAAATGGGTATCCAAAAATGTAAAGACATGAAATCGAAACTAAGTCTAAGTACATTTTTTTGGGTGACACAAGATTGCCCTTATACCTCTGGATGCTCTCGCATCAATATGACTTAGTGTTTTGTTCTGAAATTTGATAAGTTGAGTGTCAATATTAGAAATGAAAGTGCCAAAACTACACAAAGTTGTATATATTTTTAATTTAGTAATAAAAATCTCCTATAATGCATTTATATTTTCTTGAAACTTCCCTTTTGAATTTTCAACCTTTTCCATCAATCCTTGTCTTTTCTTCCAATTTTCTTGCAACTTCCTTCACTAGTTCTCCTTTTAGATTACTTCCTACCACTTCCATCCCATCCAAATAAACTTTCAACTATCTCTAGACTAGTTTCTCTTCAATATTTGCCTCTTTATTCTTTTAGATATTCTTTCATCAATGTCAGTCTTCAAATCAAAATATTTTTTGAATAGTAATCCATCTTTCTCATTTAGGGTTAGTGTTGGCTACTTCAGTATATCAAATTGAGGATCATTTCTTGGGGGATCATCATATATATCATCCTCTTCTTCTTCTTCTTCTTAGTGTTTCATTTTTCCTTTAAATTTCCTTAATTGTATTCTTTTATCATGACCCTTCTTCTTTTCTTTATCTTTATCTTTATCACCATCTCCATATTTACATTTTTTGCCTAACTTTTTTGCTCTGCTAGTTGTCATCTAAGATGAGACCAACCTTTGAGTGTTAATTCTTCCACTCTTTCCTTATTTTTTTTGAGTCCTTATATTGAATCCTTATATCACTAGTGTCTTTATGTTTTCTTATATTATCCTTAGTAATCATTGATGTTGTTGGTGTTAGTTTTGGAATTTTCTCCTTATGTATGCTCATAGCTTTCAATAACTCTTCTTTTGAAACTAGTGATTGAGTAGTCAGATCAAGTGGTAGTTCAACTATACTACTTATCACTATAATTACTAATTATACTATAGCCATTTTGGATGTTTCATCTTCTTTATGCTTAATACTAATATTGACTATTGTTTTTTCTCAAAATTTTGTTATCTTTTCTTGACTATCTACTTCTGAATCTAATTCTCCTTTCCTATCATTGGACTTCTTCTCAATTTTTGTGTGTGTGGTTCCATGTATCTCACTAATGGTATATAAATAATTGAAATTTTATGTTTATCCTTCTTCATAGGCTTGATTCTATTCTTTCTACAGTTCCTTAATCTAGACTTCTTTGATATTTTGAAGTAAGATAGGTTCTTCATCTAGAAATACTATAAATATCAATACCTAGGTTCTAAAATCTTTGTGATACTTTTCCATCCAAAATTATAAAACATTAACAAATAGACCAATATGAAACTCCTAAAGTACTTCTTTCCTTAACTCTTCCACTCTCTAGCTTACAGAGTGCCATCTTGCTAGTAGAGTAGCGTATGTTTTGTGTGACACCTTATCTTTAACATCTCTGGGATATTTCTATGCCTCTTTGAAATGTTTTCTGATTGAATCTGTAGACACTCAAAAATGGTTTGCATCTACGACCTCATCACTTCTTCATACTAATCTATCCCATTTTCTCATTTTACTAACTTTGATCTTTTGGCCAGATTGACCATATTTCGTCATTTGTATCCCCTTTCACATCAATTTCATATCAACTCGGAATCACCCCAAATCAACTCGGAATCACCCCAAATCAACCTAGAATCACTCAAAATTAGTCCTAATCAACCCAAAACATATCAAACATCTCAAATCAATCATCATTTATCTGCTCCTAGGCATTGTTGTGGCTTTCAGTGCCTTGGAAACCTATCAACTTATCAATCTTATCAATCTGACCTTAGTATTGTCATGGCTCTCGGTGCTAGGTCAAAATATCATTCATGTCATTCAATATTTGACATTGTTGAGACTTTCAATGTCAGATCATGGCATCATCAGCCATTTTAATAATATTAACAATGTCCGTCAGTGTTATTATGATCAAACCTTATCAATCAATTTCAATCCTGTAGCATTTACAATGTCGGTTGAATGTTACATATCAATTAATTCATGTCATGTGTCCTTGGCATGTTATCAATTTCAATATATCAATTAATTTGACCATGGCTTTGGTCTACTTTTTCATCATCTTATTCAATATCCATCATCGTCACATTTTCATCAAAGGATATGGTCGCATTCATTTAATCAATTTGGCCAATCATCTACTAATTTTCTCTATAGTATAAAATAACCCATAATTTAATTCTATTATTCTCACTAATTATTCTTCTTGATTATCATCCTCAATTAATTAATTGATTCATTATCTGCAAACCATGGGAATTTACAATTTCCTAAGTTCCATTTTCCATCATTAATTTCATTTTTTACTAATTCTTATTTTGTGGAATAAAAAGATTTTTAATTCAAATATTCCATAAAATATTTCATCATCATGACACTTGGATGTGACACCTCATGGATTCTCCTTTGACACTTGGCTGAGATTTTTCATAATCAAATATTATTACCTCTTATGTATGTCCCTATTTGGCTTATTCATCATAGATTCTTGGCTTTAAGTGGGTTGCGGAATCTTATGGCGTGTCATAGATTCTCTTCCAAATTTGATTCTCGTGTGTCATAGAATCTTACTTTTGGCATATTCTATCATATGCATCATAGGAATTATTATTACTTCTTACGCATGTCCCTATTTGGCTTATCATCATAGATTCTTGGCTTTATGTGGATTGAGGAATCTTATGACGCGTCATAGATTCTCTTCCACATTTAGCCAAATTTGACTGTCATGTGTTATAGAATATTACATTTGGCATATTCTGTCATATGCGTCATAGGAATCTCTTGCCACATCGCACATCTATGGGTGACAAATCCAATGCCCTCACTTTGAGTGTTGATTATAAAATGAACACTCTTTCTCTCATTTTGGGTCCTTGAGTCTCTCTAATCCTAGAATGCTGAAGTATTGAGTCTCTAATTTGCATTTTGCATTCTCTCTCTCACATAAAATCACACTTCAAGTATTCTCATGGCATTATCACTATCATAGGCTTTTGCTTCAATTTTGTGTGCACTATAAGAAACTTTGGAGCTACAATCATTTGGAGAAGAAAGAAGGACATGGGAGCTACAAACAAAAAAGGGAGTTTTTGATTATGTTTGCTTTCTTTTGTTTAGTTTGGCTTTCATGGTAGACTAGTGGGTGCTAACACATGATTATTGAGTTTTGTGATTTTCTCATTGTGTGTTATGCATTTAACCCATTTTTCTAGTCCTATAGAATCATTAATTAATTTATTGTCCTCTTCAATCAACCTTGCAAATGAGTCAGGATTCATCTTCCCAACTAGTCTTGTCTGAGTAATATACTTTGTGAGTTCTCTAGGATTAGTGGGAATCATATATATTCTTCATCCTAATTTCCTTCGTCGTGAACTTCCCTCTTTCTCTTATGTTGGGCCCATTTTCCGTTGCACCAAAATCCATGACTGTTAGTGAACATGGAACACCACATAATTAACCACCTGTGGGCAGGGGAGCACGTCGCATCACCCAACAATCTCCCCCTTGACGTGCATACCAGGTGCTTATGCAGGTCGGGAAGGCACCGGGGAGATTTGAACCCATGACCAAGCCAAACCAGGCTCTGATACCACTTGTAAGGAAACTTGGCAACAAAGAATATAGCCATTTCCACATAGCCCATAATAAATCTGAAATAATCACGGAATTAAAATCCACATGTAAGAGAATAGACAACATACCCACAAAATTGTGACACAAGATATACCCTAGGAAACCCTCATTGAGGGAAAAAATCCAGCCTCCAAAAGAATCCATCACCATGTATTATTCAGCAAAAATACCATTGCCATACAACCATGGAAGCCTTCATGGCCATAGTCACAACTGAGCAAACTATGTGAACAAGCATGAATCCACACATCCCATGCCATGCTTTCAACCTTCACAAATGCTCCCTTGGCTAACCTGTCAAGCCTTGTCCCACTTGACTCTTTCCTTTTTCACTCTCACTCTATCTCTCTCTACAACAACTACCCTTGTGGCTGCTTATATAGTAGCAAGTCCCATAAAACCACCAAGTGGTATTACATAAACCATGTGCTACCTAACTCACTGACCCCACATTTAATATTGGGCATTTAATTCTTTTCCCCAATATTAAATAATTACATAAAATATTATCACAATGTTACAATACAACTTATCAAGAATATTCCATAGGAATCTTTACATGTTGCACGTCCATTTAGGTACAACATTACATAATAAAAATAAAATAATAAAATAACAATATTATGCAATGTGTGCAACACCCATTATCTCAACATCTTATTCATCTTGTGATTTCTTTGTTGGTGGTGGAGTTGAACTTGAATCCAAGTTATTATTCTTCTCTCGATGGTTACATGTTACATTTTTTCTATTTTGAAAACCTTTCCCTTATTGGTCTTTATTACTATTTCTTCTATATCTTCTCCTTAAGTGCTAACTTCAAGATCTTCTTCACTTCCTTCCTCCTCTTATTCTAAGATGGTAACACCTTCTTCTATAGATTGTATATTAGTTTATTTTTCTTTTCTTATTAGTTTTGATAGTTGAAGTGCCAATGTAGCTTGTACGACTTCATGTACTAATAAAATACTTAATACATCCTATGTGACTCCAAATATCCTCTTTATCATTTCTCCCTCTTTTCTAATGGGGTCTTTAAAGATTTTCTTTTGAAAACTTCCTCATTTGTCCCAAATTGTGTGGATGAGGTATTCTTTTGTATAATTAGTATGTAGTCAACATAACTAACCAACTCTTTCTCTAAAACTTGATAATCTAGATAAGGAACCCAAAATGTTTTTGTTGACAATTGGATAATAGTGATATGTAATTTTTTTCATTTATAGCAGCACATGATGTACATGTTCACAAGAAACCTCAGAAATAAATATATTCAAAAAATTGTCTAAGTATAGAATTTGGTTTACAACACAATATTTGTTTGTTTACAACTTGTTGTTGACATCATATTATGACTAGTAAAGTTAGATGGAGATAATATACATGTTTTTGATGATGTTTATAACCTTAGAAGTTAGTATGGATTGTAAAAAATAGAGATAATCATGTTTAAAGTAAAATAAGATAGTGAAATTGAAGGAAAGGATTATTTTGTTTACAAGATAATTACTTGTCCAATTAGGGTCAACATCCTAAATGTTTACTCTAAGTTGGAAAAGTAGATTGTGGTCTTAGTTGACCCAATATAAATTTGTGTAAAGGAATGGTATTTATGCAAAGGACATCTTTCAATAAGAAGTCTAAGTGATTGTGATTGCAAGTGTTATCTTGTAATTGTGATTATATGAAAGGTTTTGTGAAAGCGATATATGAAAAGTTTTATATGAGCTATTTTGTGATTTGAGATCAAGCTAAAGATTAGAGGTCAGTCAAGGAAGAAGATATAGTGCTTATATTCTAGAAGTCTAATTACTTGTTTGAGCAGTGAGCTCTTCTTGTAATTGGAAGTGCATGTTTGGGTAGTGGACTCATCTTGCATCTACTATACTACAACTCCTAATAGGGTTGGAATCTCCTAACAAGGATTCAAAGTCTCCTAAAAAGGACTCCTTATACTAATTTTTTTTTTGTTGACTCCTAATAAGATCCATCCTTTAACAAGGAACTTGTATATTAGTAGATTATCTAGTGGGTATCATCCCCACCAAGGTTTTCCCTTGGCCAGGGTTTCCCTGCTTAACAAAATATGGTGTTATGAGTTATCTTTGTGCATTGTTACTATTATTATTTAGCATTACTTTATTTCTTTTTAATGCATGGTTTAAAGTATGAAATAATATCCAATTGGCAACTAAAGTTTGTAGATTATTGATTCAACACCCCCCCAACCCCCCTCCCCCCACCCCAAGTAATCCCTACTTCTAACAATTGGTATTAGAGAATAGTTACTTTTAAGAGGCTGAACAACTTGAGTAAGATCCCTATGGATATGGAACAATTGATGAAGTACCTTGAAGAAGCTCTTGAAAAAATTAATCTCCTTACTAAAGAAAGAGATAAGCTGAAGGATAGATATGAAGACTCTAAAGTATACATCAATCAATTGAAGGAAAAGATTGAACATCTTAAATCTAAGCCCGAATCTATTGAATCTAGAACTAGTGATGATGATTATTCAAAGTTAAAGACATAATACAAGATCTTGAAGCATGAATTGAAGATTATAAATCTAAAATTGACCTTGAGAAATGATCCTAGCAAAGTTGAATCTGAGAAAGCAAATCTGAGAGAAATTCTGGCAAAGAAAACATCTAAGTTTGAAACATTGAAAGAAGATCATGAAGAACTTCACAAGTATAATACTATTATGAAAGGTGAATTAACTTAGTGCAACTAGTAGCTTGAGAAGCTTTATTCTAGAAGAAAAAATCTTGATGATTCAATGTCAATATAGAGACCTACTTATGATAAGACTTCTTTTGGTTATCTAATTAACATGTCTATGAAGAAACCTTATATTAGATTAGATTCAAAAGAAAAAGAAAAATTTGATGATAAGATTGAATCTAGTCAATCTTCTGGTAAGTCCAAAACAATTGAGCAAAATAAGGAAGTTGAAATTTTGGATGAACCAAAGCAAGTGGAATCTCCTAAGGAAACCAAGTATGAATTTAGAGGTAAGTGATTTTCATGTAACAAAATAGGTCATAAGAAAAGAGATTGTACTAGTAAGTCATTTAATCATGTTAAGGACTTTTATTGTCATAATTGTCATGGTATGGGTCATTCTACAATTGATTGTAGGAAACCTTAGTATGATAATGATAGAAGAAATAGTAAAGTATCTAGAAATACTAACCCTATAGATAGAAGAAGATCCAATGAAAGGACATCAAGAGAAGGAAGATGCTATGAAGATAGAAGACAAATCATGTTTTATAATTGTAACAACTTGGGACACATTGCTCGAATTCGTCATGCACCTGATGATCACCAGAATCCTAGAAGCAGAGAATCAATATGTTAGTTATGCAACAACTTTGAGCACATAGTGAAATACTATACAATGGATAGAAACTTTAGAGATAGAAGTAAAAATGGAAGAAACTTTGGGAATAGAAGGAATGATGGAAGCAACATCAGAAATGAAAAAAGGAACCATGAAAGGAACTTCAAAACTTACAAAGACAATGAGGAACACAGAAACATTATCAATGAACTTTGAGAAGAAATTAATGAGGCATTTATGAAAGGGGTAGATATCTCAAAAGAAAATATAGATGATGATGATAGAGGAAGATCAAAGTCAGTTGTTGAGTTTGATTCAATTAAGTTGAATTAAGCTTGTTCACAACATCAGAATTTGAGAACTTCATCTAGAAGCCAAATTAAAGGTAGTGAAGTTGGGAAAAGGTGTATTGAGATAATTTTAGATGGTACCTAAGCTTTCTTTTAGTTTGGAACTCATCTAAGAAAGTTATGAAGGAACTTAGAGTTACTCATATTACAATAAAGGTTAATTTTGTAACAAAAGATTAAAAGCATATTTATACAGAGAATTTTGTGATGTGAAGTTTAGTAGAGTTTTTTCATGATGGAAACTAGCTATGGAAAATCTCAAGTGACATCTAAAGATTGGATAAATGATCTTGAGTAGTTATTTGATTACAAAACATAATTGACAACTTTTTCATGTTTATAAAGTACGTAATAATGCAAGTTCAAGTTGATGGAATAAGTGGAGTACAAAATTCATTTTCACTTCATTATGAATACATCTGAAGTGAAAAGTACTCAAAAGTGACTTGTCAGAGCTATTTCAAAGCAAACCCTATTTTTGGAAAGAGGTATTTTATTGTTTTTTCACAAATTTGTTTGGTAAAAGTTTATAATTGGTAGAATCATGAATATGTCAATCATATACAATGTTGAGAACAAAGATAGACCTAAGTTGAAGGTTGTTTCCATAAAACCTACTGAAAAAAACCCTAACTTAGTGTTGTCTATCACTCTAAACAATGTGGTATATCTTAAAGATGTAGGAAGTTATCTGAATAGTAAGTTTGAGTCTATTGGTAGTGAATTCATGAACAAAGATATGGAATTGGTTTTCAATCATGAAATGAATGTGAAGCCTAGATTTGAACATTTAAATGAACTAGACCTATTTAAATATCACTTCTACTATGAATTAGACACAAATGAATGGACACAAATCATATTGAGTAGGATACATAATGGTAAACTATGGATGCAAGATAATGTAATTGATATTTCTATTGACCTTAATCATAGGCAACTGGTCTTAACAAATAAACAAGTGTACCTATATGTAAGAAAATGGTCAAAAGGAACGTTGAGAGCTACACTAAAGTAGTGTATAATGGAAAGGCTATGGTGATCAACACCATCAAGCAAGATGATGTAAGATTTTTTAGTAGAATTATTGCCTATTCTATTTGTGCAAGTTCAAACATTGACGAAATTTTAGTAGGATTCATCTATACAACATATAAGATATGTATAGAGAAGGAACAAGTTAATCTTAGTGAAATTCTAAGAATGCAACTCTTAGAAAATGTAGAAAAGATCAAGAGGACAAAGAATGGTGTGTTTAGATTCCAGTCATTGATCAATCACATATTCTTTCATGTACTTAGAAGATTTCCTTACTTATCAATCATAGACATAATCAATAGTGACAAATGTGTTGATCTAATTTTTCATAGCGCTGAGAAGTTTTGAAGTTTTTATTGGAAAGTCATTTAAGACATTGTATCATGCAGATTAGGGTTTTGTTCCTTATATTTTTCAATTTCATAGGTTTCCCTAGTTCATCTCCTAGTCTCTGTGTTCTTTGAGTTCTATAAAATTCTCAAGGTTTGTCATTGTAAAATCATTAAAAAATCATAAGCGTGCAAGAAACCCTAATGAGATTATCTTATTTTACCCTAGTTTTGAAAACCTTCAATAATAATATGTCAAAACTGAATTTAGGCATGACATTTTATCCTAAGTTTCAAAAATTATGTGAAGATGACTTCATAATCTTTTTTTACCTTTTATATCCTTGCTCTTTTACTATAGTTTGTGTGAATATTTTATTTAAAATCCTAAGTGCAACACCTTTTTGACCCACTGGCGATCTTGATCTAATTGATGGAGGGCACTTCCCAACATCATGGAAGTGAAATGTTTTTAAATATTGTGGGCAAGTGCCTTTGTGCCACATAGCCTTTGCTTATGTTAGAGTATCAATGCATAGCAAAGATAATGACTTGTTAGAATGGGTCAAAACTTTTCTTGTAGACTTGTCAGTACCATTAGTGCACATTCTAAAAAATCTCTCAATGTCATTGGTTGATCATTTAAATGAATGTATTGCTCTATTTTCATTTTTATGCACCGTTGATCTATTTTAGATCAAAGGCTAGCATTTTCCCATAATTTCAAGATGCATGAGAAATAAGCAATGTGGGGAAGTGCAAAGAAGACATGTAGCATCATGGGCCCACCTTGTCAGAAGGTGATAGTGGTGTGTCTTCCATGGCAGTTGTCAGGTGAGTCAAACTGAAAAGAAGTATCTTATTAGTTATTTTTGTTGACTCAATGTTATAAAAATGCATGATTTCATGATCATTGATATGTGCAAGATCCATGGTTAGCACATGCCTGCACTAAGAAACTGCTTAAGATTTAAGAAATGTGGGTATGTATCTTAGCACCTCATGTCACAATGGGGCCAAGTTTTTGAAAATCTATTGAGTCATGCCACATTATAAACTTACAATATTCAAGCATGCTCATTGGTCAAATATGATGTGTATGCCAAGTTGGAATGATGATGTCATAGGCATGGAGGTATTGATAGTTAATGTTGCAGTCAGACTTGTTAGATAAACTGGATTAAGAAGAGTTATTTCATTGGTTCAAATGGATGCCTGGACCATAAAAGGTAGAGTTTTACCTACCATTAACCTTGTTCAAATTGATAAGTGGTGCTTTCCCACATTAGAAACTTGAAGGAAGTTTAAGTAAAGAGGGTATGTGCCATGCAAACACATGTTCATGGTGATGTCACTGACCCCATCTCAAAAGTTTTAAAAGATTTGGGTTATGTCACTATGGATCTTTCCAAGATCAACGGTTGGCACAAGCCTACCTTATGAAGATACTCATTAGATAAGGAAAGTGGGGATGCACCAGCTTGACATGTGGTGAAGATGACGTCAAGCACTCACTTTCTCAGAAGATGATATGGGACCCGCTTACATAGAAATTTTTCAAAAGGCTCTCACATGGAGAAATTTTATTGGTCAAATATAGCTTAGTTAGTATAATCCAAGAAAGATAATCAGTGATCATTGATTCAATCAAGATCAAGGTGAGTTGTACGAGAGATAAATAATGTGGGTATGTGCTAACATGATGTGTGACATAAGGGGGCCAACTATTAGCAAAGGAGATGTTGTGTGCTAGGTTGGAACATTTAATGCGCCAGTTGTATTGCACTATTTACTTGCTATCATAAAATGGTATGGTTTCTCTTGACTGTTGATCTGGAGGAAGATAAATGGCCATCACATCCTTGCATTTTTGAGATGCAAGAAATATAAAAAATGTGGGAAAGCATCTAATTGATGTGTGGCAAAGCTTTAAAGCATAAAGCAAACCTGCTTTTTTGAATAAAGATAATTTGATCTGAGGAAATCAATGGATGATATTCAAATCTAAATGCAACATGTAAATAATGGCTAATGGAAATTAATTCTACATATATTTCATTCATGTGATTTCATTGCATGAATAAAACTCACAATTTTATCATTATTGAATCACCAAAGTGCAGAAAGGATATCAAAGCATAGAGAATTTGTGAAGCTAGGGCATAGAAGTTTTATCCAGGAATTTAGTGGGTTGTAGCGAAAATTATATAGAGCAAAGGTGTAAATTTTAGTGGGTAAGTACTATGCAACTCATCAAAATTAAGCTTCTACTAATATATAATTCCTAGGGTTTTCTCAAAATTCCTCCACAAAAAGAATTTATGGGACAAATTGATTATCTAAAATGCTCTGTGCATGATGACTGTATAGAACAATTCCCTTTATCTTTACATGAAATAACTAAGGGGAGCGAGCTCATTCCAAAAAACTCTAGGGAAATTGTAGATGAGGGTTTCTATGACAAGGAAAATTGGGTAAGAGATGTCCCGATACCTATGGGAGGTCTAGAATTATTTAAAAAGTTGTTCTCAGAAAGGAAGATAGATACCCCCATGTGTAATGTTTGGGAATTCAACATTGGAAAGTTAACAGTCCCTACAATTTTCTTTGATAGTGATCTATTCCCTGACCTAGCTAAAAAGTATGATCCTTTTACTGGTTGGGTTAAGAACCATTCTGGGGTAAATATTTTTAACATTTTCCTTGAACTAATTAGAGAGGTTTTCAATTTAAACCTTAACCATGTTGTGCATGAAAAAATTGACATGGATGACCTTCAAGCAATGTATGATGCCCAAAGGATATACTTAAGAATAGGGCCATTGCAAGAGCATGCTACCAAGATTGGTACATTATTTGTAATCATTGCTAGCACACCTGAGCCATTAATGAGAAGACATTTTAATCGAAGGGCTCAAGCATTATATTTTTCTCTTTGCAAGATTTTTGGAATGGATGAAGCAGAGCATATCCTAGGCCCTACTTTTCTCATTATGGCTCAAACTCTTCAATTTGGGATGAGCACTATTCTTGATTTTGCTAGTTTCCTTGCACAAGAAATTCATAGTGGTTTAGTGGGGATAGCATGGGGGAAAGTAGACAAACCATTCTATTGGTATTCGTTGCTTATGTATGTATGCTTGTACAAGGGATTTACTTTCTTCTCCAAGGGTATGGAGCTGGAACTAACCAAGGATGGAGAGAGGAATCCTATTTAGTTATGGAGTGTGGATATGACCTTAGAGGCTAGAGATGCCAGTTTTGTAATGTTTGACAGATATTTTGCATCAAAACTTAGATTGCTCTAGGTGAGAGGAGATATCCCTAGGATTCCACAAGCACTACCAGAATTGGTCAGACCTAAGGACCATGCAAAAGGGCTACTAGTTATCCATAATTGGGGGGATATAATCCCCTATAATGTTTCAATAGTAATAAGAGTATATGGCTTCTTGGGAAAGCCTCACGTGCTACCATTTCATGTGCCTCTAAAGATAGGGATAATACAGTTGTCATGGCAGATAGGCACTATTAATGAGAGAGATTTGCAAAACAAGGTACTTTCTTTTTAGTTGTTACTATAGTGCATGATTTCATCTTTGTGAGGAAAGGGTGTAAGCACCCCAATTTATTCCTAGATAGATATAACATGACAGAGTCCCATGCCATATTTATTGACCCTAAAGGATTTTATGATCTCTTAAGGGAGAGGACAAAAGCTGCCCACCTAGTATAATAGGTATATTTTCTTGAGGATGTTATCAGGAATGTTTTTTCTCTGCAAGAGTAGGAAGTGAAAAGAGAAAAATGGATAGTATTTAGTAAGACTCTAGAATTCATTAATGCCTTTGACTCCAATTATGATCCATTGAAAGATAAAAAATATTAGGGAGCCAAGATGTAAGCACTAATGAATAATTTTAATGTGATAATACAAACCATGAATGAAAAGAAGGCTACATATGTTGAGACTTATCTAGATAGGGCTACAGAGGTGTAGAGGAGGATAAACAATAGAAATATAGTGGCACCTAGTCAATACACCTTACAGAAAAGGGTAGGTTATGTAATGGTACAAAATGTGAAATAGGCTCCCTTTCAGCAGAGTCTAAGGCCAAAAGGTCCATCTATAGCTAGTGCCCCAAAGAGGCAAAATTTGGAGCAAGGTTCCTCCTCTCATGTAGAACAATACTCCCCAAGCTTGTCCTCAATCTAAATAGATGATTAAGCATCTTTAATGGAGCAACTTAGACAAATTAGTGGAGAGGGGGATGTAATTGTTACTTCCACAAATTTGGAGATGCGGGAACTACAAGAACCTCTTGCACCCTCCTTGGACCTTACTATTACTGACTATCAAGGTAAGGAGATAGATCCTATAGTGGCATAAGCTTCTAAAAGGTTCATTAATGATGAAAATTTTGTGAAATATAGAGCCTTTGCATAGTTTTTGTGGAGATTGAATATAGGAAATTTTGAAAGAGCATGTGAAAAGATAAAGGCAAAGCGACCTTATAAATCAGACTCTATTATAAAAGAAGAGGTAAAGTCTAAGTTTTTGAATGATTTTTCCTAGTTTACACCTAAGGTCAGAAGGAAAATAATTAAATAATCAAGGGTCCTTATTTTACTAGAGTGGGACATAGTTAATGCCATGGTTTTCTTTTTTATAAGAAAGGAAAAAGATGTTCAATATAAAGTTGAAGAAGAGGTATTACAGGCTCATAGAGAAATCAAATTTAGTGATGATCACCAAGCCCTAGTTATTTGGTTGATTGAAAAAAGGGACAAAATATTAGTGCATTAACAGTATTTAGGGTTGGTGAGGTTGGTAGCAAGAAAGTAATTGGGATGGCTTTAGAAATGCTAAAATTTGGCACTGTGGTGTCTGGCCAGGAAGAGGATAAGTTTTCACAACTTAATACTAGATTTGAAGAAATTTTGAATGCATATGAGGAAAGGGGTATGCAAATACAGTCACTAGAAAACCAAGTAGCTCAAATGGAGAAGATACTTGGGAAAAGAAAAGTGGGAGAGTCTAGTAAATCTAGAATCGCATACCCCCCATGGCTACCTATTGACCCCTTCAAATCAACTCCAATTATTGAGATACTAGACACCCCAAAAAGGCTTTAGTTCTACATTGTAGAGGATTTTGAAGAAGAAAATAATAAGTTGTATGCACTGTATGTAGTAGTAAATAATCAATTTGAAGAAAATTTGAGGTACAGTGTAATGTATTTAGTGGATAGGATAGAATAGCCAACATTTTTGATCAATTTGCAAGGATTTCAGCTATCAAGGATGAATTGAAGAGAGATGAAGCTGTATTCATACCCCTTGTGTAGAAGTGGACATAAAGAAATGAAGATATCGCTGCAATGTGCATATCTGTCATCCAACTATCTTGTCATCAAATTGAAAAGATTTTTTATTTGTTAAATAAATTGCAAGGTTTTGATGACAAATGGGATCCTTTTTAGAAGAGGTTAACAATTTGTTTTCCTAAGTATATTGCTGAAAAGTTTGATTTGTTTCCTTGTGCTTTAAAGACTCTTGATAAAATAAAGGAAAAGGAAGAATGGAAAAGGGAGTTGGATGAAATGTTTTGTGAGAGGATGAGTAAAATCATAAATGAAATTGGCCACTTGTTATGGGCAATGAACAATGAGGAGCTAGTAAAGGTACAATTGTACTATACTACCATTAGAAAAGATCTTGTTGATATAGATGCAGTTGCAAATTCTTTAATAACTATACATAGGGAGGTTATAAATTTTGATTGGTTGGAAGACACTACCTATAATGAATTGAAGGATAAATTCATGTCTATAGAGAAAATGGTAGAAGGTGATGAAGTAGAAGATGATGTGGAAGCAGAAGATGCAAGAGTAACTATCACCCTTATAGTTGATGATGAAGACAAGGAGAATCCTTAGATTAAAGTAAATTTTCATGTAACTGGAGATGACTCATCACCTTCAAGTTTGATAGTCACTTACTCTGAGGAATTAGAATAATCAAAGAATCAGATCATAGTACTCTTGTCTTTCTAGACAATGTAATAGAAAGGGACCCACAAAGGAGTGTTTGGTGTATAAATCTTTCTGTTACTCACAATTTTTTCTTTTATTGATAGGTGTATGCAAGTATCTTTTTGTAAAGGACATCTATTAATCACATTTTCCCTTAGCTTGTTGCAACTCATGCCTATATAAATGAGTTTTCAAGGCAATGTGATGGTCCAAATCTTGATGTATTTTTTGAAGTTGTCAAAAAATGGTATAGTCAGTCCTATTTAATGTAGTTGTAAAGATACTTTCAATTGTACTTTATGATATAGAGATATAACATAACCAGCTGAATTATCTGGGGTTTTTTTGAAACTCTATTGGTTATTGTATTAGTCTTTTCAAAAGGATGATACAAAGGGGTATTTGCACTATTTTTTTTGTGTCATCACTTCTTGTCTCCATTTTGTGAGCTTGTTTATTTTGAGATCATTTGAATAAGGTTCATGTGATTGAATGCAGCTTGGATTGGTTGTGTATTGGTTCTATTGTTGCTCCTAATTCAATGAATTACATAAATGCCTTAGTAGATCAGTAGAATTCATGAGTCTATGAAAAGGATATTTTATAAGAATGGGAATGGGTGCTTGCTATTGATAAAATTCATTCACAAGTTGTTTGAATTAGATCTCCCACCAATAGTAAATTTTTGCCTAATGGATAAGGCACTGGTCACATAATTCAATGAAGGTTGAGATTATATCTTGCTTCTACATGCCAAATCAATTTTAAATTCAAAATCATTTTCAGTCAAGGTTATATTATTGGTTAGCACTTGTTTACACATTTTTTTGAGTTATAAGTAGCTACTATTACTATGGATATTTGTAAACTTGGGGAGAATAGTAACCAGATCTACTTATAGTAGATGCATATAAACTTGAAAGCATTAAGAAAATTTGTGAACTATGTTTGTGCCTAAGGGTAGAAGATGAAAATTAGAATGAAAATAAGATGATTTTCATACAATATTTTGCATTAGAATCATCCCTAGGTATACCCACCTTGGTTTTGCAAAGCCTAAAGTGTAGGAAACCATCCTTGGTTTTATTGAAGTTGGGTCCAAATGGTTTACTTATGTAATTGATTATAGGAAGTAGCTAATCCTTAGATTATATGAGTGTTATCATTTTGATATTGGAGAGTGGCAACCTAATAATGAGAACATTTCAGAATGAAATGAAACAAAGATTTAGAACTAAACTTGCAATTGTAGATAAATTTAAGGAAGAAATTAACATTTTGGTTTGATATAGATTATACCTATATTCAAGTAGTGGAACCTTGGGAAACATTTCTTGATCCCTTGAGTTATAAATTAAATGATGGTATAGCAGTTGATTATATTGATTCATTGTTGAATTCAGATAAAGACAAAGAATAATATAGATTTTGTACATGTGATGAGATTACCAAGTCAGCTCATCAAGCAATCCTGGAGAAGGCATCACATAAAAAGATAGAATATATTATGAAGAAAGCACTATTAGAGGCCATAATGATAGAAAGTGAATCTAAGGTTGTAAGGAAAATGATGTAGAAAGGAATACTAAATATTTGAAATTTGTTAGTATCTATTATAGAGACATCTTTGAAACAAAGCATTCCATATGCAACAGTGTCAAATTTTTAGCGTAGTGAGCCTAAGAGAAAATCCAAAAGATTGGTGGAAGTAGTGACTACTAAGACAAAGAGGGTAAAACAACAAGCCACCAAACTAGGAAAAATATAGAAAACATTATTGAAAATTTTTGAGTCTAGTGATGAAGAAGAAGAAGAACAAGAGATTAAGAAAGTAGAGAAAGAGACTCTATCAAAGCAATCAACAAGCAAAGCTCGACAAGCTTGGAAGCCGAAGATAGGGAAGATCAACACAGCTATTGCTAATGAAGATAACTTTGTTTAGATGAACAAATTTTATGATTTGTACAATAGTTTTGAGAAGAATTAGATTGGTATATCTACTGTGAGATATATTATAGCAAAAAATCTGAAATTGAAGGATCTTGAGAACATAATTAACTAGAAATTCTATGAAAGACTCAATCAAAAGAAGGCTCCTACAAGGGAAAAAGATCTAGAACTTCAGAAGTCTATGCTTAGAACTATTTTCAAGATTGATGATGAAAAGGAAATTAAAAGATTTTTGAATACCCTCACATCATATTTGAGAAATAAATTGAACCCATTTCTATTTATGGTTGATGAAAAAGATAAAGTAAGAAGTGAGACTATGGTAACAATTAGTCAAATGTTGACAAAGTCAAAGGTAGTATCTCCTCCACCACCTAGTACCTTAGAAGTGTCAGTGAGTGGTGACACCATGAAAATTGATGAAACTAATGTTACCATTAACATCGATGATACCAATCTATTTGAAGGTTCCAAACTTAATGAATCAGATACTGAGGATATTGAGGACAATTTGAGATAGATCGAAGAGGAGAAGAGACTACTTGAAGAAGAGAAGATGAAAATAGAAGGGGCCAAGAAGAAATTTCTTGAGAAGGAAAAGAAAAGAACTGAAGAGGAGGAAAAGAGGAGAATTGTAGAAGAAGAAATGAGAAGGAAAATTGAGGAAGATGAGAAGAAGAAATTGGAAGAAAAGAGAGAAGAGGAAAAAGAGGAAAGAGAAAAGAGAGAAGAAGAAGATAGAAGAGAAAAAGAAGCAACTAAGAAAAAAAGAGAGGATGATACTAAACCATCTAGTTCATCCACTCCACTCTCTCTTGCCAATTTAGCTATTGATGATGATGATTAAAGAAGGTCTGATCTCATCCCTATCCAAGCTTATACAATAGAATAGAATAGTTAAAAGCTTAGATAAAACTTTAATCAAAATTATTAAAAGATTGCCTAGTACTTTGGCAGTACAACACACTGAATCAAATCCTCAACAAAGGGCACGAGTAGCACTAAAATCATTCGATTTAGAGTTTACCAATTTGTTGAATATTGTAGAAATGAAGGCACATATTTCCCATGATGCTAACTTGTTTAGTACCATTTTTCAAAACATTAAGAATGATTTGGTTAATCTTGATACTTGTATCAAGGAACATCAAAAATGCCAATGGGATGAGAAAATTGTCTATGTTAAGAGTACCTTATGATACAAACTAACTAAAGAGAATGATAGTTAGATAGAAGGAAATATGACTGAGCTAGAGCCTCTATCTAGCTAGATCAAGCCTCCATCTTGCAAAGTTGATGATTTTGAAGGAAAAGTGGCTACTATCCACAATGATATCAAGTAACTATTGTTGATCTCATATTGGTTTTGACTAGCGAGTGTCAACACACTTATATTATTTACTTACTTCATACCAAACAAGTAGTACATGATAAGCACAACATGTATATCTTAGAGCATGTCAAGTCAACAGTGACTGTCGAGCCACTCATGTGCCAAGTCACTCAAGTGCTAAGAAGACAATGTATGTTGAGTATTTTAGGAGCTAAGTAAATAGTAGATGTTGAGTGATACAGATGTTGAGTCACATCAGAAAGATAAGTGTATGCCAAGCATCAGAGACTTCAAATGCCAAGTGACATAGTTTTGACATAATTGTTTGTAATGGCACAAACAACTATGTAAACCATTTTTGAGCCCACTAAAGATTGAATTATGATATTTTGGAGATAAGGACAAATCTTAAGTTGGATTCCAAATGCAATTACATGCAGCCAATCAAAAATTGGAAAGGATTTAAGTGAGAAAATGGATGAATCATAGTTGTAGATTGATACCTAACCCTAAGACATGTAAGTCTTCTTAAGGAGGACAAACCCTAAACTCTTTAAGGCATGGAAGTTGTTGAAGTTTTGTGGTTTCACAATGCATGCCCCATTTCAATTAGAAATGGGGATGCCCTATTTTATTTTTTGGCTCTTCAAAATCCTAGTCCAAGGTCCAAGCCTTTTTTGAAGGTCTTATCTAGTGTCTTAGTTTATGTCCAGGTCTCAGTTTGAAGATCAGGATTCTAGGATTAGAGTTCTCAGAGAAAATAACTCTTTTGTTGAATCAAAAGTGCACTATCACACCTCAACAAGTGTTTTGGTGTGCCAAAACAACTCAAGAGAGAGAGAGGGGCATTTTTGATGTAGACATGCACAACAGTGCACCTACACGCCTGTGCAACACAAAAGAAAGTGGCCTCCTCATGGTATATAAAACCTAGGGCCCCTCCCTACATTCTCCACTCATTTTCATTTCCCATCTCCACTATGCATTATTGCAACATTGCACTAATCTAGGTGTGCCTCCTTCACCTCTTACCTACATTCAAAGAAAAACAAGGAATTAAACCCAAAGTATGGTGCACAATAGTACACCTACCTAGGTGCACTACAGTGCAAATTACCCTTTTTTCAAAAAAAAACTAAAATAGAAAATGCCTTCAAATTTAAAAATAAACAAAGAAACATGCATTTGGGGTGCATAATAGTGCACCTTATTAGGTGTGTTGCTACACACCCTCCCTTAACAAATTAGACTTTGTGCCAAAATGATTATAGGGTATGCCTCAATGCACCCCATGAGGTGTGCTACTAGGCACCCTATCTTTTAAACTTTATTAAGAAAAAGTGAACCATGCACACTTACTAAGTGTGGCTAGTACACTCTTTTTTTTGCATTCTAGGGGTGAAATCAAGTTTTTTCATGTTTTCAAGTAGTCTCATTTTTAGGGTTTCTAATAATGTCACCTTTAGGGTTTGATTTAATCATTTTTTCCTTCAACTCCAGACTAATGAATGTCCTTTTGTGCAAATTTGATGGTGTCTTCATCATCCTCCCTTATTGAGAAAATGGTTCTAAAGCTAGTGGTATTAAAGTTCCAAAATGTGCTAACAAAATCAAGATTTTAGGATGAGTACTCAAAGATCTGGGATATCAATTTAGGCCATATAGATTTGGGTGCATTCCTGATAGTGTGTCATAAACCTACCAAGAGATCTCAGATAGCTTCCATGTTAATCAGATCAGGACTTGTCAATGTAGCATCATATCTAGTATTAGTACAATCTTTAGAACTAATCATGACATTAGGTAAGCATTTAGAATAGTAGAGGCTTTACTCAAACTTGATGTAAAGTTAGGAGATTTTGTGGAGACTTTTATTGAAGTCAACAACTACAGATAAAAGGTGAAAGATAAATATGAAGCCTTAGATTTTCTAGATATGGCTCAAGTCATTAAGATCATTAAGATTCTCAAGGGAAAATACCTAAACATAGCTCTCGTATAAAGGGGAACAAAACCTAGAAGCCAAAATTTTGATTTTGATCCTTAGTGAAATTTTGCATTTTTTGGAGCCTACTTTCGAGGTGCACTGTTGCGCTGCTACACTACGTGCATAGGTGTGTTACGTGCACTTTTTTAATAGTGTCATGGAATATTTTGAAGAATTCAAAGGTGCACCAAAAGTTAACTACTAGTTCTAAATTTAGAGCTTTCCATGCATTAGAAATTAGGAATTCATATAGTTGCATTGTTAGATTGCTCTCATCATAAAATACAAAAATATATTGCTTTATTTTGTGGTTATTCTTTTGAAGCAGAAAGTAGATCATACATCTTATCCAAATCATTTCATAACTAGCAAAGGAATCCTCAAGAATATTCACATTTATCTTCAACCAAGTGTATTCCAATAGGTTGCAAGATTAACGAGAACCTTGGAGTTGATCCTCAAATTATCTTTTCAAGAGAGGAGTTCAAAAGAATTCCTGCTATTAAGCATCATGCAAAATAATATCTCAATAGAAGTGGTGCTATAAGGAGAGCCCCTTGACATTTGGAATAGAAGAAAATCTAAAAAACATAAAAAATCTGCAATTTTTCACAAGTTCAAAAATTTTTCCAAGTTTTTGAGCTTCCAAGTTGTGCAGGTGCACAGGTGGACCGAATTCCAAGGTGCACCCTATTTATGAGAAAGTATACTTCTATAGAGGTGCACTTTTTCTATAATTGATGCAAACTATACTTTTATAGAGGTGCACCTTTTCTATAATTGATGCAAACTAGAGGATTTTGATCCATCATCATCATTTTAGAAAGCTTTAAGATCTTCACCAAGTGCACACAAGTTACTTGAGCTTAGCCATTTTCATAAGCCTTGCAGTAGAAAAGGAATCCCTTAAATTCTACCACTTCCATTCAACATTTTCTCATCTTCTTTAGTTTTGCCTCCACAACAACCACCCATCATTCCACCTAACCTTCTGATGGCCTTTTTTGCAAATTTTGTAGATTCACCAATTAACTTAATAGGTGTACTCAATGATCTTCCTAAGAATCATGAAAAGTTTTTCCCAAGGTTCATCTATGAAGAGAGACAAACTATCAAGGACCACATCAAGGTATTCAAGGAAATTTGCAACCAAAAGCATATTGCAAATGAAAATGTGGTCCTTTACTTATTCCCCTACTCTTTGGGGGAAGTTTTCTTTAATTGGTATGTTAATTTACCATCGAGATGTTTTGGAGACTAGGCTACTTTCAAGAAATTATACTTGGAACAATTCAAAAATTTCATCAATCTAGCTATGATATATCAACAATTTATATCAATAAAAAAGGACCTAGCTAAGATGGTTTCGTACTTCAACTGTTGCTTTCACATGGCATACCACAAGTTGAAAACACCATACACTATACCAGTTGAAGCTACTATTCAGATTTATCTGAATGCTATGGACCATCTCACTGCTATTTTGAGATTTCCTACAACAAATATTGACACATTGGAAAAGTCTTCAGAGAAGCAATTATCTTCACTAAACAAGTCAATCCTAATGGAGGAGGATTGATGCTTCGATCTCAAGCTATTACAATGATGCCAACATATCCTATCTGAGCACCTATGATGCCTAGCCAATTCATACTTATGAATCTAGTTCCATTATAGTAGGCACCTAGTCTACAAAACCCTACTTTCACATATCAATGGTATGAACCTCCAAAAGCTACTTTCTTTGAGAAAAAGGCAACAACTTTCACTAAGGTAGACAATAGTTTTGCCTCCAAGTTTGGTGAGATGAAGAAGACAATGTCACAAATTAATAATGAGCTAACTCACTTAAGGTTGTCACAAGGACAGAATAACAACTTCTACAGAAATAATGTTGGTTCTTACAACAAAAACAATTACAATCAAAATTATAATAGAAATTTTGTTGGGAACAACAATGTTGGAAACAACAATGCTAGGAACAACAATGGAGGAAAAAAATTCAATCCTCTTGATCATAAAAATGGCTTCCAAAGATAGAATAAAAAATGGAACACTCATTCAAATAGTGGGAGAATTCCTATAGACAATGACAAAAATAATGCTCAATATGTCGGTATCAACCAGTATGACAATGGTCAAAACACATCTAACAATGATGGAAATTAGGACATGACTCAAAATTAACAAGTTAATGACAATGTGCCTCATGTATAATTTAATGCTATGCTACTAGAATCTTACAATTCTACACAAAACACACAAGTGGAGAAATCGATCAATGAAGAATTGTCTTTTCCATTCCATCAAGAATCAAACATTCAACCAGAAGAGATGTTTTCCTTTTGCAATGATAATCAAAATACGTACAATCTATGAAGTCAGAAAGAACCTATGGTAGATGGAATCCCCCCAGCATTACAACAACCTCCTGTCAATCCAAGAGAAAGTAATAATTTGGCACTGATCAAGCTGCCTTATAGAGGACAACAAAACTAGAATCAAGGAACTATGCCAACCATCTTGAAAAATCCAGCTTGGTCTACTAAAAGGTACAATGCAGTGGAGGATTTGAAATGGAAAAAGGCCAACATGTTCATGTTTGACATGCTACAAAATTATCCTCATCAATGAGAGGCACTAATGTAAACTCTTGATCACACAAAGGCACCCCATAATATGAGTATTGTCCCTCAAAAGACAGTGCCTCAACAAGTCAATGCTTTTGAAGCAATACCAACTATATTTAAAGACAAGGTTGTGGTGCTTCCATTTCTACTTAGCATTAGGATATATGGGAAGAATGTTCAAAATTTCTTAATTGATTCAAGAGCTTCTTGCAATTTTATGCAACTATCAATAGCACAAAGGTTAGGAGTCAATCCTCAACCCTCTAACTAAATAGTGGTACAATTGGATAACACAAGGGTGAAAGTCATTGGTGTGTTGAAAGATGTTTAGATACAATTAAAGATAGATCCTTGAATTCAAGACATCATTGATATAAATCTGGTTGATATCCTTGAAATGTATAGATTACTCCTAAGTAGAGAATGGACCAAGTGCCTAAGAGGATGGTTTTCTATAGATTTCACTTAGTTGTGGTTACCATGGAAAGGGTTGAACAATCAAATCAAGATAGATGCAGAGCCAAAGCTAAAAATAATGATTATAGAATACAATGCTCTAAATGAGGTAACATTCCTACAAATAGATTTGGGCTCCTACAAGGTGATTTCTTTAGATACAACTTTGATCAAAATATTAGATGATCAAGATGTAGAACCTAGGATTTCAATCCCAAAGGATGAGATCATAATGTAATTCATAGACAATATGATGGCTATCTTACAATGTCTAGGAGAAGAATCTAACCCTAGTATCCTCCTTCTTCCAAGATTTTTTTGACTACATAAAGTTATTCATTTAGAGTTTAAATGTTCATCTTGCCAAGAGCTAGTCACCAAGGTATTGACATAGATGATAAGACTAGAGAATAATAATGGTTCACAAGATGAACCCGTAGAGGATCAAAATCCTAGAAACATAGCCAAATCTATTGAAAGGGTTGCAAAGGAAATTGAAGATTTGAATGCATCATATAGTGATACCTCTTCAGATGGTGGGGGTTTGTTTTCTCCTCCACTCAAAATGATCAAATTTCAAAGAAGAAGATAGTGTGCGAAAGGTCAAGGATGGACTTTGGAAGTCATCCATCCTAAACCCAAATGGATAAAACTATAGAATTGATAGGGGCTAATTTAGGATAAACAAGGAAAACATACAATTCCCATGTCAAGGAACAATAGTGGAGAATCATTAAGTCTGCATTGTGAAAGATTACAAAGGGTCCCTATGAAACAATCGTTCCAAGCCCAAGTGAAAGAAAGCTAAGGAAAAATAAGAATAAGGTTAGGAAACCCAAAGAGGATCTAATATGGACACTTTACTTCAATGGCTCCAAATGTAAACTAGGAGGTAGTGTAGGTATTGATTTGATCAACCCAAAAGGTAAGTCTTTCTGTGCAACATATCGATTATAGTTTAGATGTACTAATAATGTTGTAGAGTATGAAGCATTGGTCTGAGGACTCCTTTTCACATTGGAGAAAGGAATCATGGCTCTCATAATCAAGGGAGATTCTTAGTTGGTTATAAGACAAGTAAAGTTAGTATATTCTTGCAATGATAAGAGGTTTCTTGCATATAGGAAGAGAGTATGGGATTTAGTGGATGATTTTGAAGCTTTGAATATAAAATCTATTTCAAGGAAGAAAAACATGGTAGTAGATGCCCTCACTATTTCAGCTAGCACATTACAACCTATCGAGATAATGAAATTGAAAAGGTTTTCAGTCAAATTAGTTGTTGCACCATCTATCCTTGATAACATTACAGACTTCAAAGCTTTTCAAGATGATCAACATATGATTGAATTTATCATGTGCAATGACCACTTCAAAGGGCTAGAAATTTATGACACCCTTGAAAATAAAGTTGAAGATGATGAACTCAAAGATGAAGATGGAATCTTGAATTTGAAGACGAACACTATTCCTAAGGGAATGGTTAAGTTGGAATGCATTTTTGGTAGTGAAAAATTCAACACTTAATAGAAGAGCGGTCCAAGAAAAAGGTATTGAAGAATGCAATTTGAATAATTTGGATATAGATGAAGATCCTAGAATGGTAAGGATTGGAAAGGTGTATAATGCACAAGAAAGGGAGGATATGCTCAAATTACTTACATAATATAAGGACATTATTGTTTGGAGTTATGAAAAGCTAAAAATGTATGATCCCAAGATTATTACAGATGACATTCCATTAAAACCTGATGCAAAGCCTTTCCAACAAAGACAAAGGGTTGTTAATCCTATCATTGAACCATTGATAATGAAGGAAGTTGAGAAGTTTCTTGATGTGAAGGTAATCTTCCCCATTTTCCATTCTACATGGGTGTCTTTTCATGGATTTTCATAATCTCAACCTCACATCTCAAAAGTAGAATTACCCTTTGCCTTCACTAGATGAAGTTCTACAAATTACTAATGGTTCAAAGATGATGTCTTTCTTGGATGGATATTTAGGATATAATAAAATCATGGTCAATGAAGAGGATAGGCTGAAGATGACATTCATGACTAAATGGGGGATGTTTTCCTATAGGAGAATACCTTTCAGATTGATTAATGCAGGAGCTACATTTCAATGATCCATGGATGAAGCTTTTAAGGGATTGATAAATAAGTGTATAGTCATCTACATAGATGATTTAACTATATTTTCAAAGGATCAAAGCACTCATATTGCTGATCTAACATAGGTATTCAATATATGTTGCAAATATGACATATCCCTCAATCCCAAGAAATGTTCATTTGGGGTTACCAAAGGGAAGCTCCTAGGAAATATCATCTCTGAAGCCAAAATCTGCATTGATCCTATTAGAGTTGAAGCCATTCTATAGTTATCACCTCCCCATAGTCGAAACAAATTGAAGTCTTTCTTTGGGAAGATAAACTTTGTATGAAAATTCATAAGTGTGTTTGCAAACATAGTGCATCCCCTTAATTATTTACTCAAAAAAAGGAGCTAAGAGATAGTGTGTTCTAGAGATTAAGAAATCATTTGAGGATATCAAAATGGCCATTTCCATGGCCCCAGTATTGGTAAGTCTAGACTATGGAATACCTTTCAAAATATACTCTTTTTCTTCAAAACATTCATGTGTTGGGATTCTAACACAAAAGAAGGGAAAGGAAGAAGAATGCTAAGTTAAACTATTCCAACCTTGAAAAATAGTCTTTTTCTTTAATCAAAGTGGTAAAGAAGTTTCATCATTATATACTAAGGAGTAAGGTGTATGCAATTGTACCTAATCCAATGGTTAAGGCATTGTTGATGCAAAATGAACTTGGTGAAAGGTGAGGGAAATGGATGGCAATCCTTCAAGAATTTGATTTAGAGATTCAACCTTTGAAGTTAGTAAAGGGTCAAGGATTGTCAAAAATGATAGTAGATAACTAAATAGAAGATGAAAAGAAATTCATGTTTGATGGTGAAATAGATGTGAACGGTCAAAAAAGATTGTAATAACTCAAATTGAAATTGGTCAGGGTGTAATAACTGATGTTTGGTACTAGGATATTGTTTACTATCTTTTACAAAATCAATATTCCATTTGGATGAATACTTCATAGCATAGGGGACTCAAAATGAAGTGTGAATCCTACATGTTACATGATAGAAAATTATACAAAAGGAACTATGACGGGATTTACCTAAAATGCTTGGGTCACAGAAAAAAAATGAAGTTCTAGAACAATTTCATGATAAGTATGGTATAGGGCATGGTTCAGTAGAAGCAACTACTCATATGATTTTAAGATTAGGTTATTTCTAGCCCATGATATTCAAAGATACATTTGAGCATGTGCAGACTTGTCATATTTATCAAACAAGAGCTAATAGGGAAAGACATCTTGTAATTCCATTAAAACTAGTGTTTGAGATATGCCCCTTTGCAAAGTTGGGGCTGGATTTTATTGGTCTAGTGAAATGACCATCATCAATGGGGTACACTTTTATTCTAATAGCTATAGATTATTGTATGCATTGGACACAAGAAAAGACATTCAAAAATTGCATAGCTAAGGTGGTTATAGACTTCTTGGAGGAACACATTGTTGCTAGATTTGGGATGCCATTCTCTCTAGTGTGTGATAATGGATCATCTTTTGCATCAATATTCCTAACTCAATGGGCACTAGAAAATTAAGTTATTATCAATTTGTCTTCAAATTATTATCCACAAGGAAATGGTGTAGTTGAATCTACAAATAAGAACCTAATCATAGTAATAAGACATTTGTTGAATGAGAATCCTAAAGATTGTCTTATAGAGCTCAAATATGCTCTATGGAAAGACTGAGTAATGGTCAAAAATGCTTTGGGGACATCTCCATATCTACTTGTCTATGGGCAAGAGCTAGTATTCATGATTGAGTATGATTGAGTATGCTGAAGATGCTGACAAAGTACAAATTAAATTGATGAATCTTTTGGAGATGAACAAAAAATGGATAGTTTCTTTAGAGCATATGGAAAAATATCAAGCACTTGTCAAGAGGTGGTTTGAAAAGAGGGCCATGATAAAGTCTTTTAGGATATCTAACCTTGGTCTATCCTAGGACAAAGTGAAAGAAGAGTCAAGCAACCACACAAAGTTTCAATGCTTGTGGATTAGTTTTAAGTAGATTGTAGAAATCCTTGAAGAAAACACTTTTAGGTTGAGTTCCTTATAGGAGGAATTAGTTCCATTGCTAGTCAATGGGAAATTTCTAAAACATTACTTTGAAGCCTAGAAGATTGATTCAAAAAAGAAAAAAAGATTTCATTTCTGCAAGTGTGTTTTCTTTTAGTTGTGTGTTTGCTTTCAAAGTAGCATTAGTCTAGGGGGTAGGTGCACTCCAGGTTTATTTTATCTTGACATATCTCACTAACCATTCTTTTGGTCCCAATTTCGGGGAAGAGGTATTTCTTTGTCAAAAAATTTTTATGATTTTGTTTCTTATACCAACTAAGGAATGAATGTTACTTGTAGTAATATGGGACTTTCAATCTTGAATTTAGAATTGCAGATCAACAAGTTCTCAATAGTTTGCATATTTAAAGATTGATTATCTTAGATTTTTTCAAATCAAGGTTGAAGGTAGCAAGGGATAGTCCAAACCCCACTAGTTTAAATAGAAGGATCTTCTCAAAGGAGCTACTAAGATCATTGATTGGAGTGAGAGTTTCTAAGAGTTATTAAAAGAGGAATGTAAGGGATGTTCAAAAAAGATTGATCCCAAGATCTTGGCCAAATAGTTTAAGTGTCATCAGGATGCAAAAAGAAAAAAGAAAGAAAGGTGTTAAGAATGAAGGATTCTACAAAGCCCAATAAAGGTAATTTTATAAAAGGGATACACACTCTAAATAAGCTATCTAGTGCCAAAACATCACTTCATTAAAGAATCAAATGGTGACATCATGAGCTATATAGAGTGAATATTCAAAATATTACCTAGGATTTCAAATGTAAAAGTGATATCTTGTTAGGAGCCCTAAGAATTGATTCGCTTATCTAGTCAAATAAATTATTGATTAACAACTTTCATGAAGATTCCTTATGAATGAGCTAGATGGGGTGGAAGATTGTTTCCAAGTTGTCAGAAGCTTATGATAGACTACACTATGAGATGTCAAAGGAAAAGAATACATTGAACACACACTAAACCTAGAGATTAGAAATTCTAAACTTTTAACTATAACATGACCTGACATACACTTGGAATGTTTAGGATTTTTTTGGTGTTTGACACATATCAGAGGAATGTTTGATGATGAAGAAATGCCTTTGTCATTTCTTCCTTTTTTTTGAGGCTATTTGTTGTGGTTTCACAACACACACCCCATTTTGATCAAAAATAGGGACCCCCTACTTTTATTTTTATCTCTTTGAAACCCTCGTCCAAAGTCCAAGCCTTTTTTGGAGGTGTTATCTAGTGTCTTAGTTCATGTCCAGGTCTCGGTTCAAAGATCAAGATTTTGGAATTAGAGATCTCAAAGAAAATAACTCTTTTTTTCAATCACAAGGTGCACTAGTGCACCTCAATAGGTGTGTTGGTGTGCCAAAACCATGAGAGAGAGAGAGAGAGAGAGAGAGAGAGAGAGAGAGAGAGAGAGAGAGAGAGAGAGATTTTGTGATGTGTAGATGTGCAACAACGCACCTATGCACCTATGCAACACAAAATAATGTGTGGTCCCTAGGTCTATAAAACCTAGAGACCCTCCCTTCATTCTCCACTCATTTTCATTTCCCAACTCCACTGTGCATTATCATAGAACTACACTAAGTTAGGTGTGCCTACTCTACCTCTTACCTACATTCAAAGACAAACAAGGCTTTAGACCCAAAGTAAGGTGCGCAGTAGTGTGCCTACCTAGGTGGACTACAGGGAACCTTACCTTTTTTCAGAGAAAAACACTAAAAAAAAAAGCCTTAAAATTTAAAAACAAACAAAAAAACATGCATTTGAGGTGTGCAGTAGTGCACCTAATTAGGTATGCTACTATGAAATGCCACTAAAAAATATAGACTTTGCACCAAAATTATTATAGGGTATGTATCAATCCACCCAATGAGGTGCACTACTATGCACCCTATCTTTTAAAATTTACTAAGAAATAATGCACCAGGTGCATGTATTAGTGCGGCTGGTGCACTCTTTTTTTTGCATTCTAGGGGTAAAATCAAGTTTTTTTGTGTTTTCAAGAAGTCTAGTTTTTTGGGTTTCTGATTGTATCACCTTTAGGGTTTTATTTAATCATTTTTCCCTTTAACTCTGGAGTGATGAATGTCTTTTTGTTTAGATTTTATGGCATCCTCATCATCCTCTCTTGTTGAGAAAATGGTTCTAGAGCTAGTGGTATTCAACTTCCATAGTGTACTGACAAAATCAATATTTCAAGATGAGTACTCAGAGATCAGGGATACCAAGTTAGGCCATACAAATTAGGGTGCATTCCTGACACTATGCAATAAACCTACTAAGAGATCTCAGATAGTGACTTGTCAATGTAGCATCACATCTAGTAATAGTACAATCTTCATAACTAATCATAACATTAGGCAAGCATTTAGAATAGAAGAGACTTTACTAGAACTTGATGTGAAACTAGGAGATTTTGTGGAGACCTGTATTGAAGTCAACAACTACAAGTAAAAGGTGAAAGATAAATATGAAGCCTTAGATTTTCTAGATGCAATTCAAGTCATTGAGATCATTGAGAAATTCAAGGGAAAATACCCAAACATAGCTCTAGTATAAAGGGGAACAAAACCTAGAAGCTGGAATTTCTATTTTGACCCTTAAAGAAATTTGAATTTTTTGGAGCCTACTTCTAAGGTTTGTTGCTATGTAGGTGTAATAGGTGTGTTGGTTCCCCAAGTGCACTTTTCAGTAGTGTCATGGAAGATTTTGAAGAATTCAAAGGTGTGCTAATAGTTAACTACCAATTCTAAATTTAGAGCTCTCCATGCATCAGAAACACATTCTAAAGACAGTTTAACTCCTATGAACACCTAGTGAAGATAGAGCTTCTAATTTTTCCACTTCCAGTCACTTCTACATAATTTCAAAGCTTTCCCTTTCTTATTCTTTCATGCTTCCTTTGTTTTATGACATGTAAATGCTCATGCATCCAATTAGATAGTCATTTTGTACATAAATAGATTTGTTTCATTAGTTTAGAAGCATATGATTGGATAAAGATATCTCTCACTCTCAACAAAAATTGAGAATATTTCTTATAAATATGGGAATCTAATATGTAATCAAGGCTGTCACTATTTTGCAATAATATATTCTTTTGGTGATCACATTTGGAGTGTAGTGATTCTTTCCTAAGTGTGTTATATTTTATGAATATATGTTCATGGATTGTAATTGAGCCAAAAGTTTATTGTGTTATTTCTGGTTGTGTAATCTTTTAATTTTGGTGTTTTCTATGGGTCTACAAATTTTGCTGATGTACTTTGTGTATGTGTCAATTTGTGGGCCTCTAAACCTCACACACACTTCAACATGGTCCTTACCTATAGATTCATCCTAGAATGAACATGGGATAGTTTATCCAAAAGGTCCAATAGTGTGACCCATTGCCTTCTATCTAGAAGGATTTCTCCTTTTTATGCTCTTAGAATCAAGATGTAGGCAACTAGACCTTTGTAGAATGATGTTTTTAAATGCAATTAAGTCTATATGAGATGCAAGTAATCTAGATGCGATATGCACTTACTCTTATAGCATATAAAATAAACTAGACTATATGTATGCATATTAAAGCTATATGATCTTTAAATCTAAATAATGAAAAGCTTATGATATTAATGAGCTAGTGAGTGCACAATTCAATAAAAATTTGATACAAATCAATTCCAACCTCCATAATGAGGAATTAGGAGTCTCTTAAATAGAATTCCTAGAATCCATCAATGGTTGAGATCAATTCAGATCAATGGTCAGAATAGAAGCCAAGATTTAGTCAAAGTGGAAGATTCCCAAGACAGATACAATTAATTGACCCAAATCCTAAGTGCAAGAAATAGTTAACTCAGATTCACTTTAGTGTGAGAGTAAGTAAATTAAGTTATTTCTAATTCAAGAAGTAGCTAACTAAGAATTTCCATTTTGAACTAAGAAATAGAATTTGGGAAAGATTTTCAATTTAATAAAATGAGATATGAACTCATAAATGTCTTTTCTATTTAATTGAATAATTACATTCAATTAATTAAAATAAGCATAATTATTAAATTAAATGTTTTTTAATTCCTTAATACAATAGCCTTAGGAGATAATTTAATTTAATTAAAGTATAAATACTTTAAATTAAATTAAATCTTGATCAATAGGTTTAATGTAATTAATATGAGTCAATACTTTAGGAATTAAATAAATAGCATGATTAATGTGGATTTAGGGTTTTCTAAATTTGGCAATTAGGTCAAGTAGCAAAAATCAGAACTAGAATTTCCTATTGAAATAGGACTTTAGAATTGACCAAAATAGACCAAAATTAGTTGTCGTGGAAATGAGCCAATTTTGGGGTAATACATTTTGCCCCTCTTTGAATGAATGTGTGAGCAGCATGTTTTATTCAAATAAAATTAGAAAGTGTGATGCATAGATCAGGAAATAAGATTGGTTCTAAAGTTGATGTCACGGAGACCAATTGATAAGCTTTTAAAGATTATCTCCACAATGGAGCTTAATCTTAAGGAATCCAAGTAGACTACATAGATACCAAAGATGATAAGCATTTTAAAAGTTTTATCTAGAATGAAGCTTAGCCTTTAAGGATCCAAATAGAACATCTAGATACCTAAGATTTGATAGAATTTAAAAGACTATCTGCAGAATGGAGCTTAATCTTTAAGGATTTAGATAGGACATCTAGATACTTGAAATTGATAGAATTTAAAATCTCTAGAATGAAGCTTAACCTTTAAGGATCCAGATAAAATGTCTAGATACCTAAAATCAATAAAAGATAGCAAGATCAAATTATGAGTCATAGAATCATCCCCAGAATGAGGCTTGATCCTCAGGAGTCAAGGTTTAGATTGTCCTGATACCTGTTTATAGGGGTCTTTATAAGGTGCAATAAAGTGTGATCAACTAATGACAAGATGAAATAGATGATAAAGATGTCAGATAGAGGGGAACAAGATGCCCCTAGCAATGAGATGCCCCAAGTGACAAGGATATAAGATGGAAGCAAGATGCATTGAGCAATGAGAATTGGGATTGAGCTAAATCTTAGATTCAATAATGTAATCATCCTACCCCCTTAGGAGAAAAATTGAAAGATGACACACCAAAAATATGATGTAAAGTAGTATGTTAAGAGATATAGAAGAAATACAAGATTCAACAAAATGTAGAAGAGATCAAAATGATCAATAGAAGTTTCAGAGTCAATTCAGCGTGATTCCAAGGTCCAAAAAACTAATTTTGACCAAAAGTTGGCTAGAGTTGACCATAGTCAACTTTTTCCAAAATAAATTTTGAAAACATGAAGAATTTTGAGTTATAAAGATTCCAAGAATCATGAAGTATCAAAAAACTTTAGACTACACAAGAATTCAATCATGTCAGTCCCAAAATTTTAAAACGTGTTTTTGAGCTACTTAAGTGTGACAAATTTTAAATTCAATCCTAAAAATGGATTCAAAATGGTCAAATTAGCTAAGGGGGTGATTTTTGTGCAAACCTAAGCATTTTGAAAAATTATGTCAATACCTATATAAGGGCCTAAGGGGTCATTTTCAAATCATTTGTACATTTTTTCTTTAGTGAATAGGAGCTCTAAGAAGAAGATGGTAGTCTCCATGCAATTTCACCATTTTGAGTGCTCTTGAAAACACAGTCAACTAGCAAATTATGGACCTCTGGTGAGTGGTCGATAACCTAGCTTTGCATTTAATTTTTCATGCATTTTGAGATAGTTTTTAGCACATTTTAGCATATTTTAGGAGCTCGTCAATCAATTTTTGCATGAGACTATCCTTTCTCACATGAAGCCAATCTTTTCTCATGTGAAGATCTACCAACCTATTGTTTCTTTATGCATGCCAGTGGGAAATCTTGCATGGGAGATACCCACTTCTCGTGCAAGATGCACAAGAAATTGGGAAAACTTTGGTCATATTGTCATCACCTCTCATGCAAGATCATGTTTCTTCATGCGAGGACTTGATTTCTCATGCAAAGATGCACTAGTATCTTGCATGAAGGAATGAATTCTCGTACGAGAAAATGCAATCTTGCAAGAAAATCAAGCACAACATGTGAATTAAAACATGCACTTTCTGATGTTTTAGCTTTGAATTTTTTTTTCATTTTATTGTCATTTTGACTTCCTGAGTGAGTAGTTACTATTTGTGCATTGTTGATGTTCATGTGTGCAGGAGGTCTTTGATGATGTTGTATTTAGGTCTCATTATCTATCATATGGAGATATGTTGCGGAGCCTCAATGACATAGACATGATCCACATTGATAGATTGGGTCTCACCTCTCTATGTCAGATCCTAGTAGTGCTAGTGAATCATGGCTTATTGACAGCTTTGGTGGAGCATTTCCATTCAGAAACAAACACATTCCACTTACACTAGGGAGTGATGACAGTCACTCGAGAGGACATATATAGGATCCTGCACATACCGTTCCATGGACTGAGGGTAGTTTATGATACAATGTCATGAGCAGGGACAGAGGCACTAAGAGCCATATTTCAAAGAGATTTGGTGATAGGATGAGCCATCACTTGGAATGAGCTTGTCCATACATATGGCCAGACGCATAGGTTCACTTCAGTGTTAGCCATATTAATTAGTTACTTCCTAATGCTAGAAAAAGGATAACACAAGCTAGAGTGTGGACAGGGGATCATGCTACAGTAGATGCTCGACTCACCTATGTGATTTGGATGGGGCCAGTGCATGCTTACTCATATGTTTTATGAGATGCATGAGATTATTTATCATGAGCAGAAGAGAATGGCTGTTGGAGTATATGTTTTATAGATTTGGACATGGGAGCATCTTCCCATGATGAGACCCATTTTTTAGGATGCCCGCAAGCCTATGGAGCTGTACAAATGAAGATATAGGGGGCAGATTACCTAGGAAGCCCTGGGTAAGATGGATAATTGGAGGACCTATCTCAATGACCTAGTCTCCATCATATAGGAGCCCTCAAGAGAGACCAAGGATTGGGATGAAGCTCCTAGGGAGCTGAGTTGGATGTTCTCTTTGCAACCATTGGTGGGTAGGACCAAACAGATTATTGAGAGGTTTCCTATCACATAGGTGTGTAGACAGTACGACTGATAACAAGATGTATGATAGGAGTATTGTGCCTATGTGAGAGTAGCTTGAAACCTGACATGGGGATGGCTAGCTAGATTAGATCCTGGGTGGTCCATTATTGATGTGTGCAACCTAGTTGTGGCATAGTGGGATTACCTCCTTGAGGTATCAGATGCAGGGGTGATACCAACATATTAGGCATATTTCATTAGCCCCTCATCCCACGCTTCATAGATCCCTTGGGGATATCAGCACAGGCCCCTCAACAGGCACCATAGCAATAAGCACCCCAGTAGAAAATACCCCAGCAACAAGCACTGCAAGGTCCACTACTACAGGTGTGATAGAGGGTCAAAAAGATGTAAATTCCTCCATATTAGATGGGGTTGAATCTAGGTGTAGGTGGTAGAAGTGGGGAGTAGAGCCCATGACAGAGGCTAAGGGTAGAGGAGCAGGCACCTAAGATGTTGGACAAGGAGATATAGGAGTAGCCTATTACTGAGCCACATGATGCACTATGATAGGTGAGGGAGAGGATTAGGCATGTCTCCCAATAGTTGGGAGAGCTATAGATACAGGTGGCAATGAGGGATGCATGGATCATAGAGCAGGATCAAGAGATACAAAGATTAAAAGAGTGAGTGTAGGCCACCAAGCAGAGGATAGAGATGCTATCGGATGAGGTCAGATTGTAGATGGCCTGAGTGGCCTATTATTTTTTAGCATACTCTATAGTGGTGCTCGATGAGGCTCAAAAGTTGCCTCACTTCTCATAGTATGCATGAGACTCCAGTGGTGCACGCCCACTGGCTAGACCAGTTATGTTGCCTCCTCCTCCTGCTCCACTAGAAGATGATGGCATAGGATAGAGTTAGTCATGATATTTTACCTCCAATTTTTTATTCTTGCTATGTATTGGTTGTTGTGCTAGCATGGTTTTGTATCATTTTTTATTGATATCATTTGGTAAGAGCTCATTTTTTTGTATTGACACACTCTTTGAGATATATATATGAGACTTTGAACTGAGCAACATTTTGTTCATGTCATTGTCATTGTTTGCATTTTTCTATTAATATACATGAGATGCAAATGTGATATTGATGTATGAATGTATGTTTTATTTAAGTTGTTCATGCAAATGAGATGGATGTATGGATTTTATGAATAAAATGCACAAAGAAATGGACTAACATCTCATGTAGTGCTCCATGTTTTTTGCTCGACAATGATAGGTATTTCAATGAGGAGCACGAGGGGAAGAACCAAAGGATCAAATTCTTGTGTAGTCACAAAGAATCATGATATGTTGGAGAAACCAAGAATCCTTCATCACAGAAGATAAAAGTAGTTTTTTCATTTGAATCATATGCTGAACCAAGCAATGCAATCTTATGTTATATGCCACCCTAGGTCTAGTTACTGAGTCTCGACAATTTATCATCATTGAGCATAGGATGAAATCCCATATGCCATACAATTCCCATTGAAATTGCAATCATGGGAATATGAATAGGACATATGTTATAAGTTTGTCAAGATTGAATTTAAGCATTCAAGGCACAAGAAGCCATAATGACTAGAACATTTGTCTATTTTATTGTAGAAAGTTAACATAAGCATTAGAGCATAAACACTAAGATGACTAGAATTTTTCTTGCATGGCAAACACACCAAACACATAAGAGATCTATCTTATGCTAAGTACTCAATATTTGTTCTATCTGTAATAACCCTTGCATTTGTAACCTATGACAGAAGTGTGCTAGATATACTCACAATGACCCATATGTTCACTTAATAGGATGAGTATCAATATGTACTATAGCATGAAGAGTTCACTCCAATAGACAAGAAGAAAAGCTAACATTATTGACATATTCATATAAAAGGAGTTGAGGTGCACCTGACCATCCAATATGAGATGGAGGCTCTTATAGTGGACACCCCTTTTTTTAGGAATATGTCAACCTATTGGAACTAAACTAAAAACAAAAAACAAAGAAAAAAACCATGCCCCCAGTCATCAATTTGGTAGTTAGAAATGACATCATCGAGTTACTTGAGGAGGCATGATGAAAAAAAAAGCAAAACAAACAAGAAAAATGCTTAGTCCAAATAAGTATGTCATCTTGAGTTCAATGTTTATCATGGGATTTATGTGAAGCGTTAGTGTCAAAAACATAGATGAAAGAAATCTCTTTAGTAAGCTAACAAAAATAGGAAAACACAGCCATAATGGTTGGTGACTAAGTTCAAGGAGGAATCTTTAAGGTGAACAACCTAAGAGGACTGAGTGACAGTAGACAGACATAGCCAGGACAATTGGTGACTGACACAAGAGAGATCTTCCATAAAGGATTCTTGAAATGTGACACAAGCAATAGTAGGCAAACACATTTGAAACAACTAGTGACTATTGCAAAAGAGATTCTATGAGGATAATCTTGACAAAGAATGACATTGGTGATAGTAGGTAGATACAACCATAATGACTTGTGATCATCATAAAAGAGATTCTATGAGGAGAATCTCAAAGAGAGATGACATTGGCAATTGTAGGTAGACACAATGAGGACCACTAGTGATTGTCCCACAAGGTTCTTATGACACTGGAGGGGAATGGCCTTGAGTTGTGACAAGAATCAATCAATGGATACATGAGTGAAAAATGGGATAACTAGTAAAGCAACTGTATAGATAGCTAGGAGATGGACTGCAAGATGGAGCATTGGTAACAAGAGGTGCCTTTCTACTAGGTTTCACCTTCTTGGCATAGCCTTCATTTTCTTGCTACCGTGATGCCTATTTCTAGATTTTCATTAATGACAATTTTCTATTTTTCTATTTTTTTAAATTTTTCTCTTTTTTTAATATTTTTGTATTTTTTGGATTTTTTTTCAATTTTTTTTGGTGTTACGAATTCACCTATTGCTTGGTTTTCACTAGGGCAACAATTTTTTTAGGAATTTTTCTAATTTTTAGGATTTTTTTCAAGACATATAGGTATGTACAATGAGCTTTTGTAATCAAATTAGCTTAAAACTACTTTAGGTGGAGAGTGTTGATAGGTTCCTTGAGCACTTCTCTCTCAGCTATGGAAAGCTAGTAAGCACCAAATCCATACACTATAATAATGATGTAGGGACTGTAATACCCCAAAATTGGCTCATTGCCATGACAACCAATTCTAGTCTATTCTAGTCAGTTCTAAAGTCCTATGTCAATAGCCAATTCTAGTTCTAATTTTTCTTACTTAGCTTAATTGCGTAATGTAGAAAACCCTAAATTTGCATTAATAATGCTATTTATTTAATTCCTAAAGTATTGACTCATGCTAGTCACATTAAACCTATTAATCAAGATTTAATTTAATTTAAATAATTTATCTTTAATTAAATTAAATTATCTCCTAAGGCTAATGTATTAAGGAATTTAAAAATATTTAATTTAATAATTATGCTTAATTTTAACTAATTGAATGTAATTATTCAATTAAATAGAAAAGGTATTTATGAGGTCATACCTCATTTTATTAAATTGAATATCATTCCCAAATTCTATTTCTCAGTTCAAAATGGAAATTCTCAATTAGCTACTTCTCGAATTAGAAATGACTTAATTCACTTACTCTCACGCTAAAGTGAATTTGAGTTAATTGTTTCTTGCACTCAGGATCTAAGTTAGTTAACTGCATCTGTATTGGGAATCTTCCACTTTGACTGAATCTTGGCTTCAATTTTGACCATTGATCTAAGTTGATCTCAATCATTGATGGATTTTAGGAATTCTATTTAAGAGACTCCTAATTCCTCATTATGGAGATTGGAATTGATTTGCATCAAATTTCTATCCAATTGTTCACTCACTAGCTCATTATTATCATAAGCTTTTCATTATTTAGATTTAAAGATCAAATAACTTTAATATGCATACATATAGTTTAGTTTATTTTTTATGCTATTAGATTAAGTGCATATTGCATCTAGATTACTTGCATCTCATATAGACTTAATTACATTTAAAACCTTCATTCTAGAAAGGTCTGGTTGCCTGCAATTTGATTCTGAGAGCATAAACAAGCAAAATCCTTCTAGATAGAAGGCAATGGATTTCACTGTTAGACCTCTTGGATTAACTATCCCATGTTCATTCAAGGATGAATCCATAGGTAAGAACCATATTGAAGTGTGTGTGAGGTTCAAAGGCCCACAAATAAATGCATAAATTTCTAGTGACCATCATGAGGTCGACAAAATCAAATTTTTTGACGTCATATGCATTAATTTCTATCATTTTTATTGTTCTATCATACTATTCCATATAGTTCTCTGAATTTTCATGTGAGAAATTTCATTTTCACATGAAGATTGAGGATCTCACCCAAATCTCTACACTTTCTCGTGTGAAAATGTGCCCTATTGTGCAAGTCTTCATGCAACACCTCATTTTCTTGCACTGGTTGGTGAAAGATCTTGCACAGTCCTATGAAGATTTCATGCAAAATTTTGAAATAGAAAGGTTAAATTTTTTATTTTTCAACATGCTATCCATTATCTTTTTCTGACATGTTTTTCCCTAAAGCATTACTATTCTAGTTTTCTAGTTTTCTATAGCTTAATGGTTTTTTGCAAGACTTTTGATGAAGATTCCTTATACAAACTATTCAAACATGGACTGACTATTTGTTTGTAGGACGATTTTTGAAGATACATTTGTTGAAGATCAAATCTTAAAACTCATAAAACAATGTGTTTTTTTTCCTACTTTCAAAACATAGTCTAATTAGGGCTTGTGAACTTCTTAGGGTGCAAGATAGAAGAATAGGGGATTATGCTCTTCACCACTTGGGGATCATGACCAAGGGTGAATCACAAACCTAGATGCTTTTAAAAGATGACATTCCAAAGGAGGTAAGCAACTTAGTGGTTCTCTAGTGCTAATCCTTTTCTATGATGAGATGATGGTTTCCTTTAGGGAATAAGATTCTTGTGGAAGGATAAGTCTAGATTGATTAAGCTAAGTCAATAATTAATGTGTTCTACATGTTTGGGTGAGAAATTAAGGTAGAGGAGTATGCTCTTTCCCCTTGAGGAAAATATGAAACTTTGACCCTTGCATTCAAACCACCAATCTGAATCAATCCTTTAAAGGGTCTGTCAGAGTGATCCAACCTCCAAGAATGACCTAAGTGAGCACACTTCTTTAGCTAGAGATTCCAACTCGCTATAATCAAGATGCTTTGTAGAGCAAAAGACTCCAAAGTTGGATTAATTTCTTTCCCTTGACTCTTGATATCCCTTATCAAGGGGAAGCTTTGTCTATTGCATTGGTTGGCATTGGCCTTAGTCTTGCTAAGCAAGTGTGTGCACTCTCAAATTTTAGTGTGGGCTACTAGTCTCAACTCTACTTTAGAAACCACTTGAGATTAATACGAATGGAAGCCAAGTAAAAACCTCTTAGTGAGAGGCTTCTCGATTCACCTTTCTAAGGAGGCATAATCTTTGTGTAAGGAGGGGGAAGAATATCTCCTATAGAACTCACCATAGGCATGCTACGGGATGTTGGAAGGTGCTCTACATGCTTCTCCCCTACCACAAGGGCACTCATTCAATGCATACTATTGAGTCCTTTGAATATACCAAAAATATGGGCACCCTCTATGGGGTGACATGGCTATGTGAGGTGCACACATGTGCATAGGTTGTGGGAAAAGGATTTTTCCTTCTCTACCATTTTCTATTTCTAGTGATAAAGCATGTTTGTTATCAAGTCCTATAAATTTTCAAACCTACTTAAACAAACTAAAATTCAAGACTCTCCTATCCCTCTAAGTTGCTATGCCCTCAGTTGGATTTTATTTGACTATGGCTTGCTTTTTGTGTCATGTTAAAAACACTTTGTCTTGCTTTGAAACCCAACATCACTTTCACAAATTTGGAAATCAACCCTGTAATCTATCCACTATCAATAAAAAAAACCTACAATCTATCTAAGAATGTCCAAATTGTTGAAAACCTCTTCAAAATTCAATCTTGTTTTCAATCTCATCTTGAATTTCATGCACAATCTTTCAACATTTCACACAAGCAGTCACCTTTTCAAGTGAGTTAGTCCAGATCTTCATGTGAGAACTTGCATATGCCCATGAGAGATCTTTCCATGTGTCCTTGTTGTTCCTATCACTTCTCTGCGCAACCTAGAGCACATCCTACCATGAGTTCTTTTTTTTTTTGAGATTTTGCATCACCCAATGTACTTTCTCATGCACCTTGTAGAGAATCTTTGCATGAGACCTTATTTAAAAAAAATTAATTAGCTTATTCAAGCAATCTATTTTCTACATCTAGTCGATTTCCTAGATCGAGTTGTCCCTTCTCTATCTATAAATAGTCTCCAATAGTGGCATTCAACTTAACTAAAGATTTGTGATCCATTATTTGACTAGTCTCATCTTTTAGTTGTCTTGATCCTCATTCTTTAGTGGTTGTCATACTTTGCATTTTGATAGTCATAATCTTTGGCTGTCCTAGCCTTCAAATTAGACTATTTGTGCCTTAGTACATAGCACTCTTATCTTGTCCTACTAAGACAAAGTTCTAGTGTGGTAATTTTCCAAGTTCTTGCTTCTTTTCCTTGTCTATGACTATCACAACAAGAAGTGGCAACATGTTTTATCCTCTTAGACTTAGGTGAGGTGATGCTAGGGGTCATAATTGTAGCATAGGTCACCTTCCTTTTGTTACACAATCTGGATCTAGTTTTTCTAGTGAGGCATCTTCACGATCTCCCTCACATGTCAAGTCACCTCGAGTCTAGAAAATATTCTCTATAAACTTGCAAGAAACCAGGAACCCTCTGTATCAAGTAGATCCTAAGACTAGTAAAGGTCTCATATCTTCAAATGAAATTTCAGACTTCCTTTTCAAAGGACCTTTCAAATCACAACATACTGAAACTAAATGCATTCCTATAATGACTAATCATGAACTCAAAAATGGTAGTCATAGAAAACATCTAGAACCACCTAGGAATGACAAAGAGAAAGACCATGACACAAATGAAAAACTAGAAGAGGTGGAAATATTTCCTGAACACATAGGAAAGTGTCAAAAAGATAAAAACTTTCAAAAGGTCATGGAAATCCTACTCAACAAAGAGAAGGAAAAGTATTTTCTCAAACTTGCCCAAGAGGGAGCCAAGTTTCCCTCTCATTTCAATGTGGAAACAATCATCATGCTTGAAGAGGAAACTAAGATGTCCAAACTCGAAAAACAACTAAAAATCATGCAAGACCAATTGGCTCAGATGATGCGTGAGAAAGACAAACCCGCTAAAACATACACCTTAGATGCTCTTTGTCCATTTCCATTTGACAAGAGCATAGACATGCCTCCTTTCCCATGAGGAGTAGAACTACCTAAGTATGAAAAATACTTTTGAACCATCGATCCCCAAGATCACTTGTGGGAATTTGGTGTCTTATCTATGGAATTTATGCATAACTAGACATATCTCATGTGTTAATTCCCTAGAAGGCTAGATGGTTAGGCATTGGAGTGGTTCTCACACTTTCCTTCTGACATCAAAAATTTTGATGAAATTGCTAACTTGTTCATCTAGAAATATTCTCATAATATTCAACACCCTATCAATATTCAAGATCTATGTAACCTTAAGAAGAAAGTTGGGGAACCTTTTCTCATATTCCTCCAATAGTGGAGACAATTTTACACTAAGTATTCACGTAAAATTCTGGAAACAAAAAAGCTTGACATTTTCACTAATAATCTCCTGCCTAATTTTGTGTATAGAATCCAACTTCAAGGTCTATGTAGCTTTGAAGACATGATCACATAGGCCATCTGCATAGAGGAATTTATGGTCAAGAAGGGTGAACTCACTCTTTAGAAGGACATAAAATAAGGCTCTACTTCCAACAAGGAAAAAACCAAGTATGTCAACAAGAATCGAGAAATTGTGCATGATGGGGTTGTTGAAAATGCCACTCCTAAACCTAATAAGGTAGCCTTTAATCTCACAAATTTCCTTAATGTAGCCAAAAATGTTGAGAAACCTACACCTAACAAAAAGACATCTGTAAACAAACTGAAAAACTCATGGGCCACATGCCTTAAGTGAGAGTATACACCAACGGGTGAACCTTCAGATGTGGTTTACAAAACATTGTTACAAAACAAGCTTATTTCACCACCAAACAACTCTCACCTTTATGACCTGCAACCATATCCACCATGGTGGAGTGAAACTGCATTCTATGAGTACCAATAGAATAAAGGGCAAAAAACTAGCAACTACATAAACTTGTGCCATAATGTCTAAGACATGATTGATGCTAGTGATATTATGGTATATGGACACAACAAGAACTTAGATCACAAGGCATTCAAAGAGCCTTTCCCAGCTTATGAAAAAGGAGAGAGTTCAATACCAAAAACTAACAACAAGGTCAACTATGCATACTCCAATGATGATAATGTGATAAACATGGTTGAACCTATGGATTTTGAATATTGTGACATCATCACCATTAAGGGCAAGCAAGATAATGATAAACCCAAGACACCATTTATCTTGAGGGGCCCTACTTCCAACACAATAGACAACACAACTTCACAACATTGTGCTAACACTATTACATGCTCTCATGCTAAGTTGGTGCTCAAAGGCCCTGTACCCTCTACTCTCGATCTTGAATAGCATAAAGACAAAACCCTTGCTGGTTCATCTAGAAAAGGTACAAAACTTGCAACAAATTCACTAGCAACTAGTTATAGTGTTCTTGATCAATTGAAATGAACTAATGCTCAAATCTCCATCTTTGAGCTACTTAAAATCTCGCCTACTCATAGGTAGATTTTGGCCAAAGCCCTCACTGAGGTGAACATTCCTCAAGATCTTGATCTCAAGAAATTTCAATCCATGGTAGGTAACTTGATCTCACCTTATTTTATGTCCTTTGAGGAGGATGATAACTCACTAAGTCGCCCACACAATTAACCTCTACACATTGAGGTCATGATACATCAGACACATGTTTTTCAAGTGCTCATTGATAATGATGCTAGCCTAAACATTGTCTCTACCACTTTTCTCAGACAATTGAATTATTTTAAGGACTCTATTGATCCTTAATGCAATATCACTATCAAAGTGTATGATGAAGTTGAGGGAAAGTCTCTACGTCTTATAGTCTTACCTGTTCATGTTGGTCTTGTAGAAAGGGATGTCACCTATCAAGTGTTTGACATTCCCTTGGCTTATAACATTCTGTTAAGATAGCCATGGATACATGAGATGCATGATGTGCCATCCACATATCACCAATGTGTCAAATTCTCATTTCCTGGCTTCAAAGTCACTATTCCTACCACTACTAGCTATACCTGCAATATGCTCAAAGCTGCTGAAAATTTCATCCCTGCTAATAGGGAATCCACTGATTATCATGACAAAAAGCTAAAACAAATCAAGTAATTATTCAAATTGAAAGAAACTAGCATGGGAGAGTACGATGTTGAACTAGTTTTGTCATTAACATCTCTTCCTGAGTCTCCTCATCATTATAGGAGACCCTCAGAGGAAAAGAAGTTGTTCGTACTGACACTGCAAACCATGTATAATGGAACTTTTATCAAGGGTACAATTCCCCTAAAGGATGAAAGTGAAAATAGAGCCATTGCTGCATGGCTTTACAAAGAAGAGACTCCAGTAGACTTAATAGAGCAAGCTCGAGAGATCACTCCTAAGAAATATGGGGAAAGTCTTAGACTCATGAAGTATTTTGGCTACAAGGGAACTAGCCCTATTGGGTGCAATAACAATGGCCTAATTGATCCTATCAAGGCAATAGCTAGAAGAAACAACAATAAAATTGGTCTAGGATTTAAGAAGGTTCCTTCCCATTTGGGAGCTAATAATTTCATACCAGAACCTAAGAGTTCATCTTGAAATGAGTCACAAGCTAAATCAGATACTCAAGATGACCAATCAAATGATGAGGATCCCTATCCTTATCCTATTCCTTACGATCTTGCTAAATTATTCATTGAGCTAGATGACTTTGTGCCATGTGTTAGCACTATGGATAATACTAGTGATTCTTTTGAGGACAATACTGATCAACCCAAAGCTCATTCATAAAAGGTAGAATCTAGTCAATCATTTTGTGTTGATTACTTGTGTAAAAACCTAGATGATGAAGGCAAGTATGTCCCCATCACTACTGGGGAATTCTATAGCCTCTCACTATGTAGCACTAGTTCTAAGTAATATGAGTTTGAATCTCTTTCAGAAGTGACCACTGATAAAGACATTGGCCAAGTTCATGTCTATGAAAACCAACTTGAAGTGGGTGAAATGTATAGGGTTAGGTTGAATGGGTCTGATCCAACTAGTGTCCTAGAGTCATCAATTGTTGCTATTAGTACTCAGAGGCATTTGAACACACTTGAGGAAAAAGTTGTTGTAGGTCTCAAATTGTTGTTCCAAGCACTTAATGACTATGCCATGAACACAATCAAACTTGTCACTAATCTTTCACTCACACATCCTGAGCTTATAGACTAGAACCCTAATGCATCTAGTGAAGTCCCCACATTCTAGAATGACTATGCTCTTACCTGCTACCTAAATGTTGTTGAACCTATAAGGTCTTCCACTAGTGAGTAGAGCATCAACATAAATGAAGCTAACATCAAATATTTCATTCATACAATTAAAAAGGAAAAATGCAAAAGGTCTAATGGTGAAAACCATATGGTCATAGTGTTGGAACCCAAAAAAGTAAAAATAAAAGATGTATCCAAGGGTGAAAACCTCTCTGAGGCACCTACATATGAGATATTTGATGCACTTCCAATTCAATTCCAAGAGAGATCATCAATGTTAATAGAGTGGACAGAGTCGATCAACTTGGGCATAGAAGAATATCCTTATATGATACATCTAGCACAGTCACTATCACCTGAAGAAAGGGAGGAGTTCATTGCCTTCTTCCATTAGAAGAAGATAATTTTTTCTTGGACATATTCTGACATGACCGGACTAGATCCTAATCTTATTATGCATCATTTATCCATTGCACCAGGCATCAAATTACTTAAATAGAAACTTTGAAAAATGTATCCTCATGTTGCATTGCTTGTCAAAGCAAAACTAGAGAAACTTCAAAAAGAAAGATTCATCCATGCAATTGATTATGCCAAATGGATATCCAACATTGTCCTAGTCTCTAAGAAAAATAAATCTATCAGAGTATGTATAGACTTTTGTGATCTCAACTTGGCATATCCTAAGGATGATTTTCCACTTCCCAACATTGATATGATAGTGGACATGATGGTAGGCTATGAGATGTACTCACTCATGGATGGGTTTTCTGGTTATAATTAGATAAAAATTGCACTAGAAGATTAGAAGAAGACTTCTTTTACATGTACATGGGGAACCTTCTGTTGGAACATAATGTCATTTGGTTTGAAAAATGCTGGTGCAACCTATAAGAGGGCAGTAACTACAATATTCCATGACATGATGCATAAGACCATGGAGGACTGTGTGGATGATACCTTGGTCAAAAGCACAAAATGCAATACTCATCTGTAAGATTTGGGACCCATCCTAGATCAATGAAAAAAATCAGTCTTCAAATCAATCCTAAGAAATGCACTTTTTGTGTCACATTAGGAAAGTTGCTAGGATACATCATGTTTGCAAAAGGAATTAAGGTGGATACAAAGAAAGTTCGAGCAATTATGGATATGCCTCCACCTTGAAACATCGGCCAGATGAAAGGTCTACAAGGAAGACTCTAATTTATTTGTAGGTCCATCTCATAGTTGGTGGATAGATCACAACCCTTCACAAAGACTTTACATAAGGGTGTCAAATTCAATTGGAGTCAATATTGTGAGCAAAACTTAATGCAGATCAAATAATATCTTTCCAATCCACCAATCTTGATGCCTCCAATGTTTGGGAAGCCTTTTATTTTGTACATTTCAGAAACAAAAACATCTATGGGAATCTTATTAGCTCAAGAGGACAACAATACCAAGGGGAGAGCAATTTACTTCTTGAGCCGCACACTGATCTCTTATGAGATGAACTACAACATCATTGGGAAAGGTTGCTTGGCAATCATCTTTGCTTCCCAAAAGTTGAGACACTACATGCTCACCCACACTATGTGGTTGGTAGCTAAAATAGATCCATTGAAGTACTTGCATAGCAAGATAGCTCTTCTAGGAAGATTGGCTAAGTGGGTTATTATACTCAATGAGTTTGACATTCAATATGTTGAACAAAAGCCTATCAAGGGATAGGCAATTGCAGATCAGTTGGTAGATGCACCTATGCAAAGTCTCCTACCAATGAACATTGATTTCCCTAATTAGTCAATTCTAACACTCACACACTAAATGTGGGTCATGTTCTTCGATGGGTCCTTCACATAACAGGGATCCAGTGTTGGATTATGCTTCATAACACCATAGAGATATTCATTTCCCAAAGCATAAAAGATTTTGTTTCCTTGTACAAACATCATTGTTGAGTATGAGGATTTGATTAATGGCATGAAGATTGTAGCTGAATGGAGAGTGGATGAGTTAGACATCTTTGGGGACTCTCAGGTTGTAATCAACTAGGTTAATAATGTGTATCAAAAAAAGGATGAGAAATTAGTTCCTTACGAATGCATGGTTGATGACTTGAAGAAGTATTTTGCACACATCACCTTCTAGAAAATTCCTCGAGCAAATAATAAAGCAGATGATGTTATGGCTACTTTGGCCTCCTTGCTAGAGATGCTTGAAAATGATCTCCAACATGAGTTCTTGGTGGAAGCGTTACACTATCCATCCTATACCAAACCTAATTCTAGGATGATCTATTCTATCATAGGACAAGACTCATCCTGCTACCATCATATTTACTCCTACCTCCATAACCAAATGATTCTAGAAGGTCTAGCCCATAATGAGAAACATTACCTTACCCATAATGCTTTGTAGTATTTCATTACTACTAATGACTTGTATAGGAGAGGTCTCGATGGAACACTCCTTAGGTGTTTAGAAATTGAAGAGTCCAAACATGCACTAATTGATGTTCACAAGGGAATTTGCAAATCCCACTCAAATGGCTTGACACTAGCTCACAAAATTATTAGAGTTGGTTACTATTGGCCTAAAATGGAGCAAAAAGTTATCAAGTACACTAAGTCCTACAAGCAATGTCATCTCCACAAGAATTTGGCTCACACTCCAACTAGGGAGCTAATTCCTTCTACTATAATGTGGCCATTTCAACAATGGGCCTTCGACTTGATGGGTCAGATTCACCCAACCTCTTCTAATGAACATAAGTTTATTATCATAGCTATAGATTAATTTATGAAGTTAGTAGAGGTAGTACCTCTTGCAATATAAAATGACAAAACTATAGCTCTTTTTATCACAAACTACATCATTTGCAGGTATGGTGTACCACGTCAATCATCATTGATAATGGAGGATAGTTCAAAAATAAAGACCTCAAGGAACTATGCAAGTGATTCAAAATCACACAACATTGGTCTTCTATTTATTAACCCCAGGGTAATGGCTAGGTTGAGGCATCTAATAAGGAAATCCTCAAGATCCTTCATCATACAATTAACAAATCTAGGAGAGACGGGCACCTCCAAATTAATCTAGCCTTGTAGGCATATAGGACAAGCATCAAGACTCCAATGGGTACGACACCCTTTTCTTTGGTTTATGGAGTGGATGCTATACTTCCCATAGAGGTCGAGATTCCTACCTTGAGAATCTCTATGAAAGGCCTTATTACTCATGAAGATTATAGGATGGCCTAACTTCAAGAGCTAGTGCTACTAGATGAACATCAACAAGTGGCGTATGATCATTTGTGAGATTATCAATAGAGAATGTCAAGAAGATACAATCAAAAAGTTAGGCTATGTTACTTCCAACTAGGTGATCTCATCCTGAGAGAGAACCCTAAGAATAAAAAACAACAAGTCCAAAAAGGAAATTTTGAACCAAATTGGCTTGGTCCCTGCATGCATGAATTTGTGGGCCTCTAAACCTCACACACACTTCAACATGGTCCTTACCTGCAGATTCATCCTAGAATGAACATGGGATAGTTCATCCAAGAAGTCTAACAATGTGACCTATTTCCTTCTATCTAGAAGGATTTTTCCTATTTATGCTCTCAGAATCAAGATGCAGGTAACCAAACCTTTCTAGAATAAAGGTTTTAAATGCAATTAAGTCTATATGAGATGCATGTAATCTAGATGTGATATGCACTTAACCTAATAGCATATATAATATACTAGACTATATGTATGCATATTAAAGCTATATGATCTTTAAATCTAAATAATGAAAAGCTTATGATAATAATGAGCTAGTGAGTGCACAATTTGACAAAAAATTGATGCAAATCAATTCCATCCTCTGTAATGAGAAATTAGGAGTCTCTTAAATAGAATTCTTGGAATCCATCAATGGTTGAGATCAACTCAGATTGATGGTTAGAATTGGAGCCAAGATTCAGTCAAAGTGGAAGATTCCCAATACAGATGCAGTTAACTAACTTAGATCCTAAGTGCAATAAATAGTTAACTCATATTCACTTTAGTGTGAAAGTGAATTAAGTCATTTCTAATTCTAGAAGTAGCTAACTAAAAATTTTCATTTTGAATTGAGAAATAAAATTTGGGAAAGATATTAAATTTAATAAAATGAGATATGACCTCATAAATGCCTTTTCTATTTAATTGAATAATTACAATTACATTCAATTAATTAAAATAAGCATAATTGTTAAATTAAATATTTTTTAATTCCTTAGCCTTAGGAGATAATTTAATTTAATTAAAGTATAAATACTTTAAATTAAATTAAATCTTGATCAATAGGTTTAATGTGACTAATATGAGTCAATACTTTAGGAATTAAATAAATAGCATGATTAATGCAAATTTAGGGTTTTCTACATTTGGAAATTAAGCCAAGTAGCAAAAATCAAAACTAGAATTGCCTATTGACATAAGATTTTAGAATTGACTAAAATAGACTAGAATTGGTTGTCATGGCAATGAGCCAATTTTGGGGTATGACACTTTGTTTGAGAAGAGATCATCATATTGTTCCTGCATAACTTTTTGTCTCACATGAATGCACTTTCTATGGCCTTGCAATATGATGAAAAGTCAAACATCTTACAATTATTGAATTCACATTAATGATTACATCAGTGAAATCAAGGAATTGTTGCTCCTATTTTCATTGGTTATCTATCGATCTTTTTGAAAGCTTACCTTATAGATGTGTTGTTTTTGTAGCTTATGTCCATTAGGATTTTCTTTCATGTTATTTGCTGAAATTTCTTATTTCCATATCTTTTTTATTTTCTTTGCTAACCCCTTTCTTAAACTAGGAATTCATATAGTTCCATTGTTAGATTGCATTCATCATAAAATAGAAAAATACAAAAATGTATTGCTTTCTTTTGTGGTTATTCTTTTGAAGCAGCAAGTAGATCATACATCTTATCCAAATCATTTTAGAACTAGCAAAGGCACACTTAGGCTGGAGTAGTACTAGGATGGGTGACCTCTTAGGAAGTCCTGGTGCTTCACCCTTGTGAGCATCACCTAGATCCAATGAGTGCTAAGTGTTCTATTTATTCTCATGAGAGATGAATTCATGTTGAATCACTACTCATGAAACATGGGTCAATGAGTTTGACTCAAAAATCACACAGTTAAATCCTAATAGCAATATCACAATCACATTTGTCATCAATTGAGCAGATTCTAGTAGATCACAAGATTACTCAGAACCTTGAAGTTGATCCTTATATTAGCTTTTCAAGAGAGGATTTTGAAATAATTCTTGTCATTAAACATCATTCAAAATGAAAACTTAAGATGAAGGAGTGAAGAGAGAAGTTTGCATGCACAAACAAAGCATTTATGGTGACTAAGGAGTTATGATCTAAGACTACATTGTGTAATCAGTTAGACAAAAATAGAGGATAGAAGATAGCATACAAAAAAGAGACATATAATCAAGAAGGATTGAGAAAACATTAGTTTAGAGGTGATCTACTATCAAGCAATCAAGTGCTAACTATAGGAGCAATGCTAAGACATCCTAACAGGTGATTTTAGTCAAAATCTCTAAATAGAGTAGTCCTAATAGGTTGTATTAAAATTATCTAACAAGGTGCTTACTTAATTGTGAGTTAAAGTCCTTTAGCAAGGCACACTTCCAATAGGGTATTTAAATCATTTAACATGGTGAGACCTAATAGTCTTTGTAAGCCTTTAATAGGGTAGACCTTTCACAGGGTAGATCATGTTTCATGGTCAAAATATTGTAACCTTCATTAGATACACTTTATTACTATAGTAGTGAAGATTTGTGGGTGTCATCCCCACCCCAATTTTACCTTCTCATTGGAGGGTTTATGGGCAATCATATTTGGTGTCATATATGTGTGAAAGTTTACTTGCTTACATGTTTTAGATATACATACTTTACATGGTATTTTAGTTTACTCATTGAATGTATGAGATGGATGTGTGGTGAATATTTTTATGGGTCCAAGTTTAAACTAATAATTCACCTCCCCTCTAGAATTTTACCTTTCCTATTGTTATTCCAACAATTAGTATCAAAGATTTGTTATTTGAAAGAGAAACTTTGTAGCTTTGAGGAAATATCTTGAAATGGAAGTCTACAAGTTGGGAAAGACTATTGAGAATCAGGAGATTGAAATACATCTCATTCTAGATCAACTAAATGAAGCAAGGTAAGAACTAAAGAAATTCTTGAAGAGAAGAAAGGAAATTGCTATTGCAGAGAATTACACACAATATAGAGAGATAGACACTACTAAGCTATTTGCAAATGGAGACTCCAATGAATTTAATGCAGCTATTATAGATCTAATGGAAAAGAATAGAGCTCAAGATTATGAAATCAAAAATCTCATGTTAGAGAAAGAATCACAAGCTATACTAGTATGTGAGATGACTGAACAGAAGAAGAAAGCCATAGAAGACCAAGCCATGATTGAAGAAGACAAAAGAATTTTGGCCAATAGACTAGGAAAGAAGTCAACAGAGCTAACCTAGATTTTCAACATGCAATTGGATACTTTGATTCAAATGATGAATGCTAACTATGAATTAAATTTCAAGGACATTGTGATAACAACATTGAAGTTGCATAATGAACAATTGTAGAGTGACCTAAAAAGGGAAAAGTAATTTTTTGAAAGTTTCAATAGACCAATTGAAGCCATCAAATACTTTGACCAATTATTGAGATCCCCTAGATCTAATAACTGATGATAGGTAGATGACACTACTTGTATATCAGGAATCTATGGTTTACCAAGTAAAATATTGTATGCAAGGGGTCCAACATCGACTAATTGAAATAAAATATCTTTTTCAATAAGACCAACCCTAACAAAAAGGATAGCCAACCCCTTTGAACTTCTCTCTACCTCATGATAGGCTTTGATAATAATCTTCCTTATGGTATCAATAACTTATTTAGAATAACCTAATGTCTTTAAAAGACTCAAAGGAAAAATATTGAGCCCATCACCCCCATCTATCAACACATACCTAGCATAGGTCCTATGGATCATGACCTCAATATGAAGGGCAAGATTGTGTGGATGGCTCAATGATTTATCATCTTCCTCTAAAAAGGAAAAGTAATGAGGGCTAGTAATATGATCAACCATGTTTTGGAATTGATCGACATCTAGATTTTTGGGGACATTTACCATGTGTAAAGGTTTTTGTAATTAATCAACAAGATTATAATTTGACCTAGGATTGACCATTGGTCTTGAAGGAACATACTTGCATTGTACTTTTTTTGGCTTTCTTGGTTGGTTTGAACTAGGTCCGTTCATGAAAAGGGGACCTTGATGTCATGTAAAAGCATTGAGACTTTGGGAAGACACTTGCTTAGGTTTACTTGACTAGTTTGAATTGGGTCCTCTAATGACAAGGGGACCTTGAGATGACTCTCTAGAGTGAACACCCCTTAGCAGAAAAAAAGGTTTTTCATCAAGGAAATGAGAGTTCAAATTTATATCATAACCACTAGGATCTTTATCTTCCTCATGTTGACACTTTGTTCTACAACCTCAAGCATATTGACAACATTTTATGCATTTGCATAAGTGTAATTGATTGCAGCCTTTGAATTCTTAGGTTTGGAAGCTTCCCCTTTCTCATACTTGGGCAAAGGCTTTGAATGTTGTGTGATCAACATTGGTATTTAATTCATCTATTTCAAGTTTTCCATTCTCAATAAGAACTTGAACAATATGCTTATATCTCCCATAGTTTTCAATATCATGTCCAATGTCACTGTGAAGCTTGCAATAGGCCTTCTCATCCCACCACCATGGCTTAACTTTAGGTATGTGGAACTTTGTGGCATCATAAGGGCACACAAGATTACAATCAAGGATCTTTGTGAATGTCTCTTCATATGACTCACCCAATTGTGCAAAGTCACATTTCTCTCATTTAGGCCTTTCTTGGTATCTTGGCTTGTTACTTTGTTGGTTAGCACTAGCCAAATGGAGAAAAACTTGGTCTTTAGGCTTAGAGGAATCCACAACTCCATCATTAACTACTTCTTTGTTCTTATTCCAATATGTGTTCTTTCCTTTGTCCTTGTTATTATTTTTATTTTGATCATTTTTGTTGTTGTTTCCATTTTTTTGTCAAAATACCTTTCTCTCTCAAAACATCCCCAATTCTAAAAATTCAACCATGGTATCAAAGGACTCAAAAACCATCTTCTTAAATTCCTAATTCATCTTAGGAATGATGTTACTAATGAGGATTTCAATCTTTTCTTTCTCAAGAATAGTCCTAGAATAGCGAGAGCACTATCGTCTCCATCTTTGCAAGAAAGTAACAAAGGATTCTCCTTGATTTTTCTTTTTGTGACATAAGTCCAATAGCGAGACAAGCTATGAAAGGTTGTATGAAAAGTATTGAACAAATCTCTAAATTAACTTAGGGAACATCTTAATAAGAGGAGTTATATTGGCAAACCATTCCATTGCTTGATCCTTAAGACTCCTTGGAAATAATCTCATAAGGTATGAGTTCTCATGATGAAATTCAAAACTCATAGTATAGAACTGACACACATGATCATTCAGATCCTCATTTCAATCATATTTTTCATATTGGGGGATCTCAATTTTTTCTAGTAAAATATTTCATGTCAACACTCTTATCAAAAGGATTACGACAAATTGAGTCAAGTGAAAAAGAACTCTTGGGTGCTGACATTTGCATTAGTTGTTTCTTCAATTGGTCAATTTCTTCTTTCATAGAGGGATCATGCTTGTGAATCTTTTTGTCTACATCAAATTTGTAAGGGACCTTAACACCCTTGTTGATTAAATATTGAAAGAATGCCATCTCTATTTTGATTCATATATGCTTCCATAAGTTGTTGAAAATGTAGGTCTAATTGCATAGATAGGAAATCATAAGCATTATAGTCAAAGTTTGAGCTACCACCTCCATATCATGAACCATGATGAGCTTGTTATCATTACAAGTCATTGTATAAGTCAAGGGCAACCCTAAAGAGATAGAGCTAACACCTAGAATGAAGGAGCAAGCAACTATACAAGCCCTGGTAACCTTACCAACATCTTGCACTCCTTCCAATCAAACTCTTCAAAAGCTGAGCATAGATGCAACATAATTGGAGATCTTAGTGTTGAGCCTAAGTTCATCAAATGATGAAGAAGTGATACAATATCGAGATGTGATCTTGGATGAAATTTTATTTCTACCCCATTATGACTATGATACAATAACTATAGAACAAATGAGCATACTCCAACAAGCCCTAGTTAGGAAGAAGCATCAAGAAATTATTAGAAGGGAGCATAGACAGAGGAAAACACTATAGGATGTCAAAGACATCTTCTTAGATGCATTTAGTCTGCCAAATCCAAATGAGGCCAAGCCACTGATTGAACAATTGGAAAACATAGTGGAAAAGGTCAGTGATGTAGACCTAGATACAAATGCTAAATTGTTAGAATGGTTAGAAAAGAAGTTCCAAATCAAAGTAAATGAAAAGATATTAAGAGACATAGCACTAACATAAGTTGTATTGTCAACAAAAGTAAAAATTGTGAAGAAGGTACTTGAGAATATTTTCTCACTATACACTAAATTGTGCAATCCAATACTCTTCACACAAGAGACTAGAAGTCACATTTTGAGTCTGGAGAGCTAGATTACTACATTAGGTGCATAACTACTAATGACACTAGCTCAAAGTGAAAAACACTTAAAAATGTTGCTACAAACCTAGAGTCAGTTAGCTATGTTGTCAGTAGATGAGGCCAACATAAGGGCCAAACTGATTAGAATCTAGACCACTCTAACCCCTCATATAGAAATTTTGCACAAGGAAGTTGGGTATGTTGAAACCCTAATGAAGAAAGACCCAAATCCTTCTACACTAGATCATCTAGTCCACCTTATTGCCAAGCTTGCTATCCAAATAAAATCTTTGGATGTAGCATGTGAGAATTGGGATGCAGCTCTCAAAATAATCCTAGATGTTCATAAATCTTTTTTTGAGCAACACATTATAAGTGTATAGCCCATTTACATAATTTTCAAAAAGGATAGTGGGGGAGAGTAAGAAAAAGGAGATAGAGAAGAAAGGGAGAAAGTAAGAAAAGGGACAGAGAAAAGACAAACTAAGCTAAGGGGGAGAAAGCACAAAAAACCATGAAGTCAAAGAGTATTAGCCGAGGCATATTTACTCAATAGGAGTACAATTTTTTTGATATAGAATAGACTTATAAACTTAGGGGGAGTTATTAGATTTTGAGGTATACAAGTTATTACAAAATTTTGAAATTTTGAAGTTTTGTATATAAGTCAAGTTATAGATATGTTATGCTTGTAATATTAAGGATGTTAATATATACTCAAGTGTTTTTGATAGCCATGTCAAAGGGGGAGATTTTTTTATCTTAGATTGGTTTTGAGTAGTGAGTGTCAACACAATTAAGTTATTTATTTAGTTCATGTCAAAAAAGTAGTACATTTTGTGCACAACATGTATATATTAGAGCATGTTGAGTCAACAATGAGTGTTGAGCCACTCATGTGCTAAGTCACTTAAGTGTCGAGCATTTAGTGTATGCTAAGTGATTCAAGAGCTAAGTAAAAAGTGGATGCCAAGTGATGCAAATGTCAACTGACAAGAAAATATTAGTGAATGCCAAGCATCAGACTTTACATGTCGAGTGACATGTTTTTACATAATTGTTTGTAATCACACAAACAAATATGTAAACCATTTTTGAGCCAACTAAAGATTGAATTATGATATTTTGGAGATAAGGAAAAATATTACATTGGATTCCCACTACAAGTACATGCAACCAATCAAAAAATGGAAAATATTTAAGTGCAAAATGGATAAATCACAACCATAGATTCATACCTAACCCTAAGTCACTTAAGTCTTCTTAAGGAGGACAAACCATACACTCCCTAAGGCATGGAAATTGTTGAAGAAGTGAAGAGAGTATTTTGAATGTGCAAAAAAAGAATTCATGTTGAATAAGGAGTTATGGTTTGAGACTACAATGTAGGATCAATTAGAGAAAAATAGAGAAAAGAAGATAGAAGAGACATCCAATCAAGAAGGATCAAGAAAACATCAGTTTAGAGTTGATCTATTATTGAGCAATCAAGTGCTAACTATAGGATCAATGTTGAGACATTCTAATAGGTGGTTTTAGTCAAAATCTCCTAACAAAGTAGTCCTGATAGGATCTACTGAAATCCCCTAACAAGGTGCTTACTTAATTGTGAGTTAAAGTCCTTTAAAAAGGAACACTTCTAATAGAGTGTTGAAATCCTTTAATGGGGTGAGATCTAATAGTCTTTGTAACCCTTTAACAGGGTAGACCTTTCATAAGGTAGATCATGTTTCATGGTCAAAACATTGTAACCTTCATTGGATACACTTTATTATTGCAATAGTAAAGATTTGTGGGTGTCACCCCCACCCTAGTTTTACCTTCTCATTGGAGGGTTTCTCGATAATCATATCCGGTGCCATATATGTGTGAATGTTTACTTGCTTACATGTTTTAGATGTACATACTTTATATGTTATTTCAATTTACTCATTAAATGTATGAGATGGATGTGTCGTGAATGTTTTTATGGGTCCAAGTTTAAACTATTGATTCACCCCCCCCCCCCCACCCCACCCCCAGAATTTTACCTTTCCTATTGTAAATCCAAATTCCAACAATTGTAACTCTGGAAGGAAATTTTTTTGAAGAGGATATCAGATTTCAAAGAATGTATATCTCTAAAATTATCTTTTATCGAGGAATAGTTGGATGAATGTGTCAAGGCCAAGGACACATATTCTAACCTTTTGTATTCAGATCTTAATGCAATTGAGATTGCATCATATTCTTTATGTGCAATTCTCACCTCGGCTGAATCCAACAAGGAAACATGGACTAAGGGTATGGATGGTTTAAAGAAAAAATTTGATGATTGCATGAAGATCCTATAAGCATAAGGAAGGAAAACATTTTTTTAATAGTTTTTGACAGATTTATGACATTTTGACCTTTGTCATTCATGTCAATGGGGGAGTAATTACATTAAATTGGCGATTGTAGAAAAATGGAAAGTAATTGAATTATCAAAAGGGGAGAATATTGTAAGTACATAATGTGAAACATATTATAAGGGGGAGCATATGTAACATTGGACAAATTGTAATGGATGTAATGTTATATGTTTATTTTTGTTATGTTAAGTTTTTGTCACTTAGCCAACTTTTCCTATTTTTTTGCCATCAATGCCAAAGGGGGAGATTGTTGACAATTGGATAATAGTCATATGTAATTATTTCCATTTATGGAAAAACATGATGTACATGCTCACAGGAAACCTTGAAAATAAAGATACTTAGTGTTTGGTAATCGAAAAATTGTATAAGTATAGAATTTGGTTTACAAAAGTGTATTATTTTTTGTATAACTTGTTTCTAACATCATATTATGACTAACAAAGTTAGATGGAGATGATATACATGTTGGTGATGACGTGTATAACCTCAAAAGCCAATAAAAACAATACAAAACAAAGATAATTATGTTTAAAGTGAAATAGGACAGCAAAATTGAAGGAAAGTATTATTTTGTTTACAAGATAATTACTTTTCCAATTAGGGTCAAAATCCTAGATGTTTACTTTAAGTTGGAAAAGTAGATTTTAGTCTTAGCTAACCTAAAATAAATGTATATAAAGGCATCATATTTATGAAAAGGACATCTTGTGATAAGAAGTGTAAGTGATTGTGATTGCAAGAGCTATCTTGTAATTGTGATTATATGCAAACTTTTGTGAAAGTGGTATATGTGAAGTTTGATATGAGCTATTTTGTGATCCAAGATCAAACTAAAGATCAAAGATTTTTCAAGGAAGAAGATACAATACTTATATTATAGAGGTCTATTTACTTGTTTGAGTAGTAAGCTCTTCTTGTAATTGGAAGTACATGTTTGGGCAGTGGGCTCATCTTGCATCTACTGTACTCCAACTCCTAACAGGGTTGGAATCTCTTAATAGGGATTCAAATTCTCCTAACATGGACTCCTTATATTGAATTTTCTCATTGACTCCTAACATGGTCCATCCTCTAACAAGGAAATTATGTATCGGTATATTATCTAGTGGGTATCATCCCCACCAGGGTTTTGCCTTGGCTAGGGTTTCCCTATTTAACAAAATATGGTGTTGTAATGCCCCACTTGGAGATCCTTGGAACAAGGATTCAATTCAAGCCAAGATAATTTTTTTTTACAAGTATGAATTTACATGACAACATCATATAGGGATCACATAGATTGCAATAAAAGACTTCAACACAATCCCTACAACCAATGAATCTTTGAACATCACTAAAAAACTAACCAAAATGACTGAAGATGAACAATGCATAACTAAATTCGAATTGAACACATTCTCAATTAAAAATGAAACACCAAATGATTGAATAAATCCTAAGAGGGTAACCCAAACAACTCACAAAAAGTTTGGATCAAACAAAAATGTGCCCGTTGCCTGCCTACATAGGTCTTTGCAAAAATTGAGGTGATACTTTAATACAACACTGAAAAGTATCATGCAACATTCCTAAAGAAGGAGGGTGACACTTTTAGGCACTAGGTGATACATCTCTTGAAGGTGTGTGATACTTTAAGGGTATCGTACAATAGTTCTTATAAGGAGGTGCAATACTGGAAAGTATCGCACAATATTTCTCCAAGAGGCATGCGATAGAATTAGGGGACACACGATACAATTTCAATAGGTGTGCGATACAATAGTGTATCATACTATGCTAATAAATGGTCACTTAGGAAACTAAAGAAACACTTAAAGACAAACAACAGACTAAAAATAAATTTAGAACCTCCACACCAAGGAGTACTAGATCCACATAGATCGAGAAGCAAACACTCGAGTGCATAAATAACAAGGAAAAAGGAAAATCTAACCATTTAAACCAAAGAAGTAAAGAACATATTGAAAGCAACATCGTAGTGAGCAGAAGTAAAATCACAATGTATAAAACAACTAAGTACACAATTCCTCCCAACCATCAATAGCATCATAAGACCATCATGGATCCTAGCCATCCCCCACACATAACATCCCAAGCCACCGACCAGATCATTAGTACTATTGTAATAGAGACATCACTACTAAAACATGCTACAATATAAGCACAAGAAAATGTAACATGCTAGTAGTAAAGTATAAGATAATCCTACAAGTAGATAACATCACCTATCACTTGCTAAACATCAATAAGCAATAGATATACTAGCAAGGCAATTCACATCATCTAAACATATGCTAAACATCATAATATAGGAATGTATCAAATAAACTAACATCATCTAAACATGATATCCAAGAATTTCAATGAAATCATAGATCATAAGAAAGCATACTTAGAAACTTGAAGTATCAAGTGAGAACATCCCACAATGGTTGCACTAGGGCAAAAGACTGTCTCTATACACTAGTCCTTAGTAGTGGTATAAGTAGCTACACCTCCCAACCATGTGGCACCCATAGGTTGACACCCATCATGCTGATGGAGATAATGATCTGACCACAAACACACAAAAATAACATCCATGGCTAACACTCACACCAAATAGTATGATGGCTATAACCAAGAACCTAAGACAATGCAAGGAGTACAAGTCCTGGTTAGACACTCAAAAGGCTACTAAGTAGGGGTTGACATCATGGAGAGTCACTTGGCATCCAAAAGCCCAAGCTTAGATCACATGTGGAAACACTCTCAAGGTACTCTCTTGGAGGCCATCACATGAATGTGGGCACTCACTCAAGGTACTCCCTTGAAGGCCAACCCATAGAACTTTTTCATTATCTTAAGTTTTATTACCAGTCACACATTTTCTTTAATTATCACTTGATTAAAACTTCCTCTACCAGCCCTATGGGACTGAGGTCACCAGGCTACAAGATAAAAGCCCCCTCCATATGCCACCCTACCCTACCCATGCTCATCCTATAACAAGTGCCCATGGGCATGCATTCTCCCATCCCAACCCCAATGATCATAACTTTTGGAAGTACCACAAAAGTTTGGAGCCTTGCAAGTCACCCAAAAAATGTATGTGCACATACTCCTATGTAGTACACCACCATCATGAAGATCAAAACACAAGCATAGGATGAAAACACAATGCAAAATAAAATACCCAACTGAAAGAAACTCGAGAGGATGGATTCTACATGAATCTAAAAGCCAATAAAAGCATACATCATGAAATCACTCTACAAACCTCAATCTGGGAGAATGGATTCTACACAAATCCCAATGATACAATAAGACCAAACATCATGAACTCACTCAACTATCCTTAATCCAGGAGCATGGATTCTACATGAATCCTAGTATTCATAAAATAAAAGCAAAGGTCCAAAGGAAACCATAACAATAGGTACAAAATTACTTAACTGAACACAAAGTCAAGAGTACGGGTGTGATACACATCCCTATGCAACATAAAGTGCAATAGTGGTCTGACTGATATCCAAAAGAATCATCTAGGTCCATGACCCACATTGTGCCAAGAAAACCTAAGAAAATAGGGCGGCACACAAAATGAGGCAAAAATCCCAAAATTTTAGAAAATTTCAAAATTTAAACCCATTTGGCGTTTGGGTACAAAAATCCTAAAAGTCAAAAAATAACTAAATTCAGACACTGTATGCAAGAACAACTAGCATAATGATGCAAAACCCCAAACCCTCACCCAAAAAAATAAATAAATAGTTGTACCTACCCAATGGGGTAGAATTAACACATAGAAATAGAGGGGAAAAATAGTTCTTAGCCTCCAAGCAAATGGCTACCAAAAATAGAAGCTAAAACATAGTAGAAATAATAAAATGGGAAAACCCTATCTCATAGCCAAAAGGGAAAAATGGGAATCTAAACCATAAAATAAATAGCCTGAAGAAGTAGCTGAAAATCACCAAGGTTTCCCTGAGCTGGATCCAATGAGCTCAACCTCACGACAATCCCATGCCTATAGCTCCCACAATGAATAAAATGGTAAATTCTCATGAAGAGGAATTTTGGGTTTTACTCTCCAACTTTCTAATTCAAAAGTGAGAAGTGAGGAATTAAATTTCTTTTTTGATATTTATTCACTTTTCAAGTGAATAATTGATTAGGGAAAATAACTAGCCAACTTAGTTAAACCTCGAATCAACCCAAACAAAAACAGGCTATTCTGTGAATAGGAATTCATCTATGGAAAAGTTTTTGTAAATTAAAATAAATCAATTAAAAGGCTCAAAAATCCAAAAAAACATAAATTTCCTTAACAACTTTCGCAACAATGTGAACCTCTAAATGCACAAACATGCTCACTAGTCTAATCACATAATGCAAATGAGTTCGAATTTAATAATCACCAAAAGATTTATTTAAACATTTAAAATAAGGATACATCAACCATACATGGACGACATTGGTAAAATATGAATAGCTAAATCACTAACTCCATGTGCCACTACCAAGGATATAAATCTTGCACACTAAACAATACAATCAAGTGCAATTGCATATAATAACATAGCCAAAGCAATAAATGCATTAAATCATCTAATTTAACTATTTATTTAATTATATTAAAATAATCTATTTACATCACTCATGCTCGCATAAAGCATAACAACACAAGAATGACGTAAATAACCATAGCATTAAATCTATTACATAACAAAATTAGTGATATGTCCAAATACTAGATAACTAGATATCATCATAAAACACATTGTCATCTCAAAATGGCATCATCATGCAATATGATCAACTAAATAACATAGTAGTCTAACATCTATGATACTAAAATCAAGGTGTAACATCTGACCCTCAGGTCATCTCACATGTTAAACATAAGTAACAAATATACCTTAGATCAAAACATAACAAAGTAAATATCTAAAGCATATAACCAATGAATCCAACATGGAAAATTCATTTCTAATTACCTAAGCATTTAATAATGATTGTTTGAATAACACTTAAAGGCACTTAAAAGATATAAGTGACCACAATCATAAACATGACTAACCATTGCTACAGGAACCTAGTCCAGTGTATCAGGGTAATAGTACATAGTGCAATCTCTGTAGACACCTCAGGGTAATCATGAAAAAAACCTCATGATACCACATCAATCCTAGTAAGCACTAGCAAAAACCTTAGTTAACCATAAATCATATCATAATCTCATAAATCAGCCATGAGCATAATCAAAAAATTGATACAGAATCATAGATCAAATCACCTCAACAGTGTAGACCACTCATGGTCACAATCATGATCCATCACAAAAAAAGATCAAAAAGGCTTCATTTGTCAAGATGACTTATAGAAGTCAAATATGAGAGGTGCTATAGGTGTTATGAGTTATCTTTGTGCATTGTTAGTGTTATTGTTCAGCATTACTTTATTGCTTTGTTATGCATTGTTTAAAGTTAGAAATAATATCCAGTTGGTAGCTAAAGTTTGTAGATTATTGATTCACCCCCCCTCTCAATAATCCCTATTTGTAATAGTTCTTGGCTCCACTAGTTGAATCCTGTAGTTATCACTATTAGCAAAAACACATAAAGTGTATTTTTACCTGTCAAAGACTCCACTTGGGATTCAATAACACACTTGCATCTTTAACTAAAATTATTTGAAGTAGCTCCACATAATTTTCTTAAATTCATTGCCTAGCTTTTCAATATACTTTTTAGTTTGATATATAGTAGGTCTATTCTCATTCCATTGTACATTTTCTATATCGGGGAAAATTTTCTTAACATAGAAAGAGATACATACAATTAGATTACCAAATTTAACATCTTGTGTTCGGTCCTTCTTCAAAATTTCTATATTTATACTTAATTTATTAACAACCATGCCTAAGAGATCATATGATTTACCTTGTATGGAACTCTTCTGCACTATCCATATTGTTATTCCCAACACACTATTGGGGAGGCTTGATTGATATATTTTGTACTAGATTATCATTGTAGAAAACCTTGTTCGTGCATGTTTCACCTAATCTACAACCATGGCTCTCTTTTTCGAAGTTCTCTTGATTATTTTTCTCATCTCATTCATAATGCTAACTCTTATTGAGAACTCCTCTTCTTTTATTGATAGACAAATAATTTTGTTAACAATTTCTCTTGTAATCTTTACAAGTTCATGTTAGAATAAATAGTCCACAAAGATAACTAAGAGGAGGGGGTGGAGGGGGCTAGGGGTGAATGAGTTATCCAAAAATTAAAACATTTATCTTTCTTAAACAAACTTAACCATTCAACCAAAGTAAACAATAACCATACAAAGATGCACATAGACAACTACACTAGATATGTTGACTAGGGAAACCCTTGATCAGAGGGAAAACCTTGGTGGGAATGATGCCCACAAGATGATGTACTAATATATTCCTTGTTAGAGGATGGACCCTTTTAGGAGTCTATAAAAATATTTAGTACAATGAGTCCCTACTAGGAGACTTTGAATCCCTATTAGGAGAGTCCAACCTTGTTAGGAGTTGTGGTATAATGTATGCAAGAAGAGCCCACTACCCAAACATGCAATTTCAACTACTAGAAGAGCTCACTACTCAAACAAGTAATTTACTATTATCTTCTCCTTTCCTTTGTTCTTTCCATTCTTCTGTCAACTAGACCAATCACTGTCAAACCTTGTAGACCAGGTCACAAACCTCGGATCCAAATACCAAACCTTGAATCACTCACAAAAACCTTGGCAATGAAGTTTCCTTCACTTCTGTACTACTCTGCTCAACTTCACATTCTACACTCTCAACTACTTTCTAAAAATTCACAATTTGCATATATCTATATCAACACATTTCATGATAAAGGAAATTTTCCTTCCTTTATATCAAGTCCATAAAATAATTCTTAAGTCAGTTGTTAGTCCTTCTCAATTAATTATTATAAGACCACATTAAGAACACATTACACTTAGCAATAACCCAAATCTTCTACCTTGCAACTTGAATAACCTTTTGTACACACAATATTATGATAAGAAAGCTTAGCCATGTCATAATGAACATGTCTACCTCATGTTCTCAACCTCGATCATCAAGATATCAACTCTACTAAGAGATATAACAAGTTTACTAGAACATGCCTCTGTAAACTATCTCAGAACAAACATCACCAAAACTTACATAACTTCTTCTAGACTTATCCTTTCTTCTTCTGACATTAAATACACATACCAAATACTCCAAAGTATCTCGCATAACCTTGGGTGGTTATCATGCTCAACTAGCTATCTATACCAACTTAATCTTCCTATTGTTCTTCTATCAGATGCCACAGAAGACATCAAACATGCTATATTGACATCAATGACAAACTTAGTCACAAATGAAACATATCATCATATAACCAATCTTCCAAAAATTCATCCATGGATAACCAAAATACCCCATCATGTAGTCCTCTTACTATGAGTCTAATCCACTCATTAGCAAAAAAAATTAGAATATACACCATATGTGTAAGGCCTTGAACTTCTAGGTGCTTATATTCATTCTTCAACTCTCTATCTACACATGGTTCCTTACTATATATATCTTTTATTCTAGGATTTCCTAATACCACATTATTATTATGAATAAAGGAAGTGATGTCCTTAGTCAGTATTTCCCTTATTAGTAGTGATGATAGGGCTCTAACATTATCACATACGTTTAAGTCTAGTAGATAAAATTCAACTTCTAGTTTTGGTCTTTTGTTAATGCTTATAACAAGAAAAATCTTGTCCATATATGTCATCTCTATAGGAAAATTTCTTTATAGAATGTAAGAAAAGAAAAGTAATTTTCCTACTACAACTTTTAGGACACAAATATCTCTATTTACCTTTTCTCAATAACTTGTGCAAAATCACTTTAGAGTTTCACTTTTACACATAGTAAGTTTTAGAAAGAAAGGTGTCAAACAAACTAACATTTTCACATGATTTTAATCTAAAAAGTAATAAAATGATTAATTATGTAATTAATTAATTTACAATAGTAACTTTCCTCTGATAACCTTCAAGTTCATAGAGTTTATGGTTTCTCATTGATGGTGTAGTACTTCTTATTCATTACACTTCATTTCCTTGTCGGGGATGTAATAGATTTTTACCATTATTACCTATCCCTAATCAATACTTCTGCTATCTTAGTTTAAAGATGTTTCTTCCTAACTAGAATTTGGTGATTTTTTATCAATTAAACTCTTCTCTTCCTTCTAAACCCATATTTGTTTGATGTTGTTCTTTGATGTTTCAATTCTCTCATGATTTTTGTCTATAATTTATCAATATCTATAGACTTGTGTTGTATGATCATATTTATGATAGATATAACATGATATATTAGTTAGTTGTGTGTATGTAGTGGCCTCTTTATACCAACATTCTTGTTCCATGTTTCCTCTCTTTCCAAAGCTATTGCATTGTCTATTTCCTTGTTTTCTTTTCTCTAAGGTTCCATTTCAACAATATTCTATCTTATGACCAAATTTCTTCTAGTTAAGATAGTGACCCATAAATCTTCTTTCTATCGAGGTACTTAGTGTTCTTATTGTGAAATCTCTTTCTTTGTGTCCACACTTGTAGTAATTTTACAAAGAACTATTGAAGGATTTTTGTAGAAAAATAGTTGATATTTTTCTTCTACACAAATTAGTTATTTATCTCGGTTTACCATAATTATAGCATGTTCTTGCAATTATTTTTCCTTGGTTGAAATATCATTTATTCACCAATTTTGGATGAGTCACCAATTTCAAATTTACAGTTCTCAGTGTAGCCAAGTCCAGTTGTATCACTTGATTTCATTTTCAATTTCAATTGTTTATCAATCTATTTCATGCTTAGATAAAATTTAGGAAGCTTCTCATTAACTTCTTGTTCTACCTTTAGTTTTTTAAGTAGATCTTCTATCTCTTCTCAATTCTCCTCAATTGTATCACTTATGTATGTATTTAGTGTGTTATTTTCCTATTATAGTTGAAGCATATTGTGGTTCTTATCTTTGATTCCTTTTTCCAATCTTTTCTTATCAGTTTCTTGTTTTCCTTTCTCATCTTTGATAGCTTTCACTCTTTCTTTTCAATTCAGTCATTCTCAGGGCTTAAATTTCAAGTTCCCTTTTCTCTTGTTGTAAATTTTCTTCAAGGATAATATTTATGTCTAATATATAAGCTATTATAGTATTTATTTATTCTAAACTTATAATACTATGGGAAAGTTCTTCAAGATAATCAATACTTGTTTTTAATCTTTCTAATAATTCTTTCTATTTTGCAAATGAATCTTTCAAATTTTTCTTTAGTTCATCATTTTTTGTTATAGCTTCATCTAGGGCTTCTTAAAGTTTTATTTTCTTTTATAATTTCCCATCTTCCAGATCTACTCTCAATCTCTAATACAAATTATTAATTACAGGTTGGAAAGGTTATGTACTAGGGGGGTGTAGGATGGGTGGTGAATTAGTACTTAAGCAACAATTTTAGGTTTCATTATTGAACTGATAGAATGTAACACCATTGTTATGATAATCTAGATCTAATTGATAGCATCAAAATTTAACCATTAACAATTCATATGTGTAATAATAAATAAAAAATTCATAAAAGAAAATTCACACACATAACACAAAGATTTTGGTATTCAAAAAAACCATTAGTGAGAGGGAAAACTTGCGATGGGGATGAAAACCAAAAAATTTTCACTACAATGAAAAAAGTTGTGTTGATTAGGAATACATCAGTGTTTCCTTTGAAGAAACTCACTTTATTAGGTGTGACAAATATAATGTTAATTGTATCCTTATCCTATTAAGATTAATCCACTAAAATATTTAATTTTGTGTGTCTTGGAATAGACCTTGTTATAGGTTTTATCAAAAATTCATTGATGAACCTAATAGTCTTACAAAAGACTCTTCAAATCTTGTAACAACTTATTAGGTATTATACAAGATAACTTGAACTATGTGGTTCTTCTCCTTAAACTTGTAAAATTAGTTTGTTCCTCTTTATTTTCTCTATAATGCTTCTTGTCACTATTCTCTCTCTCTCTCTCTCTCTCTCTCTCTCTCTCTCACACACACACACACACACACACACACACACACACATACACACATCATTACCTATTTGATAACCCTAAACTTAATCTTCACTATATATCTTAGGGTTAGATCAACTCCAAACTTCCTTTCTAAGATTCTCAAATAATCTCACTTATACTTCTTTGATAACCCTTCTACAAAACTGTCATCTTTTTCTGATAGTGTCTTCTCTTTTTTATATCATCTTCTCTTTAGACATTTTGGCATAAATAAAAAATCTTTAACTAACTCCAACACTCACCTAGGTAAGCCTCAAATCCATTCTTTGAATTTTTTTATGCTAGGGCAATTGCTTTACATGGTGTGCTATTTGGTTTTCCCAATTGATATTGTAGACACCCAGAAATTGGCAAAGACCTAAACAACACATTTTTGATCAAATGACATGAATTAATGATTAAACTAGAGGAACACAATAGAATTTAAAATCAATCATTACATCAAGTCATTGATCAATCAATCAAATAACAAATCAAAGAGGACCTAAATCACTTTAAAAAAAGGAAAAGTAATTCATAAATCACAAAATGAAATGAAAAGGGGGAAAAAGTAAAGACAAAAAGTTAAAAAATAAAAGGAATAATAAATAAATCAATAAAATTAATTTATCCTCTCAAAATTGAAAATCTCCTCTTTTTACATTTAAAAGAATTCAAAAATCTCCTTTTATCCCCACAAGCTAAGTTTGTTGGACTTTTCCTCTTGTTTCCTTATGAGATATTTTCAGTTTCACCTACATCCTCTAGTCAAAGGTAAAAAATTGATTCTTACCCCAACCCCTTCTAAAATATTATAAATATGAGGTAGATTCAAGAGAAAAAGGAGCCCAAGTTTTAGGCATCTTCATTATAGGCACATTTAGAGTTATTATTCTAGCATTGTCACCTTAACAATTTCATGTCATTTTGATAGTATTTTAGCATTATTTTCATGTTATTTAGTATCATTTAGCACTTGTTTAGTTCATTATATGGAAATATCATAGCATTATAGGGTTAGTATTATCACAATATCTACATTTATTCATAGATCATGTATACATATTTGTAGATCTGTATTTATGACATACTCCCATTCTAGAATTGTCACTAAGATGCTAGTCTAAGAGCATTCTGAGCGGTTGTAGTTAGAGAAACATGCGACATTCATAGAGTTTCCATTTTGACAATGATCTCTTAGGTTTAGTTTAGTTCATTGTCATTTCATCTACACTTTGTATTAAAGTCTCATGAATACACGAATCTACCGTGTATAAATTGGCACCCATCATGGGGCTTGAACTTGAAGCCTCTCTATTCTTCAATATTTCTTTCTAATCTTCTATTTTATTATAGATATATATTTTTTGTTAGTCTCTTGTGCAAATTTAATTTTTTGCAGGTTCTACAACATTTTGGAAGCTTCATAATAGCTACAAAAAAATCTCAAAGACTTTCCCAAGAGGAAATTCTTAGCAATCTTTTAGCATATTTAAATCTTTCTATAATACATTTAAAGCCTTTCATAGTGGATTTAAACATTTATATAGTGCATTTAAAGTTTTCTATAGCTCATTTGCAATTCTTGTAGCCCATTTATAAGTTTAAATAGCACGTATGATACATTATATAACACAAATGGTAATTTCTGTAGCACATTTGATTAAAGTCATAAATTATTGAATACGACTTGTAGATCTGATTATTGGTTTCTTACAAGTCTCTTCCAAGCTAATGGAAACTCCAAGGTTAATGAAAATGCACGATAGGAATGAAGACCCTTAGAAATGCACCTAGCCTTTGCTAGTATCGAACTAGGTAAGTAGACCTTGACCCTTTTAAATTAAAGTGCAACATTCTTAGGTTCAAAACCTAGTTTAATAGAATGTTTGATCTCACTAACCTAAAGGGAAGTAGGCCCATGCTCTCAACTCTTTTGAGTTGACTAAAATGTCAAACCTTTTATAAAGATAAGTTACAATCAAGCTAGAAATGAACCAACAAATAGCTTAACTAGGAGCCCCTTTTCTTCTGTAGTTAAAGGGCATGTATTTGAACAACTGAGTATGTTGTATTTGGGAGATCATGATTGTAGGGATATGCTCTCACTCTCTTAGAGTGATAAAATTCACAAACCTATTTTTGATTTCCATTTTCCTACTTTCTATTAGGTAGGTTTACTCAGCCATAGAAAGGATACCTCTTGAGTTGCCTTAGCAAGGCTAGTGAAAGAGAACGCCTTCCAATCTTTCATTCTAAATTGAATGCAAGCCAACTATGTTTAGAATATAGACTTCCTCTAGTAGTCCCACAAGGGATTTTTTCAAACCTCCTTAGTGTTGGTGGGAAGCTCTCTTTCATAGGAGAGGTAAATCTGAACATTGTTGGTTAAAAACTAAAACCCAATAGTCACCAGTTCTAGATAACCTTGTTAAGAAGCCCTTTTCTTCCATTTTTATAGGTGCATGTGATTTTATATTTCATTTTAATTTCTACTATGACTATTCTTGCATGTGTTTTATAAACTTAATAATAAACTTCAGTTCAGATCATAGTCCTCCCAAAAAGATGCTACTACAAACATATATGAAAACCAAGCTCAAAACAAGAATGCTACTAAAGACCCTAAAATAGTGTATTTATTGCTTAAAATAACACATTTGGCCCATTGTGTGATGCATTTGATCTTTGTTATAATGCATCTAACTACAAAACAATGCATATAAAGATTCAAACAATGCATTTGATTCATAAAATAAGACATCTAAACATTTGAACAACACATTTACTCTGTAGAACAATGCTTGGTGAATATAAAAAATAGCACATACATCATGGGAACTAGTGAATTTGACAAATCCTATAGCACATCTAAAAAAAAAACATAAAATAAAGGCTATCTACATACATGACATTTACAAATAAACAATAGATTCAAATACCCTTTTTCCTCATTGATATTTTCCAAGACTGAGAGATTTCAAAATTGATCGAACCCATTTTTGAAGATAGAAAGTTACAGGTTCCATTCAAAGATTCTTAATTCAATAGTCATTATTGCTTTACCTCACATATCAAGCCAAGAACATCTAGAGACACACATCCATTTCCTACCCAACTTTGTGAAAGTGAGCTCATTGTTATCAATAGTACCAAACACCTTCTTCAAACTTAGCTTGTTACTCCAAACGAACAATGATCAACAGAAAACCTCATATCATTAAAATGCATATTCACATCTCACACTAGTGCATGAAATTAGTGTAGCTACAAAACCAAAATGATCACTTAAATGGGTGAGTTTCAGAATAGCCAATAGAATGATGAAATGCACGAAACCTCTAGATCTTATTGAACTTGTCACACCAATGGATTGCTCATCAAATAGAGCTATCCACAAGTCACCCCTATTCAATAAAAATTCATAACCTTTTGTCAAAATGGTTTCATCCAACACGTGGGATGGAAAGAGCATCAAAACTAAAATTGAAGATTTTCAGCAAAATCCTGAGCTCATCAATATTATAGAAAATATACTTGAAAAATATATAGAATGTTACATACTAGCATTAGCACAACAAGATGCAAAACTACCATCCAACTTTAATGTAAACAACCTTAAATGAGATGAAAAAGAGTCACCTATGGATGTTGTTAGCCAAAAACTACAAGACCTACAATTAGAAATGGAAAAGATGAAGCAAGGAAAAATACAACTTGCAAAATTTAGCTTTGAAAATGTGTGTCCTCTTCCATTCAATAAAAGCATCACCTTCACACCTTTCCCCCAAAATGTGGAGATACCAAAATATGACAAATATTTTGGTACATCAGATCCCTAATATCATCTTAGATAATTTTATACACTAATTATGGAGTGTGTTCATGACATGACATATCTAATGCATTTGTTTCCTAGAAGTCATGGAGGGCAAGCCATGGAGTGGTTCTCCAAGCTACCCTCTAACATTAAGACCTTTGATCAATTGGCTTCCATTTTTATCACCTAGTAGTCTTATAATATCAAAAGGGAAGTAATAATGATTGATTTTTGTAACATGAAAATACTTCTTGGAGAATCATTCAAGGTCTTCCTACAATGGTGGAGGCACACATTTTCCAAGTATTATAGAGACATCCCAAACAAAGGGAAGAGCAAAATCTTCATCAATAGTCTCTCTAAACCCATGAACCATATGTTCTATCTCCAAGGACCTAAAGACTTTAAGACTACCTTAGAGAACCCTGCTAAGGTAGAAGAGACCTTGATAAATAATGACATTATTAAATTATCAAAAGATGGTAAGGTTTTCTCAAACAACTCTTCATAGACTCATAATTCATCTAATCTATCCACTAATAAACAAAAGTCATCATGGAGAAATAAAAAAAATAACATAATAAATGATGGGGTGGTTGAAGCTAACCATGTTAAAAAATGAACTTAACCCCATCCCAACCAACAATATCCTACTATCAATAAAACCAATGTGAACACTAGACAAAACCCACCTAGACAAGATAATGCTCATCCATTTTGCCAATGTAACACAACAACTCCCTTGACATCTAATCAACAAGTTTATTATATGCAAGCTCCTCGTCCAGGAAGATATTAGTGTTCTAAAATACCCATAGAGTATACACCTATTGGGGTGTCTTATGAGAGTGCTTTTTAAACACCCTTGGCCGATGAACTCATTGTACTCCTTGAGGCCAAACCATATGAATTGAAAGTGTAACCAAAATGGTGAAATGACAAGCATATTTGTGCCTACCACTGGAACAAGGGGCACTTAACAAGTAATTATTTCACCCTTAAGGGGGATACACAAAAATTAATCAATGATGGAACTATAAAAGTGAATAACCTTAGCAACAATGAAGACCACACGACCTTCAAGAACCATTTTATGAGCCATGAGAAGGGTGAATCCTCTAGAACAAACCAGAACACACCTTCTCATGACAAGATTAATTATGCTCAAAATTATGATAACAGCATCAACATGATCTCTAGATTTGATGATGTTGTGAATGTCATAATAATTAAAAATAAAAATAAAAACAATCATCAAACATTTTTACTTGAGGTCAAGCCTCTAAAGTCATCCTACTAGGCCCCGTGATAGGTTTCAATCATGCAACTATAGTTCCACCTTACCCAGATATAGCTTGGTCAACCAGTTACTCAAGACCCCTGCCCATATCTCTATTTTTGAATTGTTTCAAATTTTCCCTAAGAATAAAGAATTCCTCACCAAAGCCTTAGTGCCAAATGACCTTGATGTTATTAGACTTCAAAACATGGTTAGCAACCTTGTTTCCCCTCACTTTGTTTCCTTTTCTACTCAAGATGACATGTCAACCATTCATCCCCAAAAATCCCCATTGCACATTAAAGAGTTCATTCCTAGAAATAGAGTTAAAAGAACCTTGGTTGATAGTTGAGCAGGACTAAACATTTGTGCAATGAATTTGGTAAAAGCCTTAGGGTATAGATAGGATGTTGTCAACCCCAAAAATAAAATCACCATTAAGGCTTATGATAATTAGGAGAGATCCTCCAAGGGCATGGTTATTCTATCAATCACTGTAGCTCCAGTTGTAAAAGAAACTAATTGTCAAGTTTTGGACTTACAATTGACTTACAATATCTTACTAGGAAGGTCATGAATTCATGACATGTAAGTTGTTCCTTCTAGTTACCATCAATGTCTCAAATTTCTATACATGGGTCAATACATGCCCATATCCAGGGATCAAAATCTTGTCCAATATTGTAACTCCCTCATTCCTCATAACAAGGAAGAAACTGGCACCCTGACAGGTGACATCAGTTAGTCTACATCAATAGACACTTCATGTTCTACCAACCGAAATAATGACCACTTATCTACATCAACTAAGGGTAAAGAGAAAGTTGGTTGTTCAAGTTCTTCCCTTCTTTCACCATCATCATCGAAGGACGCCAAAGAGTCACATTATGAAGAAATGGATAGGCTAATGAAAGAGTTTGATAGGAAGTTTAAAGTACAATGTAAAGGGGTAGGTGAGTACCCAGCCTTATTATTTGATCCCCCACTTTCTCCAAGATCTCATAGAAAACCATCATCCACCAGTAGGCCTTAACATAAACATTTTTCAAAGCAAGTGGTGTACCTTAAAGCTATATGGAAGAAATCAATGAACCAAATGTTGAAACTTCCACTCACCTATATGGAAAAGGTTTTGACTTAATGAAAAAGATGGGATATGCAGGTGATGGCCCTTTAGGGAAAGGGAAAGGCATTGTTGAATCCCTAGTAGAACATTTTAGGTCTAATAGATCCAAAATAGGGGTGGGATATAGTGAACAAGACAATGCATAGATCACTCTCGAGTCTTGTCCCAAATATAGTGATTCCTCCTCTTCCACCTTGGTGTGGGTGCCTAAAGAAAGGGATGGTAGTCACCAAAAAGTGGCTAACATTAAAAATGTGAATCTATCCTTCCTAGATTCACATCACACAAGAGAACCACTCATGGACACATCTAATAACAAAGATGATGACAATTCCACCAAGTAAGAATTCAAATCATTATCTGAAGATTCCATTCATGACAAAGAGTTTGATTTTGTTCACAATTCCACACCCAATAGTTTCATTTCACAAGGATCAACCTCTCATCCATAATTTACTTCACCAAGAGCTAGCACACATCAAAATAGATTAGAGGCTGATACAAAATAGACACATCACATCACATCATATGAGGATGATGAACATATTGAATGGTTTCAATTTGAAACCCTATTTAATGACTTCTTTCTAGTAGAAGTATAAGATTACTACTATGAGCCACTCACTAGCTCTAATTTTCATGAAACTTTAGAGGAAGCCATGTTATAGAACTAACTGATACAACATATGAATCATCAAATGAGGTCATGTCTTTAAACCCTACCAAATCCTACTCATATTATGAAGCACTCTCTTTTGTCCATCCCAAGCTCATCAGCTAGAATACAACTAACCCTCACCATATTCCTAATTTTGACACTAACCATGATGTCTTCATCAACCTTAATGTGATTGAACCATCTCATCCACAAAGAATTGGATAAATGCACATAGATGGGTCTAATATCAATCATCTTAGTCATACCAAAATAGGTCAAGAACATCAAACCTTAATGACCAACATTAGGTTGTAGCTGATCTTGAGAAAAAAATAGAAATTATGCATCCAAAGGTGAAAACCCAACTATGGCATCTATAGATGAGATGATTGATACTTTACCCAAACACTCAGACGAAAGATTTCCTATCCTAATTGAACCTACAAAATAAGTCAACCTTGGAATAGAATAAGAACCAATGATCATCTATTTGGCACAATCTTTAAACATAGAACAAAGAAGTGCATTCATTTACTACTTGAAAGAGAGGTAAATAAACTTTGCATAGCCTTACACAAACATTCTAGGGTTAGACCCAACTCTATTCCTTCATCACCTCAACATTTCTCTAGAGGCTAAGCCAATTAAGAAAAAGCTAAGGAAAATGCATCTCCACATAACCTTGCTAGTCAAAATAGAATTAGAGAAATTGCTCAGCACCAAATTCTTTCAGCCCTTAGTGTATGCATCATGGATATCAAACATTGTACCTATATCAAAGAAATATAGTAGTATATGTGTCTGTATTAATTTTTGGGATGTAAAAAAAGCATTTGCTAAAGATGATTTCCCCCTTCCCATTGACACAATTGTAGATTTGACAGTGGCACATTTCATGTTTTCACTCATCCATGTTTTTTCAAGATATGAGTTCTTAGTGGAAGAGGTGGTTCGACCCACATTTTCTCAACCTAATTCCCTCATTACCTACCATTTAGACACCCTCGATTCCCTTTGGTATGACTCCATCACCACCTACCTCCATGATAATGTCATTCCCTTTGACCTCTCATGAAACCAAATGCATAAATTCATTCGAGAAACCTCACATTACACTTTGGTAGATGATAAGCTATATAAGAAAGGTCTTGATGGTACTTTGTTTAGATGTCTTGAAAATGACAAGTCTAGAGTTTTTACACAAGAAGTCCATGCAAAATCTATGGTTCACACCCCATAGAAAACCCTAAGAATTAGGCTGCTAGGAAAAAGAAAGGAAAATGGGAGACCAATTGAATTGGTGCTTACATCATCATAGAATCTTTCAAGACTGGTACTTACAAACTTTCTAATTGTGATAAAAAAGACCTAGTAGAGCCCCTTAATAACATCCATCTCAAAAGGTTTTAGGTCTAAAGATTTGAGGAAACACCTCATCATGGAAAATACTAAAAAAAAAGAAAAACAAAACTAATAACTAGTACAATAGAGATGAGAAATATCACCTTTGGTTGAAAAAGAATGAGAGATAACACCTTTGGACTTACCTAAACAACATAAGTCCTTTAATGTTGCAAGCCAACCAAGATAGGACTCAAGCAACTCTCTTGAAGAATTTTTTTGCTTGTTTGTGGCTTACCTAGCATAGTTGAGTTAATTTCACACATACCCAATCGAGAAACACTTATGGGTTATAGTTCAGTGGTTTCTTGACATCAAACATAGTTCATAGTAGTAGAGACAATCATCATAACATCAACAAAGAGAAGAACAACAAATAAGAAAAAACATGGAGTCAAATTATGTATTGAGATACCACATACATGAATTGCAGGAAAATCAATGCACATCTCAACTATCTGCCATGATCAATAATTCCCAATATCCATTTTAGCCTTCATTCAATCCATTTGAAGTCTCAAAGTTCCTTTTGTCTCCATTGTGTCCAATGTAGCTCCCCAAGCCCACTCTTAGCCCTCTTTGTCCACTTTTGGTCTCCTTGACTCTTTAGGTGCCTCCACATAGTCCTGGTTATCTCCATATTCAAACAAATCTCACTCACATCCTCATTCCATTCCCATCAACTCAAAAATTGTCAAAAACATCAAAAATTGTCAAAAATTATCAAAAATAGTGAAAATTTACCCAAAATTCTTAGAAAATTTTAAAAACTATCCAAAATCAGCAAAAAATATTTAGAAATGGGTAATAATTGCCAAAAATAGCCAAAAATCTTTAAAAATTAACAACCTAAAATTCCAGTCAAACATGGTTGAATTCAACTCAAATAGGCTATTTAATTATGCATAATTATTGATGTAGTTTTCAAACTGATGATCCATTGATTTCATGTCAAATTGTAGTCCATCTATAATTGTTGCTCCTTCAAGACAGGTTTGTGTACCTTGACCGATTTTATATGAAATCAATGGTGAGGCCCACTATATTAAAAAATATTTTAAATATTTTATGGCATGTTTTATGGCTCTATTACCTCTAAAAAAAAATAAAGAGTGCCTCAAAGGCATTAAGAAGTAGCATAGTTATGTCTTGAAACATATTGTTGGGCTTTGGAAAATCTAACACAATGCAAATAACGTAAGATGTGTCAGTAGAGTCCCCCTTTCTTTCCTCTTATCAAGAATAATAATTCCTAACAAATTATTAGTCTTATTTATGTTGTAATGGACATGGTCAATCTAGATCCCTTCAAAAAATATATCAATGCTATCTCAAAAGGCCCAGGTATCCGTCAGACTCTTTCATCATCACCTAACAAGGGGTATAGAATTAGTAAGTGTAAGTTTCAGAGATCGTCATGATTCTCGTGGGCACCCTTTTTAGGCCCTCAAGCACCTTTTTAGGCCCCAAATTCCTTTTTAGGCCAAAATGACTTTTTCAAGGCCTTGTTTCACCTTTTTAGGCCCCCAACCAATTTTTTAGGCCAACATGTCTTTTTCAAGGCCCTGTTTCACCTTTTTAGGCCGCCAACCAATTTTTTAGGCCAACATGTCTTTTTCAAGGCCTTATTTTGCCTTTTCAGGCCCCCAAAGTGACTTCTTAGGCCCTCAAGTGCTTTTTCTAGCCAAAACACCATTTTCAAGGCCTTGTTTCGCCTTTCTAGGCCCCCAAATGCCCTTTTAGGCCAAAACACCTTTTTCAAGGCCCTATTTTGCCTTTTCAAGTCCACAAAGTGACTTCTTATGCCCTCAAGCACCTTTTCGGGCCCCAAGCACCTTTTTCAAAGCCCAAACATCCTTCTTGAACCCCCAAGCACCTTTTTCAAGGCCCCTCTTAGGCCTCCTTTGGTCATCAATGCCTCCTATAGGCCTAAATGCCTTTTTGCAAGCCTCATGAGCATCTGTCTTGACACACACCTAGAGAAATATCCCAATGTTGGTCTTAAGCTTGTATGTAAAGGCTATCAATATATGTAGAATTATGCCTTACAATTCATGGTTTAGCACTTCCTTCTTTTTCCACCTTAAACATCACATATCTCCAAATTTTACACAAGTTGGTACTCATCTTTCATTGAGAGCCCACATTGACATTTAATACCCCATGCATAATTCAAGGTCTTTCTTCCTCTACTTATCATATTGTTCCCACTTTTATGGAGATTGACACCTTTCCCAAATATTTTCCAAAATCTCACAAACATTGAAATATCTATCAAAAATCTCAAAAGCATTCAAATATATAACCAAAATTCTAAAATCATCCACATATTTCTCAAAATGTCAAAAATATTCCAATACATTCCAAAAATATCAAAAATAAAATGACAATATTTATCTAACACATGAACATCAACACCAACTGTCCTTTTGCTTGCCACAAAAAAAAACACAACTTTTATTCTATTACAACAACAACAACAACATTACATTCAAATAGAATTTGGTGGATCATTTATTCTAGCCTCCCTGGGGGAGGTGGCAAGATAGGGTGTCCAGTCAAGGGTGTTTCTCTAGACCTCATTCCAGAAGAAGAGGTCCTTGGTGTCAATCCCTTTTTGTACCCATACTACATTCATGGGAATTAAAAATCTACCATAATGTAATTTCATGTTCAACAATTGCATAAATTACCTATCCACAAACTATGTTTTCCATTGGTTCTCATTAGGGAATGCCTTGTGATAAAGTCCCATATAATAGGTAGCTTCTTGATGTACATTCATCATCTATTGCATATCCATGAACACATTCTCCACCAACTTGTTTATTCCTAGTACAATGATTGCTCATTGGGACACATCCTTCTCCTATTGCATTTGATTAGTCACCATTTGCAAACACTCCACATTTCCTTTTGTCTAGCCCAACCACTACTATAATTTTCTCACCTTTGACTTGCTCAATGCTAGCCGCTCCTCTAGCTATAATGATAGGGTGTTTGATTTTGAAATTGACTTCCTAAATGCCTTAGATTGTGACTATAGTAACACCAACTCATTTTTCATTCTCTCTAAACCCACTGATGCCATCTTTAGGGATTCCTGTAACCTCTACACTCATGATCTCTCCATCCACATCCCTACATCATTTCCCTTCACTCATGATTGCTCCACCTATAGTTCCACTTCTAATGATTATACCTATTCCCACTTCATATTCATCACCACTTGGAGCCATCTCGCCTCCATTTGTGCTCTATCTTCCCAAGCCTTCTCCATCAACCCCAACAAAAACATGATTTCCTATTCCACATTCTTTGCCTAGACTCTCTCTGTAACCAACATTCTTCATAATTCTTCTACATCACTTGATGATTGATCTCCTCTCCTCACCTATAGCTATGGTGCCTCTACACTCACACTACTAGTTTCTCCTTTCATTAACCATTTCCCTAGAATCCTAAGATTGATCAACTGAAATCCTCCACTCATTTCCTCACCCACACTAACATTTTCCACCACTCTTAGAGCTTTTCTTGCAAATTTTTTAGGAAAGTTCATCTCCCCCACCTCCATCGCCACTACTGATACACTCTTCATCACCCTGGGTGGGTTATTTTGTGCCTACATTGTTAGTTCATCATCCAGTACCACCTATAATGCCTATTGAACTATGCTCCCTAACAACATGATTAATGCTGACAAGGGTATTTCTTCCACCCTAACTCCTACATCCTTAGGTTGTGTTGATGCTCATTCTACATGACTTGTTTCACCCTACTGGTGAACTAATTCTTGAAGTTCAGACTGATACACCAATTGCCCAGAGGTCTATTGACTACACTTTTCCCTCCATCCTTGCCTAATCCACCTTCCCTAGCTAGCATCACCCTCCTATTATGAATGATTTGGTGATCTTGACATGCTTTCACTTACACATTTCCTTAGATTTCCCAAGAAACTCAACAACCATATTTTTCCCTTTCTCATGCTTTGTTTCATCTGCATATTATTCACCTATTTATGGCTATCACTTGCCATGTCTCTCATTTCCCCACCCTTTCCATGTGTTCACTCTCTACATCCCACTACACTAGTACTAGGTACACTTGCCACTCGGCTCTAACACTCAGACACCCTAATTCATGTTGATGCATATCCCCAACCAAAATCCCTTGCCAAATTATTGCTGAAATATCCCACATTTTTTTACTAGAATCCTACAATAGTTACATCCAAAAATAATTGCACAAATTTGACACTATTGCACACAACTGTCAATGTTGTAGGTCTACAAATCATGGTTTTTCTACTATTAAGAACTTATAGTACCTTGATGATGTACTTGATTAGAAGTACCTAGATGAATTCATGATATTTTATTTGCCTTTATTTTTTCCACTATTCAATGCTAGTGATCCTCTAATTTTATGGATTATTGGTGTCCACTTGTAAGTGCATTCTCTCATTTGAAAGGCAGTGTGTACCTTGACCATTTTTGTATGATATTTTAGGTGAGGCTCTTTACCTTATATGTGACTATTTGTGTGCCCATTTTCATTTATTGTGGCTATAGTTTCTATTTTTTATGATCATTCTATCTTCCATGTACATTATTTTTGGTTATAATTCTAGGCATGATACGATATTCATATCACCATAGCTGAGCTAGTGGTGGTTGTCCTATGTCACTTTTATTTAGGAGTTCTATGATGATAGTTAATTTTCATCTCTTTACAAAAGAAAAAGTGAGAGTTAGTTGCACTCATTTAGTTTGCATTCTCATCTTGGGTTCCTTGAAAACAAATGATTGACACATCAATCAAGATTAAAAAAACAAGCCTAAACAACATCATTCAACAAATCAGCAACCAACTCAAGACTAGTATCCAAATGGCAGACAACAACATCAACATCAAAGTGAGCTTTTAACACTTAACTATTATGGACTTTGTTGCAATGCATCACACTTTTGTTGACATATCATTCAAATTTGTTATTAGTGACATACACTTATTTAGATTGTAAGTATCTACCAAGCTTATTGTATAGTTAATAGTGTTAACCAAGAATTTCAATTGTCACTAAGTTCTACAATTGCTACCAAGTCCTTTGGACAAACTCTAGTGTATGCTGAGTAGTTACATCTATTGTGAAGATCACTAGTCCAAATCGATCATCTCAGTACATGCTAAGTTTACTAGTGTAAATCAAGTTGTGCAGTGCTTATCGAGTTTGTAGTTGATATAATGTGAGTCTGTTGTTGACCAATATACTTAGTATTAACCAAGTAATTCAATTTATACCAAGCTTAAGGTGATAGTGTTTACTGATCTATGTAGTGGTAAACAAGTGATTCATTTTATATGATGAGTTTCATAGTATTCATTGAGTCACTAGTGCAGACTAAGTTAAAGATTACTTGGAAGTGATTAGTATGAACCAAGTTTCTATGTCTACTAAGTGTATGATGATGCTGAGCATTGATAGTGGATGTCAAGTATCAGAACCTAACTGAGTAAGTTTTCAAAACTTGAGTGTCTCCATTTGAGCTGACTTTGTAATATTTGTGTAAACTTGTATTGTGGCTAACTTTATAATTGTATAATTGAATTGGTATATATTTAATGTATTATATCATATCTAGAATGTATATTAGAAATACAATGTAATCAAATCTAATCAGAGAAGAGAAAAAAGAGAAAATTACAAAGGTTATAGTATTATAATGAGTAGCAAGGATTCATCAATCACAACAATGTGATTTGTACACTCAAAGGAATCTCATTCAACAAACCAAGTTACAAATAAGAGATCATCTACTACTTCATCGTAACGAGTGGATTAGTCAAATAATTTAACAAGGTAGATGTAACAATCTTATGTAAATCTCTTTACCAAGTGCATACTTTATTTTATGTTTGTAAATCTTTTAACAAGGTAGACCTAGCAGTAGTTATTGCTCCTAACAAGGAAGATCATTAGAAGTGATCAATGTAAGCCTTAATAGGCCAATTTTATACTATAGTACTCAAGCTTGTGGGTATCAATCCCACCCTAGTTTTACTTTCTATTTGGAAGGTTTCTGAGTCACCAAATCTATGTGTCAAAGTGTTATGTATGCTTTCATGTTTCCTGTTTCGCATGCACACAGTTATATAAGAATTTTCATATTGGATAAAGTCTTAATTGGATTAAAGTTTTAGAAGTTACTAATTCACTCCTCCCCTCTCAGTAACATAGCTTTTAATAATATTATCAACAATTGGTATCAGAGCTTTGTGGTTCTCAGAGAAATGTTTAACAACTTGAGCAAAGATCAAAGGCCATGGAGATATTCAGACTTGATAAGGCTATTGACAATGGGAAGCTAGGTTTGGAAATGACTATTGCCCAACTCAAGAAAGTAAAGGAGAATCTCTCTCAATCCCTAAAAAGAAGAAAAGATCTTGCAATTCAAATGAATGATCATCTCTAAATTGAAGAACTTCATTTAGCAAGCAATCTAGATGAAGCCAATAAAACAATCAAAGAACTCCTAGAAAAGAATGGTTGACTGCAAGAAGAAGTAAGAAAACTAAGAAGAGAGTAAGAAATTAGTCAATAAGATTATGTGAAGTTATGGAAGAAAAAAACAAGATAAGATAAGAGATGGAAGGAAAGAACAATGAAATCCAACACCTATCCCTTCAGCAAGAAAACTTCATTGATTAGCTCACCAATGCAAATGAAAAAATGATGAACTTGAGATCAAAAAATGAAATATTGTAGAATGATCTAAACTCTGGAAGGTAAACCAATGAAAGAATGATGAAATCCCAAGCAAACATGAATCAATTGAATGAGAAAAATCTCTATAGAAAAAAAAGGAAAAGTAGGAATTTGATATATAGAAGAAGGTGAATCTTCCAAACAAGGAGCACAAAAGAATCAAAGATCTACTTGCAATCATTGTGGTAAGATAGGTCATACATAAAACAAATGTTGGAGTAATGGTAAAGAAAAATTCAATGGAAAATGCTACAATTACAATCAGCATTTTCATAAGGGTAATGAATGCAAAGAGAAACCAAGATTTGAAGGTAAATCTCACAAATGTAAGAAACATGGACACAATTCATCTGAATGCAAACCCAAGACATTGAACCTAGTAGAAAAAATTGTGAAAACTATATTTGGTTGGGACTACAACACTTAGTGTAGATGTCATTACTATGGACAATTTGGACACATTGGAATGAATTGTGTAAAGCATCATTTGAGGAAAAGAGATACTACTAAAAGATGTTTCATTTGTATTGAACTTGGTCATCTTGCCAAGAATTGTATGAGCACTGAAAGAATTGAAGATGAAAAGAAGGAAAAGGCTGAAAACATTAGAAAACAAATGAGACAGCAACGAGTTCTAAAGTCTATCGAAAATGCAACTCAAATAATAATGAAAAAGTCACTCAAGAATTGGGCGACTCTACCATTTCTACTTAATTTCTCAAAGGAGAATTGGAAATAGGCTTCAAAAAGAAGACATCCAAATCAGTTCTAGTTGAAAGGATGAAAGGATCCAAATCAGCATTCAAGATATGAAGGGATTGCCAAGTAAAAGGGTACTAGTTACTACCAAGTTACTTTCCTTACCAAGTGAGGTTAGGAATAACTAAATTTTATGTGGTTACCGAATGATGGAAGACTCTACTAAGTAATCAATGCAAGCAAAGTGGATGGTAATTTGTCGCTTTGATCTACCACTTGTACTAGGCATTTATGGTAAAAATTGATAAAAGGAATGAAATCAAAGTCATTTTCATAGTGAAATTTCAAGAGCTATTGTGTAGTGTGATCTTTAAGAGCATCCAAGTGATTTGAGCGAATTGTTATCAAAATTTTAGAATTCTCTCAAACCTTACTGAGTGAAGATGGTATCTAGTAGTAGCAAGACAAGGCAAGGTTTAGATATGCTAGTTTTTCATGTAGAATGGAAGGCACTGGACTTCAAGCTCACTCCTACAATTACTGAAACCCTAGACCCAAGTGGAGCAAAGTCACAAATCCCTCCAAAGGTATTATTGATTAACAACATCCATTCTCATTTTAAATGCATGATTCAAGATATTGGTACTTTGGAAATAGATAAAGCCCTAGTAAAGTTGTGTGTAAATGGCATCTTGAAACTCGAGCATCAACACCTTGAGACAAAAGGATTAACCTATATTACTCACATGCCTTATGAATTCCAAGTGATTAGGACTAGGTTTATTCATAGTCAGGTGCACAATGGATAGTTATGGTTGGAACAACCAATTTTAATCAAGAAAAAGATGATTCATAGAATCACTAGTCTCTCAATGTTGGCTAAAGCTAAAACAAACAAACCCTAGGTCTGGCTAAACTAGAAAAGTAAACCATAGCAAAATGAAATGGTAGAGGCATAAAGATAAGCAATGTCACTAACATGGAATTAAAGTTTAGTATTCATATTGTTGAATAGAAGATCTATAGTTCAAGTAGGTTGAATAGTATGTCATGCAAAGCAGTTGACCTAGCATACAAGGTAGTCAAGGATAATCTTTCTCTTGACCTTGCTGAGATACTATTGATTCAATTAAACAAAAACATGGAGAGCACCAGAACATCAAAGAACAACCCATGTGAGTTTGGATCTCTGTTGACATGTTTATTCTTTTATGTTCAAAAATTCTTCCCTTCAAAAGGTTTAGTTGTGTGGAGAAAAGATGTGCCAATACTCTACCAGATTAATGAGTACATCGTTGAGATGGGAAAAATTATAATAGTCTCATAGATAACTACACACGCATGCACACACGCACGCACGCACGCGCGCGCGCGCGCGCACACACACACACACACACACACACACACACACACACACACACACACACACACACACACACACACACACACACACACACATATTGATGCATTTAAAGAGAAAATAAATAATAGATTTAGGATTCCAAGGAAATTAGTTAAAGATTATGAGGATGATGTGTGTTTCATGGTAGATAGTGATAAGATATACATTTAGAGAGTTGGGCCTAGAATTGCATGGGTGAAACCTCTTAGGTATGAGGTTAATATAGATGAAACTAAGGATATAATTGAGGCACTTGTAAATGAACTAGTTGATCCAAAGGCTGCACATTTTGGTACATATGATGAAGGAAAAGCCAAGATAGAACTGTAGATCAAGCTCCCTTAGGTAGTAAATAAAGGCAAGAAAAGAATTGCCAAGTTAAAAACTAGTTCTACTCTTTTGTTGACCAAGGGAAAAGGTGGTGATGAAGAAGTAGAGGATGAGGAAGAATCAAAGGAAAAGGATACACTAAAGAAAAAGGGAAAGGTAATCATCACCAAGTTAGCCAAGCCATCCACTTATGTGTTCTCCAGGAGATCCTCAAGGAAGAAAGTTGATAAGGAAGGGGGAGATTTAATATTAAAAAAACCTCCACCCACCTTCCAAGATAGATTAAAAGATCTACACGTAGGGGCTGGTTTTAAAGTATTAAAGTATGAAATCATGACTGACAAAGAGAAAAAGAAAATTGAAGATCTGATACTAGATAAAATGGGTAAGTGGAAATACTCACTTGACTAGCTTACTTCTCAGATTCCTAATATTTTGATGGATAAGATTAATCCAAGATGGGAATTTTCTATGAAAACTATAAAAGACATCTATGGGAAAACCCTGAGGTATCTTATTCCAAGCTTAAGAGAGAAGGACGTTAAGGAATATCTAAAGAAAAATGAGGAGAAATTAACTCTGAAATTCAACACTTGTATAGTACTGATGAAAGACATTAAGCATGTTGTAAGAAATGCAACAAATACATGGAAAAATATATATCATCTTCATAAACCAAGTAATTTTTCTATTGATGTGAAAGATGATGATGATGATGATGATAAAGAAAAGAAAGATGAAGAAGGAAATGATGAAGAAACAACACATTTTGATAACATTGATAATGGAGAGGAATAGGAGCAAGAGGCTACTGAGGAAGGAACACAGGATGATGGGGAAACTGACCTAGTTAAGATTTCTATAGTAGTTATTGCCTCACTTCCTCACTCTCCAAGAAAAATAGTGACAACATCAAGCACAGAGACAGCCTTAGTAGAATTGATTATGACTACCATTGACAACATAAACATCCAATTAATCTTTGCACCAATTTAGCTTAGCACATCATTGATTGAAGTATCAAGTACTTCATCTATCAAGCTACTAACACTTCCCTCTTTAGTTGTGATTGAGACATCAATTTTGGCTACTATAGGTATTTCTACTAATATTTCTACAATAAGTGCAGTATCAATTTTTTTGGCTAGTCCTATTATGTCTACTATTGTTTCCATTCCTAGTAAGCAAGAAATAAGTGCAAGGACAGTTGAGACCAAGCCTCAATTGAGTACAAATTTTTTGGGCCAAGAAAAAGAAAAGGAGGAGGAAATATACCTTAATGAGGATAAAGTAATCCAAAATTGGAACATATCCAAACTCAATCTAAATCAAATGCAAAAATTTGGTGAGCTTCTCTAGAAAAAAGCCAAGCAGTAAAGGCTAAGAGAAGAAAGAGATAAAGAATTTAAAATCATTGACAATGACAAGAATATTTTGGTAGAGGATATAGGTATATAGATTGATTCCTCTCAACCAATTTTGTATCAACTAGCAAAGGTAGTCCAAAATTTCATTGAAGATTTGGATGGACATGATAAATTATTACAAAAGGAAGAGAAAAAAATTGAAAATAAGGTGTTAGAGCACATTGCTCAATAGATTGCCATCTAGCAAGTAGAACTCTCTACAATTTTGGGCTCTCTCAAAACCTATTGTACTAATATATCATCACTTTTTGGTAAGTCATGTGATGTTTCAAATTTCACTAAGGAAATAAAGGACAAATTGTCCAAGATTGATGAAGATCTCAAGGCAAGTGCTCAGTAGTTGTAGCTTGACCCTAGTTAAACCTTTGCTTATTTTAAGAAGGTTAGATTTATAATAGATATGTAGGTAGAATTTCTTAGAGAAGAAGGAAGAATCATATCTACATTGGTAGACATCCAAAATATGATTCTCCCTAACATCAATGCACTACACACATGCAAGGTCTTGGAAAAAAATTGGGAAAAAACTTTGGCTATCATACTCAAGGTACATTCAAAAATTTTGTCTCACTTTGACATTAATATGTAAATATATAGAATAAATCTTTTCCGTTATTTTTTAAAATGGGGAGAAGATGTGGGAATGATTAGTTATGGGGGAGAAAGATGTAAGAATTGATACATAAGCTGAAAAGGAAATGGGGGAGATAGATGTGAGATAAATGCAAATAATGATTCAAAGAAGAATGTATAGAAAGTGCATATTGTATATATAAAGGAGATGTATTCATATGTGTAGTATAATATATAGGAGCCAGACCATGTACAAAAATATATCTTACAAAACCAAAATTTAAAAAATTTCAAAAATAGTATACTTTGCTGAGCTAGAATCACAAGGTGATGGATAAAAGTATTCAGGAAACTTTTTGAACATAGTTTTGGATTATAAGTGTTTTTGTCACTAATGCCAAAGGTGGAGATTGTTGACATATTAGTCAAGTCTTTTAGTGGTGACATACACTTATTCAGACTGTATGTATCTACCAAGCTTATAGTATAGTTAATAGTGTTAACCAAGCATTTCATTTGTCACTGAGTTCTATAGTTACTATAGAGTCCTTTGGAAAAAATCTAGTGTATGTCAAGTGGTTACAACTATTGTGAAGATTAGTAGTGTCAACTGAGCATCTCAGTGTATGCTGAGTTTACTAGTGCAAACCAAGTTGTGTAGTGCTTATCAAGTTTGTAGTTGATATAATGTGAGTCTAGTGTTGATTGGGCTACTTAGTGTTGATGAAGTGACTCAATTTATACTGAGCTGAAGGTGATAGTGTTTACTGAGCTATGCAGTGGTAAACAAGTGATTCAGTTTATATGATGAGTCAAGTTCAAGACTACTTGGAAGTAATTAGTATGGACTAAGCTTCTATGTCTACTAAGTGCATGAAGATGTCAAGCATTGATAGTGGATGTGGAGTATTAGAACCTCACCAAGTCAATCTTTAGAACCCGAGTGTCTACATTTGAGCTGACTTTGTAATATTTGTGTAAACTTGTATTATGGTTGACTTTGTAATTGTATAATTAGATGGGTATATATGTAATGTAATGTATCATATCAAAAATATATATGAGAAATATAATGTAATTGAATCCAATTAGAGAAGAGAAGAAAGAGAAAATTACAAAGGCTACAATAGTATAAGGAGCAACAAAGATTCATCTATCACATCAAGGTCATTTATATACTTAGAGGAATCTCATTTAGAAAACCAAGTTGCAGATCAAAGATTAGCTACTACTTCATCCTAACAAGTGGATCAGTCAAATCCTTTAACAAGGTACACCTAATAGTCTTATGTAAATCTCTTTATCAATTGCATACTTCATTGTATGTTTGTAAATCTTTTGACAAGGTTGATCTAGTAGTCCTTATTGCTCTTAATAGGGTAGATCATCATAAGTGATCAATGTAAGCCTTAATAGGCCAACTTTATACTATATTACTCAAACTTGTGGGTATCATCCCCACCCTAGTTTTACTTTCTATTTGGAAGGTTTCTAGGTCACCAAATCTATGTGTCAAAGTGTTATGTATGCTTTCATTTTTTCAATTTCTCATTCATACAGTTAGATCAGAATTTTCATATTGGATAAAATGTTAATTGGATTAAAGTTTTAGAAGTTTTAGAATTTACTGATTCACCCCTCTCCTCTTAGTAACTTAGCCTTTAAGAATATTTCCAACAACTTCATTATCTCAAAATATTAATTCCACCTATGGCATTGTGTGACCTTCAAATCTCAAAAAATTTCAGTCACTATTTCCCCTTATCACATTTCATTCCCTCACTATGCCACATCCATCATTCCATCCATTACATTATGTCACCTTCAAATGTCAAACCACTTCATTTCATCACATTTTATTTATATATTTTGTTACATCAACATCTACAACTATCATATTAATTAAATCATAACACCACACAAATGCATCCATCCATAAAATTAGATATATAAAGTCCATGATAGAATAAGTGCACAAGTCTAAACATCAAAAATCTTGAATATCTCATATTGCAAACAATCATCAACACCAACGTCAAAAGGTCAAAAGGTCATCAACATCAACATCTCAAGGTCATCATAAATGTTACACATAATAAGCCAATAAAGGTACAATACAAAATGATACAAAAATCAACCTTGTGCCTCACCTCCTGCATCATTTGTCTATGTTTGATCCAAAGGTCCATTCTCATTGGGGGTACCCATTTTATTTATAGAAGGTCTGAGAACCCACATCTATCAAATCACCTATCGATTGGTCGTTGATAATTTATCAATACTCCCCAATAGGCTTGGGTACAATCCCTAAACCATGAGCTTCCACCTATGTACCTATTTCATCAAAAAATTGAATAATAACATCCACTTTTGTCACAAGTGATCATCCTACATCAATCAAATATCAACATCTAGCTATTTAGCTAATGGTTCTATCTTGAGCTTGTTATTTGTCCTACTCTTTATCTTAAGTTGGACATGTTAGTTTTTCCTACTCTATATCCTAAGGGGGGCACTATTTTCTATTTATCCAACATCACTAGATTGATTTTACACATCACTTTGTTGAAGCACATTTTTGAGCTAGTTATTTGTCCTACTTTGTATCTTGAGATGGACTTGTTAGTTTTCCCTACTCTGTATCCTAAGGGGGAACACTTTTTCAATCTACCCAATATCATCTAATTGATTCTACCCCACTATACCATCATTTCTTCTCATCAATATTTTCAAAAATAAAATTTGAATATCCATTCTTTTTTAACATCCATTTTTCCAATTTCATTTCTAAGGAGGCAGTACATCCATAGCAAACTAGGGCATCAAAAAATTTCAAAAATAAAAAATGTGCTACCCCAACCAAAATTTTAACATCCAATCAAGTTATCCTAAACAAAGGATTTTAAAACATCAACATTGAATCAAACATCAAATTATCAATAATCAGACATGGAATCATCGATGATCAGACATCAACTTATCAACAATTAGAAATCATATCAACCTTGAAACATCAAAAAATCATCGATCAGACATTCAATCATCAAAATTTGACCTAAAATCATAGAATGAAGACTATCTTTGAACTAATATGCTTTGTAGATTAGCTTAAAGAGGGGCATTCATAGACACCCAAAAATTGGCAAAGACCTAAACATCACAATTTTGATCAAATAATGTGAATTAAGGATTAAACTAGAGGAACACAATGGACTTTCAAATCAATCGCTACATCAAGTCCTTAATCAATCAATCAAAAGGACCAAAATCACTTTAAAAAGAGGAAAAGTAATTCATAAATCACAAAATGAAATGAAAAAAGGAAAAAATGAAAAGACAAAAAGTTCAAAATAAATGGAACAATAAATAAATTAATAAAATCCATTTATCCTCTCAAAAGTGAAAATCCCCTTTTTTACATTTAAAAGAATTGAAAAATCCCCTTTTATCCTCACAAATTAAGTTAGTTAGACTTTTCCTCTTAGTGTCTTATGGGATATTTTCAATTTTACCTTAATCCTCTAGTCAAAGGTAAAATCTTGATTCTTACCCAACCCCTTCTAAAATCCTATAAATAGGAGGGAGATTCAAGAGCAAAAGGACCCAAATTTTAGGCATCTGCACTATAGGCACATTTAGAGTTATTATTCTACCATTGTCATCTTAGCAATTTCATGTCATTTTGATACCATTTTAGCATTCTTTTCATTTTATTTATGTTGGAATTACAATTGGAAAGATAAACTTTTGCGGGGGCGGAGGGGGGTGAATTAGTAATTTAAAGTTGGACCCATAAAAACTTTCACCACACATCCATCTCATATATTTAATGAGTAAACTAAAATAACATGTAAAGTATATACATCTAAATCATGTAAACACATAAGCCATCATACACATGTGACACTCGATATGATTACTAGAAACCCTCCAATGAGAAGGTAAAATTGGGGTGGGGATGACACCCACAAATCTTCAGTACTATAATAATAAAGTGTATCCAATGAAGGTTACAATGTTTTAACCATGAAACATGATCTACCTTGTGAAAGGTTTTTCCTGTTAAAGGCTTACAAAGACTATTAGGTCTCACCTTGTTAGAGGATTTCAACACCCTATTAGAAGTGTGCCTTGCTAAAGGACTTTAACTTACAACTAAGTAAGCACCCTATTAAAGGATTTCATACAACCTATTAGGACTACTTAGTTAAGAGGTTTTGATTGAAATCACCTATTAGAATGTCTCGGCTTTGATCATGTAGTTAGTACTTTCTTGCTTGATAATAGATCACCTCTAAACAATGTCTTCTTGATCCTTCTCAATTAGATGTCTCTTTATTGAATCCTTTTCTCTATTCTTTGTTTTGTTCTAACTAATTATACAATGTATTTCACTTCATAACTTCTAAGCCACCATGAATTCTCTATTTGCACATACAAAATTTTTACTTCTCTCCTTCAACCATCATAGAGAGTTTAGGGTTTGTCCTCCTTAAGAAGACTTAGTGACTTAGGATTAGATATGAATCTACAATTGAGATTCATCTATTTTGTTGCTTAATCCTTCCCATTTTCTGATTGGTTGCACGTAATTTCATAGGGAATCCAACTTGAGATTCATCCTTATCTAAAAATATCAAAATTCAATCTTAATTTAGCTCAAAAATGATTTACATAGTTGTTTGTGCCTTTACAAACAAATATGTCAAAACTATCTTACTCAGCATCTGAAGTCTCTGATGCTCGGCATACACTAATCTTTCTACTATGACTCAATACTTGTATTGCTCACCATCCACTATTTACTTGACTCTTATGTCACTTAGCATATACCATCTACTCGACACTTGAGTGGCAACATATGAGTGTCTCAACACTCACTATGACTTGGCATGGTTATATATTGTGCTCGACATGTACAACTAGTTTAACCTAAACTAAGTAAATGACTTAAAGTGTATTGACACTCGCTTGTCAAAACCAATCTAAGATCAACAATATCTCCCTTTAACATGAGTGTAGAGAACACTTCACTATACATTATCATCCTTGATGTCATGAGCATAACATATCTTAACTCAGCTTATATAAAAAATTTCAAAATTTCAAAATTTTGTAATCACTTAGATACCTTAAAATTTAAAAGCTCCCCCTGAGTTGATATGTCTATTCTGTATCCAAAATTATGTGCTCCTATTGATTAAATGTGTCTCTACTAATACGCTTTGACTTCATGCACTATTTGTTTGATACTCTTTTATCTGATACTTCCTTGCTCTTTCTTACTGTCCTTGTATCTCACCAAAATTATTATTCTTTATCACTCCCAAAAGTAATATCTCCAAGCTCACCCTGAGTTGATATGTCTATTATGTATCCAAAATTTATCCAAAATTATGTGCTCCTATTGATTAAATGTGTCTCTACTAATACGCTTTGACTTCATGCACTATTTGGTTGATACTCTTTCATTTGATACTTCCTTGCTCTTTCTTACTGTCCTTGTATCTCACCAAAATTATTATTCTTTATTACTCCCAAAAGTAATATCTCCCTTTTTTCTTTATTTCATTTATCCTCTAGAAATATGTACTTTCCCTTTATCTTATCTCTTTATCTTATTCTCCCCCTTTTTGATAGTTATGTCAAATGGGCTATACACTTATTGTATATTTGTCCAAAAAAGATTTATGGAAATCTAATATCATCTTAAGAGTTGCATCCCAATTCTCACATGCTACATCCAATGACTTGATTTGGATAGCTAGCTTAGCAGCAAGGTGGACTAGACCATCTAAGGTAGAAAGATTTGGGTCTTCCTTCATTAAGGTTTCAGCATAGCCTAGCTCCTTGTGCAAAATTTCCATATGGGGGGTTAGAGTTGCTTGGATGTTGGTCAGTTTGGCCCTTATGTTGGCCTCATTTGATGTCAATACAACTATCTAACTCTGTTTTTGAAGCAATGTCCTGAAATGCTTCTCACTCTAAGCTAGATTCATTGATTTTTTTACACCTAATGTAGTAATTAGGCTCTCTAGACTAAGAATGTGACTTATGGTTTCTTGGGTGAAGAGTGATGGATTGCACAAATTAGTGTACAATGAGAATATGTTCTCAAGTAACTTCTTCACATCCTTAACCTTAATTTCCAATGCAACTTGTGTTAGTGCTATATCACCTAATATTTTCTCATTCACTTTATTTTGGAGCTTCTTTTCTAACCATTCCAACAATTTTGAATTAGTATCTAGGTCTTCATTATTGACCTTTTCCACTATATCTATTAGTTTTTCCATTAGTGGCTTTGTCTCATCCAAAGTTGGAAAACTAAATGCATCTAAAAATATGTCTTTAATATCTTGTAGGGCGTACTTTTTCTTGTGCTCCCTTCTAAGCATTTCATGATACTTTTTCCTTGCTAGGGCTTGCTAGTCATGGTATCATAATCATACTTAGGGAAAATTATCTCTTCACTAAGGCTTACATTTCCATATCGAATTACTTTTTCTACCTTTGATAAACTCAAGCTCGAAACTGAGATATGTAATGGTATGGCATCTATGCTCGGCTTTTTAAGACTATGACTTGATGTAGTGCCATATATTGGTAAGGTTACTAGGGGTTAGATGACAATTTTCTCCTTCAATTGTGGTGTCATCTCACTCTCTTTAGGCTTACCCTATTTTTCCACAATGACTAGACTTAGAACTTTTCCTTGTGCTATAGGTGTAGATAAGTCTATCTATCCTATTTCTATAGTAGCAACTTGTGCTTCCACTATGCTCTTCTTTATTGAATCAATCTTGACAATTGTATCAACCTTATTGATGTATCTTCTGGAATTTGGACCAAAGGTTGTATATTAGTGACTAGAGGGATGATTGAAGGTGGTTCTTTTGGATTCACCTTTTCCCTTACAACATCAATCACTAACTTTTGTAACTCATCCATATTGACCAAAATAGGATTATTACAAAGTTTGGCCTGTAGTGGAGACTGATCTAATATATTCTTCAAATCATCTTCAATAAGGGGATTGATGTTCTAAGATAATATATTAGATATATCCTTGATAATTATTGTCTCAATAGTCTCATTTGTGAGATGTGGAGGAATGACACTTGGCAATTGTGTGTCTTGTACACTCTATTCTTCTTGTTCCTCTTCCTTAGTTGTTGCCTTGTCATCTTCCTACTTTTTTATTCCTCCTCCAACAGTGCTAGCTTTGCCATCATCATCTTCATCATCCTTTACTTTAATGGGTGTCTCTTCTCCTTCCTTTACTATTTTCAACCCTTAAGTAAGTTTCCAAAATTGAGTGGTCTTCTTGACAACATCCTCAATGTTTTTTTGCAAAATGTTAAAGGCTTTATATTTAGGTACAAACCTAACTGCATACTTCTTCACAGCCATTAAAATTTGTGCCTTAGTTAGTTTAAGCATCACTTGGGCTAGAGATGTTTCTTTAATTTTTTTCTCCAAGTCTAGAGAATAGTGTCATTTTTGCTCAACTCTATCATATAGACTCTTTGGCATTGAGTTGGAAAGTTCTAGTGGACTTGTCTTGAATTTTTCCATCATGACATATATGGACTTGTCCACTTGATTTTTCTCTACTTTACCCAAATTATCAAAATCAACATGACCAAATCCTAATAGGTTTGCACTTCTAACATTTTCACATAAATTTTCAAGATCTGAAAGACGATTATGACTCACCACCTTAAATTGGCTATTGTCATCTGACCCTTTTTTCTCTTCATCAAAATTTTCTAGTGCCACATACTTCCTTCTTGGTCAATTGACCTCCTTGTTTTGTTTTGTTTTTTCCTTTTCTTAGATTTTTGTGTAGTTTCATGTGTACTAGCTCTTTTAGTAGGTGTAGTAGGTTTGAGCTAACTCAGCTTAGCTATCTTCTTAGCTTTAGTTATTGATTGAGTCTTAGCCTTCCTCTTCTTTGACTTGGCAGGAGTAGGTGCTTCCTCAACTTCTTCTCCCTTGACACCTTTAGTCTCCTCCTCTTCTTGGTCTTCTCACATACCCTAAGTTAATGCAAGGGGTGTATGTGCTTGGGTTTCTTCTTCCTCTTCATTCTCTTCTTCTTCCTCCTTGGCACCCTTTTCAAACTTGGCTTTTAGTTTCTTCACCATCTTTTCCTTTTTCTTAATGACAGGGGTAGTCCTCAATTCCATGGTAATTTTGGACTTCACCATCTCATAATTTTCAAATACCTTTGTAGTTTTATCTACCTCTTCTACAAATAAAGTTTCTATAGCTACAGAGGCCTCATCCACATTAATTTCATAACCTAAGGGTCTCAACCATCAGACCCTTGGTATAGTAGCTTGTAAAATTGTATAATCAGCATCCACAAGAAAACATACATCATGATATTGTTTCTCAACTAAGGATACTAGTATTCTTAATCCTTCTTTCACTGACTTCTTGAAGTCTTCAAAATAACTTGTCATCAAGGATTCAAAATTCTCTCCTAATTGCTTAATGTACTCACCAATCTATACTGCTACTAATCTATTGGTTTTCCATCCCATAGTACTAAATGAGGGAAATGTGTCTTGCACATAAAAGAATATACAAATTAATGTGGAATCAAATTTACATTGTGCATATTTTGTCTTTCTGATTGCTCCAAGGTTCTCAATCAATTGTTGTAATTGTAGCTTTGCTAGATCATATGTGTGATCTTTCTTTATAATTTTGTATCCCACATTTATAAGTATATAGGGCACACTATTCAATCTACTAGATTGGTAAAACTTTTGTGAAAACACCCTTACAAAAAAATTTATCAGAGGATAAGTAATTGTATCAATTGTCATGCCTCTTTTGTTCTAGACAGCTCCATTATTCTTCTTAGTCACTTCCTTAGAATCACTTCTTAGTGTCTTAGGTTGATATAGGGTTGGGTAACTAGTAACCCTATGGATTATTCTTTTATTAATTTTGATAGGTCCATTGTCTAGTCATAATGAATCATCATGAATTCGGCTAAGAAGTATCCTTATCTACTCTATCTTGAATACATTCAAAAAATCTAGGGCTCATGTTAATCCCTTTCTCTCAATGATTTTGAATTCTTCATTTAAAACACCATTTTCATAGAGTTTATTGTATGCTTCCCTAATCTCCATATTACCTATGCTTCATATCTTATAGTTATATAATTTTCTTACATCTTCCACCATTATCACATTTGGTGGAATCATTGACAATGCACCAGAAGGGTCTTACTTATATGAAATATTAGGAATAGATTTGAAAATGGTTTTCTTGACCTCATTACTCACTAACTGAATATTCAAAACTTCCTTCCCCTCTACATTCTTCAAACTAGATGCCATAATGTAAAACTAGGGTTTACTAAATTTGAACTGCATAGCTCACTGTTTGATAAATAACTTATGTTAAATCTAGAAAGCTAATCTAGAATCGCTACTCAAATCATCTAAAACTACTTGGAATGGATTTCCAAATTTCCTTTTGCTCTTCTCACTCTTTTTTGAGTTTGAAATGATGACAAATGAGCTAAAATTGATCAAATACCCTTTGAAAATCTTGCAATAAGTATTGAGTGCTTACATAGTTGTAAGCTTGGCATCAACTAATTTTAGGCTCACTCAACATCCATTGGCATTTCAATCACTTGACAACCACTACGAGCTCGATATCAACTAGCTAGTCTATAATCTTGGCATCTTCTAGTAATTCACTCGACACACATAAGAAATATTTCATGCTCAGAAACAACATGAAAAACTTAAAGATTTATCTTAAATTAATAGCATCTTGCATCTATATTCATGCTAATGTAATATTTTGAATGCTAATTCATTTTGGAACTGATGTATGATATAACCTTTAAATATTAGTCCCACATACCTCTTGATTTCCTAGTTTGATGAGGTGTGATCACCTGACCCATTGGGTGAAGTGATGCCTTCTCCATTTGATGTACTGTAATCATCCTTCTTTTTCCATGTCATATTCATCTCATTTATGATGTGTTGAACATCTACCTTGCCTTTACCTTTATCAAATTCACAACTTGGTGCCTTTGACTTAGTTGGATAGTACCTACTTATATGACCAATCTTCAAATAGCTAAAACATGTTGTTTGACTTAACCACCTTTGGTAGTTACCACTGAAGTGTGTCCTGATACAATTCTTAGGAACATGTCCATATTCTTGACAATAATGATAGTTATATCTTGTATTATAATCCTAGTTGTAAGAGTTGACATTTTTCCTTATCTTTGCTTGCCTATTTGATGCCCACATGGGTTTGTATCTACATTAAAAAGATCTATGTCCATCCTTCTAATAATTGTAAAAATATCCTTCAAATCTTTGTGTTTGCATGGTCCTACTTCTATATTCATGTGCTTGATTACCTTGCTTGTTGCACCTATGGTAGTGAACCATGTTCTTAGGCTTGACATTCTAATTTATAGTCTTGCTTTTGCACACATTAGTAGTATGTCCTTTTTTACCACAATTATGACAAATAGGTTTGGAGTTCTTACCTTTTTTTTTACTTTCTTTTGACTTTTGGATGATTCTCCTACTTTAGTGCTTATGTATCCCAGCCCAGATGTATCATTGTTGGATCTGGGGGATCTCAATAGTTGCTCAAAGTATTTGATGGCTTCATTTGGCTTGTTGAAACTTTTAGAAAATTCTTTTTCTCTCTTTAGGTCACTCTGCAATTATTCATTTAGTAACTTCAATGTAGTTATCTCAATGTCCCTAACATTCAATTCATAGTTGGAATTCATCATTTGACTTAGAGTATCCAATTGCATGTTGGAAATCTTAGTTAGTTTTGATTATTTCTCTTCTAGTCTATTAGCCAAAGATATTTAGTCTTCTTCAATGATGTCTTTGTCTTCTAGGGCTTTCTTCTTTTGTATAGTCACATCACATAGAAGTATAGCTTGTGATTCTTGCTCTAACTTGAGATTTCTAATTTCCTCATCTGGGACTCTACTCTTTTCCATTACATCTATAACTACTGCATCAAATTCATTGGAGTCTCCATCTGTAAATAGGTTAGTAGTGTCTATCTATTTGTATTGTGTGTCATTCTCCACAATAGCAATTTCATTCCTTCTCTTCAAAAAATTCTTCAGTTCTTCTCTTGCTTTATCTAGTTGATGTAGAATGAGTTGTATTTCAATTCCCTGATTCTCAATAGTCTTTTCCAACTTATAGACTTCCATTTCAATATCTTTTCTCAAAGTTGCAAAGCTTCTCTTTCAGAGAACAAGGCTCTGATACCAATTATTGGAATTACAATAGTAAAGGTAAAATTTGAGAGGTGGGGGGTGTAAATCAATAGTTTAAAATTGGACCCAAAAAAAAATTCACCACACATCCATCTCATACATTGAATAAGTAAACTAAAATAACATGTAAATCATATTCATCTAAATCATGTAAACACATAAGAAATCATACAAATGTGACACTAGATATGATTACCTAGAAACCCTCCAATGAGAAGCTAAAATTGGGGTGGGGATGAAACCCAAAAATCTTCACTACTATATTAATAAAGTGTATCTAATGAAGGTTACAATGTTTTGACCATGAAACATTATCTACCCTATGAAAGGTCTACCCTATTAAAGGCTTACAAAGACTATTAGGTCTCACCTTGTTAGAGGATTTCAAAACCCTATTAGAATTGTGCCTTGCTAAAGGATTTTAAGTTACAACTAAGTAAGAACCCTATTAAAGGATTTCATATAGCCTATTAGGACTACTCTGTTAAGAGATTTTGACTAAAATCACCTATTAGAATGTCTCAAGTTTGATCATGTGGTTAGCACTTACTTGGTTGATAATAGATCACCTCTAAATAATATCTTCTTGATCCTTCTTGATTAGATGTCTTTTTTTGTATCCTTTTCTCTATCCTCTATTCTTCTCTAATTGATTTTGTAATGTACTTTCACTTCATAACTTCTAGGCCACCATGATTGCTCTATTTGGGCATGCAAGATTCTCTCTTTTCTCCTTTAACCATCATAGAGAGTTTAGGGTTTGGCCTCATTAAGAAGACTTAGTAACTTAGGGTTAGGTATGAATATATGGCTAAGATTCATCCATTTTTCCACTTAATCCTTCCCATTTTCTAATTGGCTGCATGTAATTGCATAGGGAATCCAACTTGAGATTCATACTTATCTCCCAAATATTGAAATTCAATCTTAGTTTGGCTCAAAAATGGTTTACATAGTCATTTGTGCTTTACAAACAAATATGTCGAAACTATCTTACTTGGCATGTGAAGTCTCTAATGCTCGATGTACACTAATCTTTTTCCTATGATTCGACACTTGTATTGCATGACATCCACTATTTACTCAACTCCTATGTCACTTGGCATATATCATCTGCTTGGCACTTGAGTGACTTGGCATATGAGTGGCTCAACACTCACTATGACTTGACATGGTCTATATATAATAACTTAAGTGTGTTGAGACTCACTTGTCAAAACCAATCTGAGATCAAAAATTTTGTATCATTTAGTACTTTTTTACTTCATTATATGCACATATCATAGTATTCTAGGGTTATTATAGTCACAATATCTACATTTATAGATAGATCTTCCATAAATCTTTGTAGATCTGCATTCATGGCATATTCTTGTTCTAGAAATGTCGTTGAGATGCTTGATTGAGAGCATTCTTAGCAGTTGTAGTTAAGGAACCATGGGATGTTCCTAGAGTTTCCATTTTTATTATGATTTATTGTGTTTAGTTTAGTTCATTTTTATTTCATCTACACTCTACATTAAAGTCTCATGAATACATGAATCTACCATGTATAGATATATCCTAAATGTAATTACACAAGAAACAAATTTAGTTTCTACATCATGGATTGTATACACTTCAAGATCTCTACCCTCCAATGTTTCTCTAGTGTGTGTCTTAATTTTTTATTTTGGCACAGCTCAAACACTTTCACTTTGTCATAGATAAGGTAATTGGTCATCATGTGCTACCCATATTTTGTAATCTTAAAAGGATCTTCCAACCACATTTAATTTGTTTACACTTGTCTAAAAAAAATCTTGATCCATTCATCCTTGACTACCTTTGACAAATATAGGGAATGCATAAAAAATTTTGTTCCCAAGTTCTTGTGCATTTCCTTTAATTTTCCATCCACACATAGTTCCTTGTATGCATTTTGAAATTGATATTCATAAATTTCTCATTTTTTATAGAGAATGTAGGATCTAAAATCTTGAACTAATTGATGTAAATAGAATCAATAGAGTAAACCAATTAGTGGGATACATTCTCATCCCTTCAAAATCCATTAAATAATTTCATTATATATAGGAATCTCATAAGGAAAAACAAAGCATTTTCCAACACAAAAACATCAACCCTTCTCCATTTGCATATCCTGATTACTCTATCTAATTCCATTAATCATAACTTCTTTTATAAAAATCTTCTTGCAAAACCATTTGTATAATTTTTCCAAATTATACCTATTAAAACATATCTAAATCTGAGCCAAAAATAATAAATCCATTACACGTTATAGTCTCTGCATGTAGACCCACTTTCACTATCATAAATCAAACGTAAAACTAGTAACCCTACCTAGGGAATCTAATAAATTCCTCAAAATGACTCCAAATGAAACCAAAACAATATTAAATTAACTTTATACAATTCTAGTTTTTGAATCTATAATCCATTAATTTTTCCAATTCATAAATTTTTCTACAAGCACAAATCATTGTTTGCAACTTCAATAGAGATCCTTCAAAAAAAGTCTTCATTAAAATGAACATAACTTACACATATCAAAATGAAAACCACTCAAACCAATTGGAAATGAAAGATAGTACGTATATCCTTCAAATGAATATAACTATAGTTTGTATTTCATCTAGATGTGTTTGTACTAAACATTTAAGTCTGACTATAGTTGGGCATCTTCAAATCTAAAAATAACCACTTTTAGCAAAACTAGCATAACTTCTTCAAAACTTAATAAAATTGCTCCAAAAAAAAAAAAAAGAAGATTAATCATCCTACCCTTTAGATGTACAAAAAATACAAGGGTTCCAGGCTATACATAGCTATAGAAGACCTAGAACCAACACTAAATTAGTTAAAACCAATCAAAATGACAAATTCTGAAGAAACCAAATGTTTCAAAATGATCTCTTCTTCTTCTCATTCATTCATTTTATGTTTGGAACGACCAATAAAATTATTTTAAAGTGGTTTTGGTGGTTTACAACTTCCTAACCACCTTTTAAACCAACCCATAACATTCTCTTAACCATTGTACATTTTTTAATGCTTCTTTAAGCATTCCCATTACAATGCAAATCTATTTTTTCTAGTTTTTAATACATCACAATGAAAAGTTAATAATTTTAACCATTTATTCAACATGGTTATAGGAAATTATAAATGACTTACATATTACAATATTATGAGATTCATCATAATGTATGAAGGGTCAAGATGCTCTCGCATCATACTCCTAAGCTTAAAAGATTTCCATGTCCCATGGAAATGTGCAGTGAAGAGTTCTGCAAACAAATCTTCACTTCCTTGTCTTTGTCACTGGGTCCAAGCTTCTACTGTGTACTCTATCTTTTTTCAAATGACTCCCATAAATGGAGTAAAGTTTGGTTGCTAGTCATCATGCTTCATGCTGCTTCTTCATACCACCTTATTGCCATCTTACACACCCAAGATCTTGGAAGATGCAGACCATCCTTTGCTTAGTATTTTCTCTCTTGCACCTTCTACCTAGCCTTATTTTAGTGGAGACAATACCAAGATCCTAGCTTAAGATCTTCACATATGCAATTGCAACTGCATCCTTCTTGTAGCTATGATGGATTCACATACGACCAATTATATCACTGCCCACAAAAACACTAGATCTTTCATTTGTTTTGATACCAATCTAATGTAAATAGAATCAATAGAATAAACCAATCAGTAGGATACATGCTTATCCCTTCAAAATGCATTAAACAATTTTATTATATAAAGGCATCTCATAAGGAAAAACAAAGCATTTTCCAACACAAAAACATCAACCCTTCTCTATTTGCATATCTTGATTACTATATCTAATTCCATTGATCATAACTTCTTTTCTAAAACTCTTCCTACAAAACCATTTGGTGAAATTTTTAAAAATTATACCTATTAAAACATATCCGAAGCTGAGCCAAAAATAATAAATCCATTACATGTTATAGTCTCTACATGCAGACCCATTTTCTAATAACTTCCTCAAAATGAGTCCAAATGAATCCAAAAAAAAATTCATTCAACTTTATATGAGTCTAGTTTTTGAATCTATAAGCCATTAATTTTTCCAATTTATAAATTTTTCTACAAGCATGAATCATTGTCTATAACTTCAATAGAGATCCTTAAAAACTAGTCTTCCTTAAAATGAACATAACTTACACATATCGAATTGAAAATGACTCAAACCAATTGGAAATGAAAGCTAGTTCATATATTTTTTGAATGAATATAAATAGTTTTTGTTTCATCAAAAAAATTTTTGTACCAAATTTTTAAATCTAACTATAGCTGGGCATCCTCAAATATGAAAAAAAACCACTTTTACCAAAACTAGTACAACTTCTTCAAAAATTAACAAAATTACTCCAAACCAAAAAGAAAGAAGACTATTCATCTTACTCTTCAAATTTATGTAAAATAAAAGGGTTCCATACTATACATGGCTATACAAGACCTAGAACCAACACTAAAATAGTTAAAACCAATCAAAATGACAAATTCTTAAGAAACCAAATGTTTCAAAATGATCTCATCTTCTTCTCATTCATTCCTTTTATATTTGGAATGACCAATAAAATTATTTTAAAGTGGTTTTGGTGGTTTACAACTTTTCGACCACCTTTTAAACCAACCCATAACATTCTTTTAACCCTTGTACATTTTTTAATGCTTCTTTAAGCATTCCCATAACAATGTAAATATATTTTTCTAGTTTTTAATACATCACAATGAAAAGTTAAGAATTTTAAACATTTCTTCAACATGTTATAAGAAATTCTAAATGACTTAAATATCACAATATTATGAGATTCATCATAATGTATAAAGGGTCAAGATGCTCCCGCATCACTAATAAAACCCTCAGAGCCGATAGAGAAAGTGCACTAGTTTCTTATTGATCTCTAAGCCTAGTTTCCTATTGGTGTCTATTGGTTTAAATACATACTTTACTATTTAGACTAATTTAAGTTTACTTAGGTCAATGCATTATTTAATTATATTGCATTATTTTATTATTTTTATTTGCGAGACACTTAGGAGTTTGCACACCTTGTGAGTTGTCATGTTGACAACACAAGAGTATGCAACTCTATTTGAGCACATGGTGTCTACAACACTGTTTTGTGTGTCCCACCCTTGTAGGCTTATCCTCTCATCACCGCACTTACTTCCATGCTTAATGGAGGATAACTCATATCTAGTGGACATGTGCTTGGTTGTATGACACATCATGAGGCTAACTTCTATGCATTCTAGAAGCTCTCCTGAGGCCTTTATATTCAAGCACTCCTAGTGTACTCTTATGAGGATCAAGTTATTGAATACATTGTTATTCAGATCATACTCTCTTCATTTTTGGTCTACATTTGTGCTTGTGTTTGAGTTCTTAGTTCTTGGGTGAATTTTTTCGTTAGGAAAATTCTTACATGGTATCAAAGCAACTTGGAGACTTTCTCATCACATAGCTATTCGAGACCTCTTGCTTGCTTCATCACCTTAGCCTGAATCTGGAGTGCTACAAAAATTGGAAGTGTCTAGCATTAGATCTAACCTCTCCATTGTGTTCGAAATGCTGAAATGGTGAAAATCGACTATAAGCACGGCTACCTTCGCTCAAAGTCAACCATGAGGAAAAAAATTTGCAGATCAAAACTCGGAGGCCCGATTTGCGATATGGGTATGGTCATTTTTGCAGATTTATGAATTTATTTTTGGATCTACATTTTTATTTCTCTATTTTTCCATCATTTTTCAAAAATTAAATTTCTTTTTTTGGAAATTAAATTTTTGCCCTTCAGACATACATTAGAGAAAAAAAAATTTGACAGACCTGGGCAGTGACGCCTCGGATCTATTGTTTGGAAGCAGATTTAATATTTTTGCAGGGTATCGTATTATTAAGCATACCATGAATCTTTTTTTTGACCACTCAACACACTTCTGGCATTTGTAACACAACTGGTAGACCAAGTAACATCCGATCGAACCATGCATCGGTGGCCCTTTTTGTTTGTCTTTACATCAGTGACCCTTTGTTTATAAAGACGGTAGAAATTCCTTGCAGTAGTGATCTGGGATTATATTTTATAATCCTGACAGACATTTGAAACTCCACGACCACTCAATACAGTGGCCTTTTCTTAACACCTGCGACCATTTCCTTTGAAGACTACGACCACTGCACTTTAAATAGTTTGCGGATCATAATACCCATGCATGTGGGATTTTGTTTTCAGATGCCTACCCACCCTTCATTTTTTGGCCCTCTACATTGAGATTTTGTGGCTCTAGACAACCCAATGTCCATCAACAGTGGAGTTTTCCACCCATTCTGCTGCACAATTTTTGGCCCAGCATCTGGTCGTGTTCCCACGCAGACTGTAGTTTTGATGTCATTTTTGGCATTTTTTCGTTTGAAGGCATTGCTGCAAACTTGTATGTAGACTGCCACCGCTGCTCGCATCCCCGGTGACTAGTGCAAAACCTACTATGCCTTGATTTCTCAGTGTGCTCGTAGCTCATCTGGCAACATTTTTGGTGAAGATCAGGCTCGGGAGACAGTTTCGATAGCATTTTCAGCCTTTTTTGGCTCATTCTACTTTTTCTAGTGTCGCAGAGGATATTTTGCCATTTCAAAATCCCACCCTTATTTGGAGATAAGACCCCACCACATGGACACATTAACTAGTTTGTATGCCCAATCAGCAACCAAGACTACCACATCACCCATGGAACCTGGTCACTACCATGCGAGCATACAAGTTATTGACACATCCGTATAGTACAGAGCATCGAGTCAGCCTACCACATCAACCTGGGGCTATCTTTTTTGCTGATGTCATCATTTCCTTGTGTTAAAGTTGACACCCATCTGAATATCATTTCCAAGCATTTTAGAATTGATTTGATGGCCTTTTGACCATTAAATTTAGACTCGTAGTTTCTCCTCCAGACCCATCTCCATATTGCTTTTCAGTTTGGCAACCTAACTTTGTGAGCTCGTAACTTGGACATCTAGACTCTAATTCAGGTGCAATTTTTTTTGAAATCAGGTAGAATTTCCTAAATTTTCAAGTAGTGGTGTCTTTTTCTGCTTCTACTACATAGATTTTGCATTTTTTTTTTCGGTGACTATACCTGCATAATCCTGCATTTCACAACTTAAGGAGCTCTATACAGGCACATCTGATCACCTTTTTAGGTTCTATTTTTTTTGAAAGTGCATTTTCTTTTATCTACTTTCCAGATCTAAAGTTAGATTCTAGGGTTTTATGGACAAATTTCTCACTTTCAGAATTAGTCCTTCTTTGGCATTGTAATGCTTTGATTCTTTTTCAGAATTGTTGTAAAACTAAGCTACAGTGCTTAAGTGATAGATTTCAACCTCACAAGGCAGTTGTAAAAGAAAAATTAGAAAGTCCACTTTTTTCATTTTGATAAGTGGCCCATTGTAAATGCACTACTTATAAAGTGCCAAAGCATCTGTTTTGGGGGGGTCTTTTGATTGAGTGAAAAGGAGGGGTGTGCACTATGTTTTTTGTGTCTCTCTATTTTGTGCTCTTTCATTTATGCATCATGGGTTTTAAATGTCCTCCTCTAACTTCACACAACTATTCTACATGGAAAGATATTACATGGAGTAGATTAATGGAAAAAGGATATAGTTTATATGTTGATAGTACAATTACCCAACCTAATGATGCTAAAGAACTCATTGATTGGAAAAGACAAGTCCATCGGGCTTTAGGTGTAATTAGAAGTTGTGTACATAGCGATCTTCTCTTCCACATTAAAAATTGTTCAGACTCTAAGGAAGCTTGGGACAAACTTGAATAGTTGTATGGTAAAGTGGATGAAGAAAAGGGATTTCATATTGAGGATGATCTACTTCTCTTAGATCCTAAAAATTATGACACAATTCAGGATTATATCATTGAAGTCAATGAGTATAGGGCACTTCTTAAAGATTGTGGAAATCCCATTAAGGATGATAGGTTGATACATCAAATCTTGAAGAAGCTACCTACTGAGTATGCCAACTTTGTTTTGAGCTTTAATACTCATAGGTTGACCATGGGATCTACTTACCATAAGCCTTCCTTTGATGGATTTGCAGACATGTTGATTGTTGAACAATCTCACTTGGTGGATTTTGGACTTCTCAAGTCATCTAAGACCAAAGCCTTAGTGGCTAGTGATGATCAAAAATCTAGTCAAGGGGGAAAAAGAAACAAAAAGAAGAAGAAGTGGAAGTAGAAAACACAATCTAAGACACAACATGACTCCTCTCAACAAGGCAGTTCTTCTTCAAACAAGAAGGGAAGTAATGAAAAGAAGGACAAACTCTTTTGTGCATATTGCAAAAAGCCAAATCATGACAAGCATCATTGCAAGACAAAAAGAATCGATGGGTTAGAAAATCTACTCAAGAAGAATAAGATACAAGTGCTAGGTACTTCCAAGGATTCTACTCCAACCTCTTCAAAGGATAAAGGTCAAGCACTTATGGAAAACTCAAGTTCTTCTTTGGAATGGATACTTGACTCAGGTTCCTCTTACCACATGGGTTCTTCAAGGGAAGACTTTTCTTCATTGAAGCAGTCACACGTACCACACATCTTCATGGGAGATGATGCCAAGATGGAAGTTGAAGGGAAAGGACATGTAGAGATGGAAGATGGGGAATTAAAAGATGTTCTCTATGTTCCAAATCTAAGCTCTAATCTCCTATCAGTTTACCAAATCACTCACCTTGGAGATGGTCATAAGGCTAAGTTCCTTCCTGATTCAGTGATAGTGCACAATCTCAAAGATGATTCATTGGTAGCAGTTGGGAAAGTCGGTGATAATAGGAGGTTATATTCCTTCTCCCAATTTGTGCCTAAGAGTTCTTATCAAGCCTTGTTAACTCACTCTAATTCAAACATCAACTTATGGCATGAGCAGTTTGGTCACCTTGACTTTCCCTTTCTTTAGCAACTTTGCTCAAAACACATGGTCAAAGGTCTACCCAACATCAAGTTTTCTAAGGGGGAGTGTTCATCTTGTTTAGTGGATATGCATCTCAAGGAGAAGTATGATAAAGGGAAGTCTTCTTGAGCTCCAGTTGTTCTTCAGCTAGTTCACATGATATTAGTAGGTCCATTTGCAATGACTTCAGTCAGCCAAGGCTGCTACATACTCACATTTGTCGATGACTTTTCCATATTCACTTGGGTCTTCTTCCTTCATCACAAGAATGAAGTGCTTCAAAAGCTTCAAGACTTCAAGACTCATGTTGAAAAAAAGTCAAGGAAAGCCATCAAATTATTAAGGGTGGACAATGAGACATATATGTTGACAAAAGACTTAAGAATTTTTGCAGAATTGAGGGGATTGATCTTCAAAACTCACCAACATTCAGTTTGCACAAGATAGATGTTGCAACTATGAGGATTATGACTCTCAAGACCATGAAAAGTTTCATGATTAAGGCCAAGTCTCTTGATCCTACACTTGAAGTTGAAGCCATTAGTAGTGCTACTCACATACTTAATAGATTTCCTCATCCAGCCTTAGATGCCAAGACTCCTTTTGAGGCATAGTATGGTAGAAAACTAATTGTGAGTCACCTTAGAGTCTTTGGTTTTCCAGCATGGGCAAACCTTTCTTCCAGGAGTTGCAAGGCACTGACACCTAGGCCTTCTACCTTTATTGGTTATGAAGACAATGTGAAGGCTTACGGACTTATGGATCCAGAGACTCATGAGATTTTTGTGGAGAAGGATATTCACTTTGAGGAAAGTTCTCCAAGCTTATCCTCTACTCCTCTCCGCACATCATACATAGTGGAAACTGATAGTGACACTAGTGATAGTGCTTCAATAGGTTCAGAAATGTGGGATTTTGTTGATAGTTGTAGTGAGAGGTCACATCAATCCAGTCCACATGCTTATATTTCCATAGTGAAAGGTCCATCAAATCATGGTACATCTCGTCTTCCACCTTCAGCTCCAATTGACTTGGGAGACAGACTTGAGGACTTACATCTTCTCATTGATTATGATTCTTCTATAGTTGTTGCAAGGGCTCACTCTGACCCTCATGTCCATTCTCTACATGATCAATCTTCCCAGGTTGGCATGATTGTGGATCCTTATGAACAGAATTTAGTGGAGGTCTCTTTGTCAGTTGAGGAGTCCGATGGTTCAGTGGAATAGGTTCAACAAACATCCTTGATAGATCTGCATTCATTCTTTTTAGCACAGTTAGAAGGGGTGAACTTCAGTATTAGTATAGGGATAGTTGAGTAGGTTTCAGGGCCACCATACATCTTCAAGGTTGTACCTTTTCCTTTGCTTCTTCCTAAAGGGAGGAACACTATTCTGCATTCATGGACCTACTTCTTTATTGGAGCAGCTCTCACTAGTTGGCATTCTTCTTTTAGGGGGGGATCCTATTTTGTCTCTCTTCCTTCTTTCATTCTCTTTTGTATATATTGGATGTATGTCGTAATGGGGGGTCCTGATTACTCCATCCATCGATGCATCCTTACTTATCTCTCTTTTTGGGGGAGGGTTTTTCCCATGAGTTTTTTCCTCTTTCCTCACTTTATGGGAGATTTGCATTTTCATTATGTACTTGGGTACCTAACATGGCCTAGTAGCTAGGACCCATTATGCATCTTCATCCTAGTTTGTAAGCTTAAGGGCATTCCCCTAAGTTACACTTAAGGGGGGGTGTTGGTGTAAATATGTACTTTACTATTTACACTTACTTAAGTTTACTTAGGTTAATGCATTATTTAATTATATTGCATTATTTTATTATTTTTATTTGTGAGACACTTAGGAGTTTGCACACCTTGTGAGTTGTCATGTTGACAACACAGGAGTACACAACTCTATTTGAGCACATGGTGTCTACAACACTATTTTGTGTGTCCCACCTTTGTAGGCTTATCCTCTCATCATTGCACTTACTTCCGTGCTTAATGGAGGATAACCCATATCTAGTGAACATGTTCTTGGTTGTATGACACATCATGATGCTAACTTCTATGCATTCTAGAAGCTCTCATGAGGCCTTTATATTTAGGAACTCCTAGTGTACTCTTATGAGAATCAAGTTATTGAATACATTGTTATGCTCATCATACTCTCTTCATTTTTGGTCTATAGTTGTGTTTGTGTTTGAGTTCTTAGTTCTTGGGTGAATTTTTCCCTTAGGAAAATTCTTACAGTGTCCAACACTTAGTCATTTTCTAGGTATCATTGAGTCATTTTCTAGGTAGCATTGGTCAATCATCACTATGACCAAGCCATCTAGAGAAGGCTGAGCTACATGGACTTGTTCATATATTACTACATGTCAAGCAAGTCAAAGGTTGTCGAGCACCCCAATAGAGATTAGGATAGCATAAATGCCAAGTAAAACAATGGAGATCGAGTGATGTAAAGTTAACTTATGTCAAACAAGTCAACATATGTCAATCCTATAGAAGATGAGAGATAACATGAATGTTAGTTATGACTGAGTGTTAGAACATTCAATTATCGAGTAACCTAGTTTTGGAATATGTGTTTATAATGGTACAAACACTTATGTAAACCATGTTGGCCAAATTTTATGCAACATTTAAGGATTGTAGATATAGTTAAGGAGAAAATTATACATTTTTTCAAAAGGCATTAATCCCAAGAAAGTAAGATTAACCAACTAGAAAATCAAAAGGGATAAATAAAAAAAGGATGAATTATGGATCATTGATTATAATCTATAATTTTCTACAAATATCTATTTAAAAGAGGGATCTGACCCTAAATCATGTTATGGATAATGAGAGAGTAATGGGAGGGAGATGAAAGAATGAAAGTGTGAAAAGATAGGGATAGAGAAAGGAATGCTAAGTTTGATAGGGAGATCAGACATAGAAAGCTAGCAATGAAGGGAAGAATAAAGTAGATTAGATAAGGAGATCAATTTTAAACATCAAAGAGAGGAGATCCATAAACAACTTCTAGAGAAAAATTGAAGGATTAGGTACTGAGACATTCTAACAAGTGAATTAGGAAAAATATCTTAATAGAGTGGTTTTAATAGACCTTGTTCAAACCTCCTAATAGTGTGATTACTTTATTGTGAGTTTAAATCCTTTAATCATGGTATAATAAATAATATTATATTGCTTTTAATTGAGAAGACCCCTCATAGGGTAGATCATCAAAAGTGGTTTAATTGTATCCCTAATAGGCAAACTTCATTGTTGCAATAGTAAAGTTTAGTTGGTATCATCCCTAGCCCATTTTTATCTTCACCTTGGAGGGTTTCTAGGTTACCAAAATCTTTGTTTTATGTGTTTATATTTTCATGGATGGTATGCTTATATAGATTTCATTTTAGCACTATAGTTTATGATTATATGCTATGAGATCTAAGATGTGAGATAGATTAGAAGTGAATGTAGTTAATATGTTATATTGTTCAAGAAGAGAAATTTTTTATAGAACTTGATTCACCCCCCTCTCTTAGTATATTTTTTCCAAATAAGAATTCCAATAATTGGTATCAAAGCATTATTATTTTAAAAAAGTCTAACAACTTGAGAGTTTAGATCTTGGAGATGGAGGCTTACAAAATGGGAAATATTATTGAGAATTAGATGATTTGAATTCAGATCATATTGCATCAACTTTAAGCAACAAAAGAAGTTAAGGAAATCCTTAAAGGAAAGGATAGATATGGCCATTCAACATAATGACACTCTATATAATGAAGTTGACACTAAAAAATTGCACAACAGTGGAAATTTTAGTGAGAGTGATGCAATGATAGAAGAAATATTGGAGAAGAACATCATTCTGAATGAAGAAGTAAGAGGACTAAAGAGAGAGCATGAAATTCAATCTATAAGACTATGTGAAGAAAATTATCAAAAGAAGAAAGATGGAGAAGAAAAAATCATGGTTGAAAAAGAAAAAAGACAAATGACTACTAGACTTGAAGGAGGGTCATTTGAGGTGCAAAATAATATGAATACTCAGTTGGACATGATGAATTAGTTTTTAGTTGCAAATCATGAGTTGAATAGAAAGGACATAAATATTGTTTAATTTGATGAAAGATCAACCCCATAGCTTTGAAGAATCACCTACATGGAAACACCTATTAGAGAGAGAGAGAGAGAGAGAGAGAGAGAGAGAGAGAGAGAGAGAGAGAGAGAATATATGGAGGTTGGAATTCCTAGATCCATAGATTAGACATTCTTGATGAGGAAAAAGAGAAATTGCTATAATAAAAAGTTAATGAATGTTTACAATAAGAGGTTCTCCTTATAAAGGATGTCAAAACCCTAAAAAGTCTAACCTAGGTTTCATCATAATAATTAATAAAAGAATTAATTATCAAGTTTAGCTTAAGAATGTAATGCCCTACTCGAAGATCCTTCAAACAAGGATTCAATTCAAGCCAAGATATTTTTTTTTACAAATATGAATGTACATGAAACCATCATATAGGGACCACAAAGATTGCAATGGAAGACTTCACCAATAATCTGAGCAACCAACGAATCTCTAAACACCACAACCAAACAAAAATGACAAACTATGGAAGACACACAATCAAATTCAAAATGCAATTTCAAGGGATTGAAGAACACCTAAGAGGGTAGCCGAAACACTTCCTAAAAAGTATGGGTCATACTGTAAAGTGCCCACTATCCACCTAGACATGTTTTTCCAAAACCTAGGCAATACTTTAAATCAACATAGTATGATACTTTCTAGTGTTGTACAACCTTTCACAAGAAGGGGTGTGACACTTTTAGAGTTTGGGTGAAACATCTCAACAGGGTGTGTAATACTTTACAAGTATCATGCGACACTTCTTCAAAGGGGGTGTGATTTGGGAAAGTATCGCACAAAATTTCTCTAAGAGACATGTGATATAATTAGGGATTGTATGGAAGATCTCTATTGGGCATGTGACACTAAATTGTATCACCCCATGCTGACACATGGTCACCTAGGAAAAGAGAGAAATACTCTAAGGGCCAAAACAAGGGATGAAATGGGGAAACTAACCTCCACACCTGGGAATACTAGATACACATTGATCAAGGAGAGAACACTCAAGTGCATAACAATATGATGACATGAAATAAGAAAGAGGAGCATCTATCCATCTAAACCATAGTAGTAAGAGAACATACTAAAAGAAACATCATAGTGTACAGAAGCAACATCGCAATGTATAGAAATAACATCATAATAGCTGAACAACCAAACTAAGTATTCAATTCTTCCCAGCCATAAATAGCATCATAAGACCATCATGGGTCCTAGCCATCCCCTATGCATAAAATCCCAAACTACCAACTAGATCATCAGTGCTATTTTATGAGGACGTTGCTACTAAAATGTGCTACAACATAAGAATAAGGAAATATAACATGCTAGAAGTAACGGATAAGATAATCCAATAAATAAACCACATCATCTATCATATGTTAAAAATCATAATATAGGAATATGTCAAATAAACTAGCATCATTTAAACATGATATCCAAGCATTCCAATAAAAGCATAAATCACAAGAAAGCATACTTTAGAACTTGAAGTATCAAGTAAAAACATCAAGCAATGGTTGCACTAGGATAAAAGACTATCTCTATACAACGGTCCCTAGTAGTGGTATAGGTACCTATGCCTCCTAACCATGTGGAACCTATAGGCCTACTTCTACCATGCTAATGGAGATAATGATCCAACCACAAACACACACAAAACAACATCTATGGCTAACAAACGTGACAGGCAGTATGATGACTGAAACCAAAACATAGACAATGCATAAACTACAGGTCTTGGTCAAACACTCAATGGGCTACTAAGTAGGGGCTGACATCATGGACAGTCACTTGGAATCAACAAGCCTAAGCTCAAACCTGTGTGGACTCAACTTCCCAATGGAAGGCTCACACACTCAAGCACTATTTTATTATCTTAAATGTTATTACCACCCTTTTTTTAAAAATTTATCACTTACTTAAAGCTCCCTCTACCAACCTATGGCACCATGATCACAAAGATGCAAGATAGAAGCCCCTTCCATATGCCACCCTACCCTACCCATGCTCATCTAATGATGAGTGCTAGTAGGCATTCAAATTCCCAACCCAACCCCAATGATCATAACTTTTAGAAGTACCATAGAAGATCATGCCTCACAAGTCAACTAGTAAATGTACATACGTGTACTCATGTATGGTGCACCACCATCATGAAGATCATACTACAAGGACTAGATGAGAACACAAAGTAGAAAGTCATTCAATTGAAAATAGAATCATGATGACAAATGTGACACACATCCCCATTAAAAATAAAACCATACATCATGAAATTACTCAACTAGCCTTAATTTAGGAGTGTGGATTCTATACAAATCCCAATGATGCAACAAGACCAAACATCATGAACTCACTCAACTGGTCTCAATCCATGAGTATGGATTCTACATGAATCCTAGTGTCCATGAAATCAAAAATAAAGGTCCAAAAGAAACCATAACAACAAGTATAAAACCACTCAACCGAGCATGATGTAGGGAGTATAGATGCACTACACATTCCAATGTAAACATAAAATTGAAACAATGGTTAGATTGACATCCTATGGATAATCCAAATCCATGACCAACATCATGCCAAGAAAACCCAAGAAAACTAGGTGGCATGCAAATCAAGGAAAAAAACCACAAAACTCAAAAACTTTGAAACTAAAAATCATTTGGTTTTAGGGCACAAAAGCCACAAATATCAAATAAAATCTAGGTTTGGAGTTTGCATGCAAAAATGTCTAGCATAACGGTACAAAATCTCAAACCCTCATCCTAAAAAATAGCAAAATGCTCATACCCACCCAACTGTGTAGAGCTAGCATAAAAAATAGAGGGGAACACTAGTTCTCAACCTCCTAACAAATGGCTACCAAAAATAGAAGCTGAAATAGAGCAAAAATAATAAAATGGGAGAGCCCTACCTCATAGCCAAAAGGGAAAAATGGGAGTTTGAACCATAAAATAAAGATCTTGCAAAAGTAGCTAAAAATCATGATAATCCAAGGTCTCCTTGAGCTAGATCCAATGAGATCAACCTTGTGACGATCCCATGCTTGTAGCTCTCATAATGAAAAAAATAGTAAATCCTCATGAAGAGGATTTTGGGTTTTACTCTCCAACTTTCTAATTCAAAAGTGAGAAGTGAGGAATTAAATTCATTTTTGTATACTTATTCACTTTTCAAGTGAATAATCGATTAGGACAATTAACCAACCAACCTAGTTAAACCCCAAACTAACCCAAATGAAAATAGGTAGCTATTCCTAGAAATAGGAATTTAGCTATGGTAAATCTACCAAAAATTAAATTCAATAAAATTAAAAGCCCGAAAACCCAAAAAACATTGAAATTTTCTTAACTTTCGTGACAATGCGAAACTCTAAATGCATAGACACACTCACTAGCCTAATCACATAATGAAAATGAGTTCATATTTAATAATATCTGAAAGGATTAATTAAATAATTAAAATAAGGATACATTGACCATACAGGGATAAAATTGGTAAAATATGAATGGTTGAATGACTAACTCCATGTGCCACTACTAGGGATATAAATCCTACACACTAAATAGCATGATCAAGTGCAATTGCATATAATAACATAGCCAAAGAAATAAATGTATTAAATGACTAATTTAACCATTTATTCAAGTATACTGAAATAGTCCATTTACATCACTCATGTTCACATATAGCATAATGAAGCAAGAATGAAGTAAATAGCCATAGCATTAAATCCATCACATAACATAATCAAAGATATGTCCAAATACTGGATAACTAGATATCATCACAAAACATATTATCATCTCAAAATGGCATCATCATGCAATATGATCAACTAAACAACATAGTAATCTAACATTTATGATATTGATATCATAGTATAGCATCTATCCCTAAGGTCATCTCAAATGTAAAACATAACATGAGTAACAAATATATCTCGGATCAAAATTTAAGAAGGTAAATATCCCCAACACAAAAGAAAAGAATCCAGCATAGACAATCCATTTCTATTTATTTAAGCATTTAATAATGGTAGTTTACACAACATGAAAAGGCATTTAAAACATATAAGCAAACATAGTCATAAACACAACTAACCACTATTATAGGAACCTAGTCCTATGTAGCATGGTAATAGTACATAATTCAATCTCTACACATATCTCATGGTGATCATGGAACAACATCATGATACCACATTGATCCTAGTAATAATTGGCACAAACCTTAGCGAACCATAAATCACATCATAATCTCATAATCAACAATAAGCATAATCAAAGCAACTGAAATAGTAACATAAATCCAATCACCTCAATAGTGTAGACCACTCATAGTCCTAATCACAATCTATCATAAGGAAAGATCAACAAGGTTACATCCATCATGATGACTTACAAAAGTCAAATGAGAGAGGCACTACAAAGAAAATTAGAGTTAGGAAATATTTAATTTCTCTAACACCACCTATTAAGATAAACAGTACTATAGAAAGTAGATTTGGATCCCAACAACAAGGATTGATAAGGTACCCAAGCACAACCAAATCTTTGAAAAGAGGAGAAATAGAGAAAACCATATATGAAAAGCCCTACTTCAAAAAGAGATGAAAAAAATGCTAAAATAACTAGTCAACAATTGAAGAAGCCTCTAAACTAGGGAATGTCCCAAACTATAGGAACAAAAGATGATCATGAAGAACACCACTAAAGCATGTATAAGTTTCAAAGCTTTGTCAATGGTAACTCTTGATATGAAGAACCTCTACTGAAATAGAACCTAATTAGGTGGAGAAGAATATAATCTACATCAAATTGGGAGGCACACAAAGGAAAACAACTAAACTTGAAGATATAGATGGCATAAAACACCAAAGCCTAAAAAGTTGACCAATAGAACATAGAAGACTACAACCAAAGTAGGGACAAAAATAAGAGTGGTTATATAGTAAATGATCCATCTCACCAAAATGCATAGGTACCTAGCCACTACATCTACTTAGTATATAGGATGAAAAATTGAATACATAGCTCACTCCATTGAACCAAGGAAGTGTGAGAAACAACAAAATAACCCCTCCTAACATAGAAAAGGGTGAGGTGATAGGAAATTGGAAAATTAGGACAAAAAGACTGCATTTCAAGGAACTACGATCAAGACACACAAAAGAGTACATATGTGCTCTAAGATGATCAATCTTAGACACATCATGTGACTAATATCATAGAAAGGAAACTTGCTAGAAAAAAGAAGATAGAAATCAAAGGAAAAACATCAACCCCCCATGGTACTTCAATTAGAGTAGCACATGTACAGTAAGGCACAAGAAATTGTGAATCCTAAGAATACAATAATCTAAATGAGTTTTCTCAAATGTCATTAATTGAATTAGAATGAAAAATAAGGAAAAATAACTGAAACAAAAATAGAGATGGAATATAGCACTTTATCTCAGTGTGTTTGCAAGAATACATACAAATGATGTCTAAATAGACTAGAAGAGACATAGAGATGATACAATAGATAGTACAACCCATGATGAATCATCTAAAGAAAGGAAATCTATCCCTTGACCTGGCACAACTAAGATATCCACCAGAATTCAAAAATAAAAAAGACAAAATAGAATGTGCTTGGAATAGAATCTAGAAAAACACCAACATCACTAGAAGGAGCTCAAAAAAATTACATTTCCAATGATATAAAGAATTCTCAAATCATAGATTGGATGCTCAAGATATGTCCCCTAGAGTGAAAAAGTGTATGCTTGATTTTGATAGTAGAAAACACCATAAAAAACACATCAAAACTAAAAATTACCTATAATATTGTGACGGGATCAGAACATTCTTTCTGGTAATATCTCATTTACAGAAAAAGGAATTTGTATGCCTGAGATATGAACACAAATGTGAAATTAGGTCCAAATAGAGTCTAAAGGGGTGATAGGAATGTTGATGTAGTGCTGACATCAACAAGTGATGAGCATAAATTTGACAAGAAAATGGCCTTTGAGAAAAAAATGCCAAAAAATGACCCCTGCCAGAAAAAATATCCAGTCACTGAAAAAAAGAAAAAGATATAAGAAAATCAATGTCACTAGTAAAAGAGTCAATGTCAAAGATACTTTATTTCTTCAAAAATAAAGTTTTTTTTTTTTAATCTTAACATCGTGAGTCACCAAAAATATTGGGCATGTTTAAACCACCATATTGAAACTATTGATGGGACAACCACAATGACATGAAAAATCTGACAAACTACAAATAGAATATAGTGACCACAAAAGGGTTTGCCTTTAATTCCCAAAAAGTGAGAGTTTTTTGTGCTAATGTGGCAGGTGTGTCATTCTTGACTCCAAGTTGGGTTGTGAATGTGATGATAAGGCATGTACTTATCTTCACATCAACCATGAAATCTCTAATTGGAACCTTAAACTAGTTCTCTAAGACACATCACCAGATCAAGCCCACAATTTTTTCCCATGCATTTTGGCCCATGATTCTTAATTGGATGTTGGAGGAGAATTCTTATTGTTGGCTCTAACAACCCCACCTTCACCTCTTCTTATACCTTTCAAATATGTGGGCTCTCTTCCACCCTAAAGTTTTTGGGACTTTTTTTGGTTTGGTATGTTATATAATGGCTAGTTCATAATTATTAACTCCAGTTTTCTAACCTCATCCATGCCTTTTTTTTGGTAAGACATTGGTCAATAGTGAGGGGCTTGAGATAAGACTATAGAAGGAAAGAGTATATGCCTTCATGCTCAAGGATCCATACCCAAAAATTCACACTTATTTACAAAAAATAATGTTGCCTCATTTTATGTGACCAGGTCAATAAGACCTAGGTGCAAACTAATTTTACCTCAGATTTCAACAATGTTCAAATTGGACACTTTTTATATGGAAATGGGGTTTTTTGAGTTCTCATAACTCAATAGTAATGTCCATTTGGGCTCAAAGTGCTTTAAAAAATAGGTCCTCACCAAATAGAATATAAAATTTTCTGAAAGCCACATATCCAAAAAACAATGCCAAATCTCTCACAAACATATTAACGGAATGATAATTTGGAGCTCTAATAGCATGTTGAAGAACATGAAAAATAAATGCCATAGCTCCCAAGAATCACCTGCATGCAAACACCTATCACAGAAAGAGAGAAGCAAAAGCTATGGAGGTTGGAGTTCCTAGATCCATAGATGAGACATCCTTGATGAGCAAAAAGAGAAATTTCTATAATCAAAAGTGAATGAATGTTTACAATGAGAGATTTTCCTTATAAAGGAGATCAAAAACCTAAAAAGGTCTAAACTAGGTTGCATCATTATAATTAATAAAAAAATTAATTATTAGATGCCTAAAGTTTAGCTTGATAAAACTAGAGTTAATTAGGAAATGTCTAATTACTCCAAAAGAGATGATAGAGTGACCAACTAAGGAATGAGTTGAGATATAAGAAAGAACTTCTAGAAAGAATGAATAAGCCAAGTGAAGCTATAAGATACTTTGAAGAATTGATGGGATCACCAAGGTCATCAAGTGATACTTTTGGCCTAGGAAACTTAAAGAACTATTTATCTACTAAGAATTAGGAGAGTCATCAAAGAGTGGAGACAAAAGAAATGCAAAATCTAGAGGCAAACCTACATATCATCATTGTGGTAAACTTTGAAATACAACAAAAATTTATAGAAGCAAGAAAGATATGCAAAACCCTAAACCTAAGTTTACTAGAAATTCTTTTAATTTTAAGTAGTAAGGGAACCAAGCACCTAAATGTAGGTCAAAGGAAAATGATGCACCTACTACACCTAGATTTGAAGGACATTATTATATCTATCAAAAATATGGACATAGAGATCAAGAATGCAGATCTAAATAAAAATCCAACTAGACATCTAAAAGGAAAGTTCATGCATCTAAGCAAGATAACTCTCAAAATTAACAACACATTGTATAATTGTCATTATTGTGGAGATTATGGACACATTCCATAAAATTTCATTAAGACACATTTTATAGGTAGCTAAAAGAAATGGTTGAATGGAAACCTAATTTGTTTCAGTTGTGTCAAGGCTGGACACATTTGTAAAAACTTTAGGACCCAAGCTCCAACACCTATTAATGAACACAATAATATAAAAGGGAAAGTTGAGATGAAATAATCATCAAAAAAGATAGTAGAAGTTGGAGGTAATGGATCAAGTGGCATTGAGATCACGTAATCCAATGGATTAGGTGATCAAACCACATCCAACTAAGAAAAAAAAGTTATGTAAGGGATTGTATACTACTTGAATGATATATTATATACTAGTTTCTAACAAGAAATGTGATTAAAGTCCATATCAAGAAGAATAAAATATGCATTAGGATAGATTTGAGAAAAGAATTGGGAAATGGAATCAATCACACTATGAAGTGTCAACCATTAGTAATATTATGTATATTAATAGAACATTGCAATATAGACCAAGAGCTTACATTGACTGAGTTGATGTTTTTGTCTAACTAAATGGTATTGACTAAGCAAGGTAATAGTGATTGAATATTTGAATGAAAAGAAGTGCAAACACAACATGTGAAGGTTGCGACAATTGTTATGTATCTACCATAATACAACACATTTATTGCAGACCTAAATGAGTAGATTGAAGGTATATATCAAAATTTTGAAGTTTATTTTCATTTACCAAGTGATTTTATTGCATTTAGGTGATTCAAAGGCAAATTTAGTGAAAAAAACAAGCAAATCACAACATGTCATTGGAAAAATTTAAAGAATTTAGTAAGGTTTTAGTGTCAAGTTAAGTAGATTTTGAAGTTGTTGAAGTAAATTTGTTTAAACCCTATTTTCAAAATGGCATCCACTACATCTATATCTAGGAAGGAAATGTTGAAAGAGAGCTATGCACAATGTGAGGAACAATCAATGTCCTCCACCAAAATTATGATGATTGGGAACACATCTGGCACCCTGTCATTGATTCCACTAAAAGTGGTTATGGTTCACAATGTGTGATAATGTTACATGTGCAAAGTTGCAACAATTAGAGACTACATATTATGAGAAACATATGATAAGTTGTGTGACAATCGAGTTTTAAGAGAAGAAAAAAAGATAGTGTTGGAAGGAGTTAATGGAAAACAAGATATTGAGATAGGGGTTGAATTAAGATCTTAACTTTTAACTTCGAAACCAAGTTAATAAATTCACTCCTAATTCATCTCATATAATAGATATACCATTAAAACTATAATGTTGAAACATAAATGAAATACATCACATCCATGAAAGATTCAACACATAACAGAATCATTTGGTAACCCAGAAATGCTTCAATGTGAAGGTAAAACTGGGGTGGGGATGTAACCAAGAAATCTTCATTGTTGCAACAAAAAAGTTAACCTGCTAGGGTTACAATATTTTATCATAAGATATGATCTACCTTGTAAGGGGTCTACCCTACTAAAATCTTTAGAGACTATTAGGTCTCACCTTGTTAAAGGATTTTACATCAATGAAGTAAGGACTCTATTAGGACATTTACATAGGTCCATTAAAACCACTCTATTAATAGATTTACCCTAACTCAATTAATAGTAACTAATTTAGTACCTGACCCTCATTTTTCTCTATAAACTAGTTTTGGGTCTCCTCTTTTCTATATCTCTGATATGATCTCCTAATCTGATAACCCTATTTGGTCCTTCAATGCTCTAATTTCTATCTATCTGATCTACTTTCAAAATTAGTCTTCTCCTCTTCACATGCACATACACCAAGTCATTCCTTGATTTATACATGCATACTAATTCTAGGGTTAGAATCCTCCTTACATAGATGTTCTGTGAAGGTTCTAGATCTTGATTAAAAATTTACAATTCATCATCTTTTTCTATTTCTATCTAATTTTGTAAATGGTTGAATTGTATACCTTGGTATCATTACCTTCTAAAATGACTTGTGATCACCTTCTTAACTAGTTCTATACATATTAAATGTCATATAAAAGTTAGCCAAAATGGATTGCATACGTGTTTATGCTATTGCAAATTCATATGTCAAAACTAAATTGCTTGGCACTTGAATGATTTGATGCTTAGTCATGTAGACTTCTTCATACTATCACTTTGCTTCTATTTACCTGCATGCTCAAAAATCATTAATTTTTCAATGTGCTTGCTTCCAACTATATTTCTCAGGGCATACATGTACACAGTCTCTACTGAATACTTGGTAGTTACTATCTTGTTTGGTATAATCTTTGTATGCTTGAACTTTGCTAGATAACTTAGCCATAGTGATGATCATGTAATCTTGCCTAGTAAATAACTAAACGGGACACTAATAGACAACATAAGATTAGAGATCAATAGTCTCCCCCTTTGACATTAGTGGAAAAAACACTTTATCACGAATAATCATTTCTATCAAAATGAGTACTCCCCCTGAGACCATAGTTTGAATCTATCAAATCTGATGTTTAAATCCTTAATCTAGGCATTTCTTATTTCCCCTTTTCTTATTCTTTTTTATTTATACCCCTCTTGTTTTTGTCATTGATGGAACTTGCAGCTACTAGGGGTAACTTGTAATTATCAAAGAATTGGTGATCACTTGCCACAATATTGGCATAGCCTTTATTCCATGTCTCCTTAACTTGATCCAAAATTTAAAAATAAATTTCTAGCTCACCATTTAGATCAATAAATCCTACAATATGTGAAAAATTATTATCTTTCTTCAAAATGTTCTTGTCAACATATATCTCCTTTTAAATAATCTCTATATGTGGGAGTACCTAAAGTTGAATAAGCATCAACTTACTCCTGATCTTTGTGTTGTTAGCCGTGAGCTTGGCTAACCACTTTTGACTAAATTTCAACTCTTCATATGAGGATGAGCTTGAATTTGTGTTCTTTCCCAATGTAATTACACTTTCTCTTATGACTGCATGTAACAACTCTAATGAACATGTAGTATCAACTATAAAGAAATCAATGTCACACAATATCAAATACAATTAATTAATATTTTGGAAAATTGTGTGACTAATGTAGAAAGCTTAATTTTTCTACATACAAGTTCCTGTGAGACTTTCTCTAGCACTTTATGTTCAACTCTTCTTTCAAACCATTGTAATAATTTTTCATTTGTATCTATATCTTTCATTTGAATCTTATCAACTAAATACTAGTTGATCCAAAATTTAATGCTAATTATTCAAATTTGTTATTTTAAATGTATCCACAAAAATGTCTTTGATGATATGTAATACTTGCCTGCTCTTTTGCTCTCTTCTTAGTTGTTCTTGCTTTTCCTTATGACTTAGTAAGGTTTGTAGTTCTTACATTTTCTCAAGTGTTAGATTGTTTAAATAATACATAGGTAATGTGATTACCTCATCAAGGCTTACTAACTCATCATCCTCACCTGATTGAGTCACATCTGTAGATTGTAAGGGTGTATCACTCGATAGTGATAATTGCATTTGTTTTTCCTTATCACTTGATCTCAATCTTGGTTGTTGCACTAGTGTAGGAATCACCTATTGTATAGGTGTCTAAGCTATGTGTTCGAAAAAATTTGCACTCAAAAATTGAATAAGAGATTCAGTAACATCTTGCTCTATATGTCTTACTTCATCTACTACTAATTCAATGCATGTGTCCTTTCCAAAAATTTCCTTAGTTTGAAAAATAGGCATACAAGTAAATGGTGTAAATACAATTAATTATTTTCCAAGTTTCTCAACACTTGTATCCTCTATAAATTATGTCACATCAATATCATCAATCTTCTTATTGTCAAGCTTTGGATAATCTACAATTTGTTACAAAATTAGGTTTGCATAGAGCTTGCTTGAATCTAATATATTTGGATTTGGTGGAGGCTGTCAATGTCATCTTCTATTTTGATAGTCTCTTTTTGTTCACACTAACTGACTAGTTATTGAATCTCCTCGGTCAGCTTGGAAACTTCTTTCTTGTAGTCATATTTAAATTCTACTACATCTCAGCCTTCCCTCACTTCCAAAGATGGAAAAAAAAATCAAAATGGTTCTTTCCATATCTGAATGCTATCTTTCCCAACTTCATGAGCTTTATTTTTCAAAATCCTAAATTTCCTATCTCTTAGCATAAACTTCTTTATAAAATATTTAAGGGCCATAGAAATGAGTCTTCCCCAAACTTGGCATAGCTTGTGCTAGTTTTGTCTCTCTTATTTGTTTCTCAATGGCTAATGCCCACTTCTACTTTGTATCCACTCATTTTTACAAATCCATTGGAAATCCATCTCCTAATTTCAAGGGTTTACATTTAAACTTGATCAGCATGTCAATCATAGCTTCTTTAATCTTATCTTGATCATAGTACTACATTTGGGCCCAAATTGCAATGGTAGGCCATTGTAATTATGATGGTAAACCATTGCCATACCAACATCAATTGGAATGGGCTCCCATTAGATAGGCATCAAAATTTTGTTGTTGAAAGTTGTGATGGAAACGGTTATTTTCAAAATTGTGATGACCAAAAGTGTTGTAAATTAAGCTACCATTTTGGAAAAATGTTCATTTTCACCATAACAATTGTGATAGAAATCTATTGAATACACAGTCATAATTGCAACATCTATGTAACAAAAATACTATGGGCCCCATGGAAAGCCATCACAAATGTCCATCGCAATTGGGATAGGCATATGGAAAGAATGTTCCAGGATCAATGATGAGTCATCTCAATTGTGATAGCATGTTGTATTAATAAAAAAAATTTGTAGCAAACATTGAATAGTTGTGATGCAATTATAGTTTAATATTGAGCTTCACTTGGTTTCCATAATAGTTTAATATTCTCTACAATTAGGGAAAACCACATGAATTTGGAAGGTTATTCGGCCCCACCTCCCCTACCCCCCCAACATCTAAATCTTTAAGAAATGATCAATAATTAAAGTAAAAAAAAGGGTTCTAAAATTGCAAAAGTGACATCATTTTCCCATCTTCTAGTGTGTTTTGTATGCATGGACAATAGAAGGAGCTAAAAAATCCCAACACATTTACATTTATTTAATAGATCTATGAAAATCTCTAACAAAAATGCAAACTTGTTGGTTTTTTTAGCTCCATCTAACATCGTATGCATATGGATTGAGATTGAATATTAAACTATGACATCCTTCTACATTGCCTAAAACTAATATATTCAGATAGTTCGTTGTCATACAATCATTGGTTAATGTTGGACTTCACTTGGTTTCGAGAATAGTTTAATATTCTCTACCAAAAAGGGCCAACCATGTAAAGGTGGAAGCTCATTTGGACCCACAACCCCCCACCCCTGCAACACCACCATCTAAATTCCCCATCAAAATATAAAATATTTAAAAAAGGATCAATCCTTTAGGTATAAAAGAGTTTCAAACCTATAAGAGTGACATCATTTTCCCATCTTCTAATGTATGTCATTTTTCCATCGCATCCAAAAGAAGATTTTTCCACTTTGAATAGAGAATGCACATGCAATTATGTTTGAATGCATGGACAACAGGTCAAGTGATGTAGGTATTTTTGGATACAATTGTTCAATTGTGTGTTGCCTTTGATGTTACATAAATGTCATATCAGTTATTAGATAGAGTTTATCGAGTTTAGTATGTCAGCAAGGCAAAAGATAGAGTCTACCGAACTTAAAAGGTTTGCAAGAAGATTTAAAGCATCTATCAAGCATTCTCAAACTTTACCTTGTCCAGATAGTTGTTATCAAGCTTTCAAGGTTAGAAAAGAAAATTCAGTTGTTACTAAGCTCACTCAATCATCAAAGATAAATATGGCAGAGATAGTTCTCATCAAGCTCTCATGGATAGCAAAGGAAATTCGTCTTACCTAGTTCACTCAACAGCCAAAGGATTTTGCAAATTTTGTAGTATTAACCGAGTTGAGATGGTTAACTTAGAAAATTGTTTCTAGAAGCAATGCTTATCGAGCAGGGTCAGCCAATGAAGGATTTCATTGTTTTGTGTAATAATTTTTATTTGTTTAGTGTAATATTTGTAGCTAACTGATGTATGGTTTATTGGTAAATGTAACTTGTGAATGAGTCGACTTGATAATCTGAATGTTATATGTAAGAGGTCAAGTTGCAAATTTTAAGTGTGTGTCTGATGGATTTGATGTGATGTGAATGTGAAGGGGGATTGATTATTGGGAGAGAAAATTTTGAAGGATGATCAGAGATCATTGAGGAGTAACAAAGCTATATTTGATCAAGGAGGATCTAATAGTGTAGAATAGAGATCTGTAATCAAAAAATTCAATTGCATCATATTTAGGTCAATTCATTATTGCTTTCTAACCATTCTAGCAGTGATTTCAAAATCTCTTAACAGAGTTGGTTTAACAGCCATTTTGTAAATCCTCTAACAAGGTGACAATTCAGTTGAACTGTTCTAAAGACCTCTAGAAAGGCCACTCCTAACAGGGTGATTAAATCCTCTAATAGGGTCACACCTAACAGTGTGTATTGCAACCTTTAACAAGGTTGGCTCCTAACAGGGATCACTTCAGAAGAGTAAAAATTGACAGCTATTTACTTGGTGGTTTTTACCATATTGGGTTTCCATATTAAAACTAGTGTCTCTTGTGTTCATGTTATTTACTTTTGCATGCATGCTAATAATTATGAATGTTTAAAAATTAGTAACAAGTTAATTTACCAAGTTACAACATTTTGTGAAGTGTTTACTGAGTATCAGCAGTAGCTAGTTATCTAAAATATCCAAGGGATCAAGATTTTTTTTATGGTAACTGATTCACCCCCCCACCTCTTAGTTACTTCATCTATAATTCCAAAAATTGGTATCAGAGATTTTGGTGATTTTAGGAAAAGATTTCAAGGATCTAAGCTAAAGATCAGGATGTCTTACAAAAGGGAAATTCCAAGACTACTTAATAGGGACAACTTCTCAGCATGGCAGGGATTGATGAGACTTCATCTGGCTTCTATTGGTGATCCAGGGCTGAAGTAACTTGATAAAAAATATGTAGAACCTACTGGTACATTATCTATCAATAATATTATTGAAAAGAAGACTCACAACAACATGATGATAGATATTGCATCTGCTCTAAGTTATGAAGAATTTGATGACATTAAGGATTGCAAAACTGCCTTTGAAATGTGGAACAAGCTAAAAGAGATCTATGGAGGTGATGATAATGTGAGAAGAGCCAAAGAAATTTTTTTGAGAGGATAATTTGATTAGATGAGGATGAGAGAGGATGAATACATAGAAAAATATGGTAAAAGAGTTAAAGAAAGTGTTAGTGCAACCAAAGCATCTGGAGGAGATATCAAGGATGAAATGGTTATAAGTAAAGTTCTCAAAAAACTACTTCTCGTTTATGTAATCAGAGTTTTTGCAATTCAAGAAAGAAGATGTGAAGAAAATCATAAGATAAATGTAGAGGCCATAGTTGGAAGATTGACTGCATTTGAGCTATACAACTATGATAATTATGTTCCAACTACCAAGAACATTGAATTTGCATTTGAAGCCAAGTTTTCACTCAAGGAGAAAGTAAAAAAGATAAAGGATCCTTAGTTAGATAGTGATGAAGAATAAAAATAGAGCTTAGACAGTGATCTTGAGGTGGTTGAGGCTCTGCTAGCAAGGAAATATTCAAGAGGCAAAGTTAAATACAAATGTAAGGTTCCTCTAATCCATTTTTCTTGTGAACAAATTGGACATATTGATGCTAGGTGCTTAAATAAGAAAAATAAGGATGAGAAGAAAGGTCACAAGTGCAATGGCAAGAAAGACTTCAAATCATTCAAGGATAAAGGTAAGAAAATATGTTTCATGGCTAAAGATTATAATGATTCTGATGATGAAGAAGAAGATGAAATTGATTACATTGATGTAAAGGATGAATCTAATAATGATGATTAAATGACACTCATTTCTCATGTAAGAAAAAATGATACACCGATTATAGATAGTGATTGTTCTCATCACATGATTGGTGATAAAACCAAGTTTGAACATTTTGAAGACTATGATGGTGGCAGTGTGATAACCAAGTTTTAACCAAAGAACTTGTATTTGATAATGCATATTGGGTAGAAGGACTAAAACACAATCTGTTGAGTATGGCATAGCTACTCAATAATGGATTCAAAGTAGAATTCATCCATGGAAAAGAAAGACTTTTGGATGGCAAAGGAAAGCTGATTGGATCAAGCACTCACACAAAAGGTAACTTGTTTTATCTTGAACTTGGTGAATTTTCATGTTGTATTGCTCAAGTTAAAGAAAGTTGGTTATGGAATAGGAGGTTGTGTCATGTGTACTTTGATAACTTGGTGAAAATAAGTAAATTTAGGAAAGTAAGAGACATTCCTAACATAAAGAAACCAAAGGTTGGTCTATACAAGAATTGTCAAATTGTCAAAATGGAAAAGACTAGCTTTGAAAGCAAGAACTATCGGTCTGAAGAAATTTTAGAAATTGTGCATACTGATTTGTGTGGACCTACTAGCATTGAAAGTTATATTGGTGAAAATTTCTTCATTATTTTTGTTGATGATTACTCAAGAATAATGACTGTCATGTACCTAAGAGAGAAATCAGAAGCATTTGAGAATTTCAAATGGTATTTGACCAAAGTAGAAAAGGAAATAGGAAAAAGATTGAAATGGTTGAGGTCAGACAGAGGTGGTGAATTCATTTCACATGAGTTCAATAACATTTGCATTGAAAGAGGAATAAAAAAATAGGTTTCAACACCTAGAACTCCTAAACAAAATGGAATAGCTGAAAGAAGGAATAGATCTATCATGGACTATGCAAGAACCTTAATGACTGAAAAGAGCATTGTTATCAAATACTAGAAGGAAGCTATCAATACTCTAGTTTATACCTTGAACTGAGTCTAGCTAAAGAAGGACTCATTCAAAATCCCCTATGAGTTATGGTATGGCTACAAATGCAATGTAAGTTACCTAAAAGTATTTGGAAGCAAATGTTACATTTTGAAAGAATCTAGAAAATTTAAATTTGATGTGAAGGGTGATGAAGGAATATTTTTTGGATATTCTTGCAAAAGTCAAGCATATAGATGTTTGAATTTGTCTACTAACTGTAATCACCTAAAAATGGTCATCTAGACTATTAGCCCCCTTTTCAACATTTTGGCTAAATTAATTTAATCATTTACCTAGACCAAATTGCTAATAATCAATTTATTTGATTATAACCTATAGTTTGACTATGCTATCCTAAGCTCATTATTTGATTAAAAGAATGTGTCCCCTTTTAATTAAATAAAATACCCCATTCTTCTAACCCACTTAAAGTGCACAGATAAAGTCATTTTTTCTATTTTATAATTAAAAGAAAAGGCTTGTGAGACTTTTATCTTATATGACAAGTCAACTTATATTCTATTGGTTGACTTGTGTGTGCACATGGATCACTCCTCTTTTCGAATTCAACCGTTGATCATCCACCATCTTCATCTTAATCTCCACCATCCGTACATCTTTAAAAGGGAGAGAGCTTTCCCCCTCAAATCATCCATCCTCATTTTGAATATTTTTATCCTGCAGGTTTTCTAACAGGTTTCTTTGGAGCTTTGTGGAGAACTTCTATTTCCTGTCTACATTCTCTCATCCATGGCATCATGGTATTCTAGCTTAGCTTAGCTTTTATTTTTACATGTAGCTTAATATCACATAGCTTAATAATGGTATTGTAACACTCTCATCCATGCTTAGAATAGCTGCACTTTGCATCTCATTCTAGCTTAATCTTTATTTGCATTGCATTCTTGAGGAACTCCTTGGGACATTTGCATTCTTGCATCTTGTCTTTGGAACCTCCCATTGCATGGTTTACTAGCAAGAAGAGTATTTCTAAGGCTCAGCTGAGAGCCCTTGAACTTGAAATACACTCTCTTGCACTCCATGGATAGGGAGTTCTAAGCTGGCATCCACACATTCCAAACTCATGGAATCATTTGGATAGAAGGGTTTAGAGTGGAACACTTTCGAGTGTACATTTTTGGCACCCACCTTGGGGCTTGAATCAAGTTTCTAGCTCCATTTTCTTTTATTTTTTATTTCTAGTTTTTTATAGCAGCATATTGGATCTAATCAAATGCTTTTGTAGAATTATCACTTTGGTTTTAAGGCCAACCCATTAGTAGATTGGTTTGAAGGCCAAAAATCTAGTTGGTTTAAAGATTTGATCATATCTTTTAAAACGCTCAGATTTTGGTTCTGAAATTTTTTTTGTAGGTTAATTATATGTTCAAAATGTCTTAGTCCAATTTTCAAAGAGTTTTGACGTGATTTGCAAGAGTTATGATTTTTTCTTTTTTTTTCATAAAAAGCTATTTTTGATCGCAAATTAGTGCATTTTTCAAAAAAATTTACATTTTCAGAAATTTTTTTGAATTCAAATGGAGGTTATTTCTTTTTGTTTTGACTTTTGAGGTCGTATTAGGGATCAAAAACTCAATTTGATAAATCTGGTCTATTTTGACAAAATTGATCTCTAGGGAGAAAATGAAGAGATTTTTTTGAATTTCTTACATTTTTGGAAAGATCTCTGATTTTTAGTAGGGGTATGTTCTTTTCATTTCTATTTTTGGATCTAAAATCATAGCAAACAAGTCCAATCTTGTTGACTAGGTCAAAATCAAAGAGTAAAAATGAGAGCATTTGTGATTAACTTGCACTTTCTTTGCATGCACTTGGTTGGAAGATAAATTAGATTTTTGAGGCAACTAACAAATTTTTATTGCAGATTTTTATGTTATTTCATACTAACTTTTGGTGCTAACAAGTTGTGATTACAAGCTGCCATCCTTATGAAAAAAAAATTGAAACATTGCATAAAAAGAACGCATGTCAAAGCTTCAAATGCGCAAGGGCTACTAACATTGTTTGCAGGGCTGCCCAAAGCATAAAAACCAAAAAATTTTTGCTTTTTTGTTTTCATGTGTGGCATTGAGTAATTGTTCATTTTTCATAGGCACATAAAACTTGTGATTGGAGTCTTTTGGTAATAGGAAAGTATGCTCTTCACCCTTGTGGTGAATCAGAAATCTTGACTTGCCATTTGGTTTCAAAAGAAAGGGGTAACTGAATCTTCTTGGCATGTTTGGGAGAAAATGATTGGAATTGGAGAGTATGGTCTTCACCCTTCTGGTGAACCAAAAATCTTGAATTCCAAAAGTTGATCCTCTTTGTGTAGTTTAGAATCCTTTAGAGGGGCCTGCTCTCGGACAACCTGAGAGGAATGACCCAAGTGGGGACAAGTAGATTACCTGGCTCTTCCAACCCACTATAAAATCAAGGCTATCAAGGACACAAAACCTTGGTAGACATAGTGTTTGTCTTCACCTAGTGTGATCACTTATGGGATTTCGACCATAGGGAGATCACTAGGCAAGAATGCTTAAGGTACTCTTGTGGTTGCGAGATCGGTTACTCATCGCAAGGTGAGGTGTCCCGTAATTGGGAGCAAGAGGAATACTATGAACGGAAGCCCTATCTAAACACCCTAAGTTAGTAACTACCTTTTTTAGCCGCTCAACTTCTTGGTGCAAGGATCGATCCTAGTAGACTACCCGGATCACCCCAAGATTTTACACTCACCATCTGTGTTTCCTTGGTTATGCTTATGGCATTTCCATGACAAAGCCAATATCTCTTGTGGGAAACCACTTGGTGTGAGGCAAAGGAGCATCAAGTGTGGGCCAAGTTGTTGAGTAATGAACCATGACTTTTAGGTAGATATTGTTTGATGTGTTCTTGAATGTGCTAGACCTGTGAAAATCTTTTGAACATACACATGACGATAGTTCTAGGAATTTCTTTTAAGACCTCACATATGCTTGTATCATGCAACGTTACTTTGTCCCTTGCTTGATTTTTTGAAGACTACTTCATGTGTCACTATCTTGCTTGGAAAGAAATTGTTTTTGAACATCAAACTTCCTATGCTATCAACTATTGTCAAACTTTGTCAACCGAGTCAAAACATCAAATGCAAACATTTTCTTGTTTTTCTTGCTAAGAGGAGTCTCATCATTTGACTTTTCTTTTATATGTCTCTAATTCTTGAACATGTTTAAAGTGGCTCTTTGGTCTTAGCGCTCTTGGTCTTTTTGTCTTCATGGTCTATGCCTACTTGCTAGTTATCCTTTTGCTGAAATAGTTACCTTGATTTCTTGACTAACTCTTGGGTTGGAGAATTGTTCACTTGTCAACCCGCTTGCTCTATCTATTTGGATATTTGGGCATCTTGCCTTGCTATTGACTTGAGTCATTCATGTTGTAAGTTTCTTGGACATATTGTTTGACAAGACACTTTAATCTCTCTCTACTATCTTGGCAAGTGAACACTCTACCTCTTATAGTTTCAACATCAAGTTATCTTCTAGGCTCTTTTATGCTTGGCTTTGCATCTAAAACTATGGGATCTAAACCTTGTGCTACCAAACTTCAATTGAATCTAGATGATCATGATATCTTCCATGTCACTAAAGAGTTTCAAGATCTATATGCACAATACAAAGAACTAGAAGAGACAAATGATCTTTCTTACCTTCATCTCTCTAAGCGCATGACAGAAATGAAGTCTAAACTTGAGAAAAGGTTGAAGGAGAAGATTGCATCATTACATGAATCTTCCTTAAGGTCTTTACATGCATTTTAGTCACCTTCTTTGAGGTCATCCTCTTCTTCTAGGTCTACATGCTCTACTTCAAGACATCAAATGTCTTCATCTTCTAGATCTAAAGACCTCTTTAGAGGACAACCAAGTGATACCTCCTTTGAGCCTAGGCCAAAATATCATGATAAACCTATCTTTGACCAAGAAAATGATGAAGAAATGAATGCATTATATTCACTTGAGAAACAAAAAGAAGATCCTAGACATGTTTCTAATAGAACTTTTGCTCCCTTGGAAAATTCTTATGATGACACTTTGCAAAAACTTCTTGGCAATAAGATCATCATGTTGCCTAAGTCTAGCTCTTATGGAAATCCTTTCTTGGATGATTATTGTGCTTATCATCAATCTAATGACCATGCTACTTTTAATTGTATAGAGCTGAAACATAAAATCCAAGATCTCATTGATGATGAGATTGTTGATCTTGGAACCTCTAGTGACTCATGTGCCAAGGATACTTCTCTTGAGCAAGATTACATTGATGAACCTATGTCTAGTAGTGGCTCCATTACATCTTCCACTTCTTCCAACACTCATGCATCTCCCAACATGTCAAAGCTTTCCAATATGCCTCCATCAAATAAAGAACCTAATCCTTTCTACATTGACTACATGTATCATCAAGGGCTACCTCTAAAAGAAACTCAAGCTAACCTTCACTTGGCTGCAAACCTTTTCCATGCTACTAATCATAAACATCCTCAACCTTCATACACTACTATGCCTAATCCAAGCACTACTCCATTTACTCTTCATTCTCCCTTGTCCTTAGAAGTGGCTCCATGTCAAGAGGACTCTCAAAAAGAAAAATCTATAAATGTCAAGAAAGATCAAAATCAAGCACCCTTTCATATCTTTCAAGATTTTTCCCCTCCATATTCTATATCTTATCCACCTCCTATATATGATGAAGACACAACTTCCATTATCTCCCTTGAGCTTACTAAAAATTATGAGAAAATTTCTCTTCATATGCTATCCAAGGCTACTTGTCAAGACCAAAGCATCCCCTCATGTTCTACTTCTCCATATCCACTTCAAAATTGTGATCAAGCTTCAAGTGCTACTATTAAAAATGTTGTTCCTATCAAAGGTACTCATGATTCTATTGATGGCTTTGACCATGTTGCTCATTCTAAAGATGTTGATATCATTTTCCACTATCCCTTTGCATCTTCTAAATCTATCCTTGGTCCTTATCCATCTAAGCTAAAGCATTCAAAACTTCCATCAATTTTGGGGCCTTATGTTCCTCCATCTCCTACATTCACTCCTAGCTCATTCCCTAGCTCTCCCATCATACCTCAAGATCAACAAACACACTCATCCTTGATGAATTTTCACCCATCTATACATCTAAACCAGTCATATCATCCTTATTCATCCACAAATCCCAAGTCCTTTGGAAGTGAGAATAAACATAATAATCCATTGAAAAAGAAAGATCACTATGTCCCATCTAATCAACATGTGAATGCTAAGAAGGAGAAAGCAAAAAAGAGACTACAAATGTCCACTACTATAAAAGCTAAATCAAAGAAAATATGGGTTCCTAAACCCATTATTGAAGAAATGTGTTTTGAAGTATCCAAAGGAAAATTTAAAGCTATATGGATTCCCAAGTCTCTTTTAAAAGACTTGAATATTGAAAATACTTCAAAGTTGACATTCAAGCTTCCAAAGGCTTCCATTCCATCTTCTTCCAAAAATCTTTCTAAAAATATTCCAAAGCCTTCCAACTCCACTTTTTTCCAAATCTCTTCTACCACATCATACATCTAAATATCAAGCTATTTCATCCATGATTCCTCCATTGTTCCAATACCCTTCAAGGTGTGTGTCAATGTTGATCTTGTCCAATATTTTAGCTACCCTCATGAAATCCTCTAAAGCTTACACTTACTTTCTATACATGAACTCTTATCCTCAATATATTCTTCCTACTACTATTCCTCTTTCATCACCCTATCAAAATCTTTGAGCATACCTTTCTATGGTCTTGGCTTATCATGACTTATCTTTTCTATTGGAGCACTATCTTCAAAAAGCTTGAGCTCTTTCTAAAAATTCAAAAAAGAAAAAGAAAAAAAGCAAAAAATAAATAAAAATGAAAATGTGCCTTGGTGAAAACCACTTCTTGTGGCACCTTGGTAGCAAAAGTAAAGAGAAATAAATTTATCCTATGGTGAAAACTACTTCTTGTGGCACCTTAGATAAGTACCATGATGAAAACTTGGTAAACAAGCATCATGCATAATTCTTCCATCATCCATCTATCCCCTCTTCTCTCTTTGATCTTGACAATGTTGAGCTATCTTTTCATATTGGTTATCTTATCCACAAGATTTTCTATTGTGCTCTCTCATTCCCTCATAGCCTCCATCTTGAGCTTTATTTTTATTGGTCTATCCCATTGCTATACTATCTAGTTGACCCCTTGGTCTTGATCACGATAAATAAAAAATGGTTCTTAGGTCTCTTGACATGTCTACTCTTTTGGACTATATGCTTCATTCTATCTCTCTCATTGGCTTCCACTGCTTATCCTACATGCTATCTTACTCATTGGCTTTCATCACTTATCTTATAAGCTATCACACTCGTTGGCTTCATCGCTTATCCAAAATGCTATCTTTCTCATTACTTCCATTGCTTATCCAAAACATGCTTCATATGACTATTTCACCTCTTTCCCTAGCTTGGGTACTCTTGAGGAGTCAGTTCTTGAGGATCACTTTCACTTGCTTCATACTCTTTTTTCATCAATCTTTGCTTATCCATTGGCTCGTTGCTCCATCATATCCTATACCTTGCTAGACATTGAGAGAAAATGATGTGATCTTGCTTGAGAACTAGTGATATCTAAAACCTTCTAAAATATCCTAAAAATCCAGAAAATGTCCTGAAAAAATGATCATCTTAGTGAAAACCTAGCAATAGGTGCTTTGATGTATCACCAAAAAAATCAAAAATACAAAAATACAAAAAAATTGAAAAAAGTCCTAAGAAAATCTATCAAGTGGTGAAAACTTGGAAATAGGCACTACTTGAAACCCTTGCACCTATGTCTATCAGTCTCAATCACCTACTTTGCTACACATTTCCTAGCGTGGAATTGTTTCTTGTCCTCATCTTGGGGGCATAACTACTTAGCCTTTTTGAGGTATTCTTGTGCATTTGATTTTCTTTGACAACTCACAAAATAGTTTTTCTCAACACTTCCCCCACCTTGACATCAAGTGTTTTTCAACACTTTTCAGATAGTTTACCTACGGTCTCCGATGTCGCAATATTTCTCACTATCAGAATCAAGTCTTGAAGAAATGGCCAAGTGACTTACACAGACACACTTTAACACTTAAACAACTAAGCTATGCTGATCTTTATCTACTTTTTGTGCTGTCTATGACGATTTATTTACTATATGTTCCATCCCTAATAGTCTTTCAAGGATGTCATTGACTAGAAGACTGGGGGCATGGGGCATGTTTTCTTGATTTCTGCTTGTGGGTATACTTTGTTTGTCTATAGTGTTGTAAGCATTCGTGCTTGTCCTATTCAACACTTTGACTTATAAATGTATCATCCTTGACTTTTTCGCAAGACCACACTTGGGGTTTATCCTAGCGCTTATATCTTGATACAGGTGTAATCTTGCTAAATTAAACTTAGGGAATCTAATTGAGTAGTTATCTTGACTTACATGTCTCTGATGCTTAGATTGGATTTTCACATACCTATCTGATATCGACCATATTCATATCCTCATAGTTATACTAGTTATGGTTGTATGATCTCATGATGTCCCTAATAAATGCTCAATGATGAAATTAAGAGTCTAAATGTTATGCACTTCTTGCTGGTAAACCTCTTTGCATATTAGCTTGAATTTTAGGTTCATTTTCTAGCTTAGTCTTGCATTCTTGCATATGGGGAGAGCTCTCTCTTCATCTTTTCATAGACATATCGGCTAACTCCTTTCATATATTTCTTTACTTTCTTCTTGTTCATGTCCTTTACCTTCTTAATCTTTCACTTCATCTCTTTTGTATCTTATCATCACATTATATAATGTTTTGACCTCTTAATTAATTTCAGCATCCTGGATTCATTTTTGGGATCGAAATCAAAATTTGAGTTCATCTTGATGGTCAAAATTGTCTTTTAAAATTCTACTTTCTTCTAAGAAGTTAGCTAACCTTTTGAGGTCTAATCTTCGAATCATCACTAGGGCATCTTCATTTCTTCATGTCTTCATCATTTCCATACTTCATATCTACTTCAATTCAATGTTTCATGTCTAAAATCACCTTTCTACTCATTCTGACCTAATTTTTATGCTATATCCTTCAAGGTCAACTCTAGTCAAACTAGGGCATTTTATTAGTTTCTTATAGTCATTCTTGGGTTCTAATCATCTATATGTCATCTTGGACATTGCTATATTTTAATTTTCTCATGTCTAGCTAGTTTTTGCATCCCCTTACCTCATTTCAATTTCGATCCCGAGGGGGCATAAATACTCTATCACTGATTACTAAAACTATCTATTTCTTAGGAGCATTTTTTTGATCTTCTCACTTGTTCTCGATCTATCTACTTTTCTAAGTGTTAGCATTCTTCTTGAATTCTGACATCATCTTTTCCTAGTGTTCACTACTACCACTATCTAGCTATACATTTAGGACTTGCTATCTTTTTCTACATTTCGTTCTTCAAAATTAGATATCTATATCTATCACCATCTACTTGGCTTTCTATTTTCTTTGACATAATGTGTTCCCAGATCGATCACACATTAGTCAAAGAGGGGCAAATGTAATCACCTAAAAATGGTCATCTAGACTATTAGCCCCCTTTTCAACATTTTGGCTAAATTAATTTAACCATTTACCTAGACCAAATTGCTAATAATCAATTTATTTGATTATATCGTATAGTTTGACTATGCTATCCTAAGCTCATTATTTGATTAAAAGAACATGTCCCCTTTTAATTAAATAAAACACCGCATTCTTCTAACCCACTTAAAGTGCACACATAAAGTCCTTTTTCTATTTTACAATTAAAAGAAAAGGCTTGTGATACTTTTGTCTTATATGAAAAGTCAACTTATATTCTATTGGTTGACTTGTGTGTGCACATGGATCACTCCACTTTTTGAATTCAACCTTTGATCATCCACCATCTTCATCTTAATCTCCACCATTCGTACATCTTTAAAAGGGAGATAGCTTTCCCCCTCAAATCATCCATCCTCATTTTGAATATTTTTATGCTGCAGGTTTTCTAACAGGTTTCTTTGGAGCTTTGTGGAGAACTTCTATTTTCTGTCTACATTCTCTCATCCATGGCATCATGGCATTCTAGCTTAGCTTAGCTTTTATTTTTACATGTAGCTTAATCTCACATAGCTTAATAATGGTATTGTAACACTCTCATCCATGCTTAGAATAGCTGCACTTTGCATCTCATTCTAGCTTAATCTTCATTTGCATTGCATCTTTGAGGAACTCCTTGGCATATTTGCATTCTTGCCGCTTGTCTTTGGAACCTCTCATTGCATGGTTTACTAGAAAGAAGAGTATCTCTAAGGCTCATCTAAGAGCTTTCTTATTCTTGAAATACACTCCCTTGCACTCCGTGGATAGGGAGCTCTAATCCAGCATCCAAGCATTCTGAACTCATTGAATCATTTGGATAGAAGGGTTTAGAGTGGGACACTTTCGAGTGTACACTAACAAAGTCATAGAAAGTGCACATGTAAAAGTTGAGGAGTTTGCAAAAAGAATCGAAGAAGAAAGAAAAAGGGAACCTAAAGACTACAGGAGATTTGTTTTCATTGAACTTGATACAATGCTAGGCACACCTATCAATCAAAAATCTTCTACTCTAGAGTGTTCTATAACTGAGTTGTAGGAAGTTCAAATCGATTCAATGCCTACCAAGTTTCAAGAACCTAAGTTACAAATACAAGCTACCAAATCAATAGCTACCAAGCCCGAGAAATTAGAACCAAAAGTTGAAACACAAAAGGATAACAACACAAGTCATTCAAAAGGCAAGGAGCCTATGCTAGTCAACTATGTCAGGAAGCATCATGCACTAGATCAGATCATTGGAGATAAATCTGAAGGAACAATGACAAGAAGTAAGTTGAATGGAACTTTTTTACTTGATGATTTTGAACCTAGAAATGTCAAAGATGCATTAGAAAATGAAAGTTGGATTGAAGCTATGAATGAAGAGATAGAGTAGATAGAGAAAAAAAAACATGGACTCTTGTACCTAGGCCTAAAGACAAAAATGTGATTGAAACTAAGTGGGTATTCAGAACTAAGTTAAATGAAGATGGTAAGGTGTAAAGGGACAAAACTAGACTAGTATGCAAAGGATACTCTTAAGAAGAAGGTGTAGACAATGGATAAACTTTTACTCTTGTTGTAAGATTGGAAGGTGTCAGTACCTTACTTGCATATGCTACATATAAGGGATTCAAAGTTTATTAGATGGATGTCAAGTTAGCATTTCTCAATGGCATATTGGATGAAGAGGTTTACATTGAATAGCCTGAAGGTTTTGGTGATCCATACAAGAAGGACATGGTCTGCAAATTACATAAAGCATTGTATGGTCTGAAACAAGCCCCTAGAGCATGGCATGAAAGATTGCATAACTATCTTATTCATATTGGTTTTTAAAGAACTAATGATAATAGTAACTTGTACATAAAGGAAGGACTAGACAATAAGATTATTTTGGCAAAAATATTTGTAGATGATACTTTGTTTACTAGAAATGATGATTTTTGCAAAAAAAAATTAGAACAAATGAACAAGGAATTTGAAATGTCAATGTTGGTGAGATCAAATTCTTTGTTGGTCTTCAAATTCATCAGAATAAGAATGACATCTAAATCACTCAATCTAAATACATCAAGGAGATACTAAAAAATTTTGGTATGGAAGACTACAAACTAATTGGGACTGCTATGTGTACTAGATTAAAACTTGCCAAGGATGATGAATCAAAGAATGTGGATCAAACATTGTATAGATGTATGATTGGAAAGTTGCAATATGTGGTACATACAAGACTAGATATTGCCCTTGCAGTAGGAATTGTAGCAAGATTCTTAGCAAAATCAAAAGAAAATCACATGATGGCAATCAAAAGGATCATGAGATATTTGAAAGGAACTGAAGATTATGGATTGTGGTATAAACTTGGTGGAAATCTAGATTTAAAAGTGTTTACTGATGCAGATTGGGCAGGGAATGTTGATGACAGAAAGAGTACAAGTGGAGGATATTTCTTTCTTAGAAAGAGGTTGGTTTGTTGGACAAGTAAAAAGCATAACTATACATCCTAGTCCACAACAGAGGCTGAATATGTTGTAGTAGTAGTAAATTGTTCAACCATTGTTTGGTTTAAATAGTTATTGGAAGGTATGAAGCAAGAAATCAAAGAACCTTTTGTTATGTTTTATGACAATACAAGTGCAATTGACATATCCAAGAATCCAGTGATGCATTCAAAAACCAAGCATATTGCTATAAAGTATCACTTTGTTAGAGAATTGATACAGGATAAGGAGATCAGACTAGAATATGTCCATACAAAGGAACAAATTGCTGACATATTCACAAAGCCTTTACCTAAGGATGCATTCTTGTATTTAATATGTAAGTTAGCAGTTATTCCCCTATCTAAAGCTCACTAAAATATAGTTTTAGTTATGCATCAACAAGAACAAAATTGAAGATCTATCAGTTGATGCAGCAAAGTAATGAAGACATCACATATGAATTAGTACTTAAGGTACAATAAAATTCATTTTGAAGCTATGTTGTCTTTGGCATGTGTTGTCAAAGAGGGAGAGTTTATTGTTATATCTTTCTAAAATTTGCAAGAAAAAGAGAATTTATGTAAGAGGGAGAGATTACTATGAAAGGGAGATTACTATATTTGAGTTGTTTTATGGAATGAAATATAAGAGGGAGAAGTATTCTATCAAAGAAGACTTGTTTTCAAATTTCATTCTATTATGACATGTTGTGTTGCCATCAATGCCAGAGAGGGAGATTATTAGATACAATTGTTCAATTGTGTGTTGTCTTTTATGTTACAAAAATTTCATATCAATTATTAGATAGAGTTTACCATGCTCAGTTGATCAACAAGGAAAAAGATAGAGTTTACCGAGCTCAAAAGGTTTGCCAGAAGATTTACAATGTCTACCAAGTGTTCTCAGACTTTACCTTGTGTACAAAGTTGTTACCGAGCTTTCAAGGTTAGCAAAAAAAAATTAGTAGTTATTGAGCTCACTCTATCATCAAAGGGAAATATGGTAGAGACAATTCTTACTAAGCTCTAATTGATAATAAAGGAAATTCAAGACTTACCAAGTTCACTCAGTAGCCAAAGGATTTTGTAGATTTTATAGTATTAACCGAGTTGAGATGGTTAACTCAAGAAATTATTTCTAGAAGCAGTGCTTACCAAGCACGGTCGGCCAATGAAGAATTTCATTTTTTTGTGTAATAAATTTTATATGTTTAATGTAATATTTTGTAGTTGACTGATGTATGGTTTATTGGTAAATGTAACTTGTGAATGAGATGACTTGATAATTTGAATGGTATATGTAAGAGGTCAAGTTGTGAATTCTAAGTGCATGTGAGTGATGGATTTGATGTGATGCAAATGTAAAGGAGGACTGATTATTGGGAGAGTGAATTTTGAAGGATGATCAGAGATCATTGAGGAGAAACAAAGCTATATTTGATCAAGGAGGATCTAATGGTGCAAAATAGAGATTTATAATCAGAAAATTTAGTTGCATCATATTCAGGTCAATTCATTATTTCTTTCTAACCATTATGGCAGTGATTTCAAATTCTCTTAATAGAGTTGGTTTAACAACCATTTTGTAAATCCTCTAATAAGGTGACAGTTCAGTTGAATTGTTGTAAAGATCTCTACCAAGGTCACTCCTAACAAGGTGATTAAATCCTCTAATAGGGTCACACCTAACATTGTGTATTGTAACCTTTAACAAGGTTGGCTCCTAACAGGGCTCACTTTAGAAGAGTGAAAATTGGTAGCTAGTTACTTGGTGGTTTTTCCCATATTGGGTTTCCATGTTAAAACTGGTGTCTCTTGTGTTCATGTTATTTACTTTTGCATGCATGCTAATAATTATGAATTCTTAAAAATTAGTAACAAGTTAATCTACCCAGTTACAACATTTTGTGAACTGTTTACTGAGTATTAGTAGTAGCTAGTTATCTAAGACATCTAAGGGATTAGGATTTTTTTTTGTGGTAACTAATTGATCCCCCCTTCTCAGTCACTTCATCTATATTTCCAATAGGGTGCATCCTAAAATTGGTAATATTTTATGGCTGAGTATCTTGGTTGATGTCATCATTTCATGGGCACAATGTGAGACCAAGCTATGGGCAGTTTACATAGTTTTAGTTGGTTATTTCATAATGTAATATGGCTTAACAAGCCACTTTGGGTGTTTTTTATGTTATGTTGTGAGGTTAAATTGTATTTCCATGCAAGTCAAGCATGTCAAGTTAGTTTATGTAGCTAAATTAGTTGGGATCAAGTATGTTAGGTTGGGAGAAACTCGATAGCATGAAAATTCTCAAGTTTTTGTGGGGAGGTAGTTTTTAAGAAGCATGTGTGTGCAACATGGAAGAGATACATGATGGCCACAAGTTTTGAGGAGATGAAGAAACCCAAAAATGGGGTTATAAGAAAAGTGGTAGAGAGGAGATAGGCATGGAAGGAGGAAGAAGGGAGAGGAAAGTTAAGAAGATTTCATGGGAGATATAAGGCAGGAGGCATCAATATTAGGAAGGGGTTGTGAGAGTTAAAAAGGTCACGGCATAAATGGTATAAGGGAAGGAAGAAGCCATGAATAGGGTGAAGGAGGATGGGTGATGTTAGCTAGATAAATAACCTAATTCCTCAAGACAATAATAACCACAACCATCATTTGTAATGGCGTCTTTATATAATAAATTCAATTTTGCCTTTTATGCAATTTGAGTATAATATGTGTGTACCTTCTTGTTTTGGACAAGCCAACCACATTATTTGGTATTTTTCTAATTATTTGAATAAAAGAGAATCCTTTGTGATGTATTCTTTTTTTTTTCGAGATTTATGGCCCATGGAAGGCACTTTGTAATCCTTGAGCATGGTAAGTTGGAGATAGGTTCTTGGTAAATGCAAATTTTAGCTGGTTCTTGATTTTTCTCCACACAAAATTGGTATCAAAGTGTGGAAGATCTGGTGTGTGTTGGGTATGGTGATGCCATGTTCAAAAGATTCCATGCAAGAGAAAAGTGAGAAAAAGGTGGATGAAAAAAGAAAGACACTCGAAAACATGAGGTACACATTAACAAGAATGTAGGAGGAACTTGTAGAGAGTAAGAAACACACTTTCACCATACTAGAACCAATTCAAGCCTAAGCAACATGTATAGATGATGATAGGAAAGAGATCCTTGTTGTCAATTGTATAGTTGATGGACATGGAGAGAAAACCAATGTTGTTAAAGAGAAGAAGGTTATGGAAGAATCTTGTGTTCCAAATATTCTTGAGGGAAATGATTGATGCTGATTTAGTTCTTGACATGGGTAGTGCAATTTTTCTTAATGGAGAGTTTGAGAATAGTGAGCTCATTCACAAGCATCAAAAGGTGGTTGATCTAAACCTATATGTTGATACCTTTTTCTTTGACAATGTGAAGCATGCAAGGCATATGGTTTGGTATAAATAAGTTGTAACGATTGTTGGCAGTGAATTCAACAAGAGAATTTTCTTAAAGGATCCATTTTGTGATCTCTTGGTGCTTCTTACTATTGAAGTATAGATGTAGATTGGGAGTTTGTACTAGGTTTTTCTTGCATATTTGAACAACATACTATGGAAATGGAATACTTAGAAGAAGCTCATGGAAAATTCAATGGGACTTGAAATTTTGTGTCCTCGGGAGTATGATGTGGGTGCATCCTAAAATTGGTTATATTTTGTGGTTGAGTATCATGATTGATGTCATCATTTCATGGGTATGATGTGTGGCCAAGCTATGGGTAGTTTACATAGTTTTAGTTGGTTATTTTATAATATAATATGGCTTAGAAAGTCATTTTGGGTCTTCTTTATGTTATGTTGTAAGGTTAGTTTGTATTTCCATGCAATTCAAGCATGCCAAGTTAGTTGATGTAGCTAAATTAGTTAGGATTAGGTATGTTAGGTTGGGAGAAACTTGATAGCATGGGAATGCTCAAGTTTTAGTGGGGAGGTAGTTTTCAAGAATCATGTGTGTGCAACATGCAAGAGACACATCATGGCCATGAGTTTTGAGGAGATGAAGCAACTCAATAATGTAGTTAGAAGAAAGGTGGTAGAGAGATGGTAGGAATGGAAGGAGGAAGAAGGGAGTAGAAACTTAAGAAGATGTCATGGGAGATATAAGGTGGGTTACATTAATGGTAAGAAGGAGTTGTTAGAGTTAAAAAGGTGGTAGCGTAGATGGTGGAAGGGAAGGAAGAATTTGTGAGTAGGGTGAAGGAGGATGAGTGGTGTTAACAAGTTGAAGAACCCAATTCTTGAAGAAAATAACAACCACAACCCACATTTGTATACTTTATATAATGAATGCAATTTTGTCTTTTGTGCAATTTGAGTATTATATGTGTGTGTGCCTTCTTGTTTTGGAAAATTCAACCACGTTGTTTGTTATTTTGTTGATTATTTGTATAAAAGAACACCATTTGCAATGTATTCCTTTTTTTTTTTTAAGATTGAATAGAAGGTACTTTGTAATCCTAAGACACGATGATTTGGAGATAGGTTCTTGGTAAATGTATATTTTAGACAGTTCTTGTTTTTTCTCCACACCACGAAGCTAATGAAACACAACGTATTTACATTTTGATTAATAGGTCTATTAAGATTTTAAAATTATGGACCATCATTATGAACAATACTCATGATGGTCTATAACTTAAAATACCTAATTAAAGACCTCTAACAAAAATGCAAACATATTGTATTTTTAGCTCTGCTTGAAATTGTATACATATGAATTGACATTGCATATTGAATTATTGCATTCTTCTACATTTCCTAGAACCAAGAGATTCACACAATTAGTTGTTATACAATCATAGGTTATTATTGACCTTCACTCAGTTTCAAGAATAGTTTAATATTCTCTACTAATCAGGGCCAACCACATGAAGGTGGAAGCTCATTTTCCCCCTCCCCACTAACATCTAAATTCCCCATTAACATCTAAAATCTTTAAGAAAGGATCAATCTTTAAAGTACCTAGAGTGTCTCATTGCCTCCTCCTCTCAGGGGAAGTCCATCTTCATTGGTCATGAGTAATTCATCACATAGGTACATCCAAGAATATCTTCATCACCTCCTACATAAAATGAATCCAATATTAGAAAATGACCCATCAAAAATAATATTTCAAGTGAAATAAACACATGAAAAATGAGAGAGAGAAATAGGAATCTACTTACCAATAGGCATTGCCATCACATCTGTTCCCATGCTACTTATTGAGTAAGTTTTATTGTTTTTTGTTGTGTCAAGATCTCTCTATTTATATCCATACATACAAACATATATATACACATATATATACATATACATATGTATATGTATATGTAGATACATACATATACAAAGATCACAAGGGCACGATAGTGAAATGCAACGATCACAAGGGAACATACATATATACATACATATATGTATGTATATATGTATATTTATATATAGAGAGAGAGAGAACCTTTTTAAGGTGCTAAGTGACTTACCTCAAGATCCTCCACCAAAATAATGTAGACTAGAAAAAATGGGAAGAGTTTGCAATTTTTTTTACAAAAACATATCATAGAAAACATTTTTAGAAAGAAACAAGCCATAACCTAGTTAAATGGGTCTAGTTGTTGATTAGTTGGGTTGATATATATGTATATTTAACTGGGTTATAGATATTGCAAGGGAATGAGCCTCATGATTATGGCACTTACATAGAAGAAGAACTTTCTTCTTGAACTCCTTACACTCAACTCTTCACTAATGTTATTCTTCCAAAAGTGAAATTAGCTACTACAAATTCCTAGGAGCCAAGGGACCCTAAACCTATGCTACATTTTTTGGAGGCATGGAAGAAGTTACCATCGAATTCAGTACTTCATAACATTCTAGATTATATATTGATGCCCAAATTAACAACAAAAGTATATTTTTGGGATGTAGAGATCACAAGGGCATGACAACAAAATGTAGAGATCACAAGGGCACGATAACAAAATGTAGTGATCACAAGGTCACAGAAATGAAATCCTAGATCTCCACATGATACATACATACATACATACATACATACATACATACATCTATACATACATATACATACATACATACATATATACAAACATACATAGACATGTATGTATGTATGTATGTATACATAGAGATCTTTTTAAAGGTACTTATTACATCTTAACACAATAGAAAAATTGATCCAAGTGCATACATATTATAGAATCCAAATAATTAAACAATAAAACTCACTCAAGCAATGCTAAGTGACTTAGCTCAAGCTCGTGCACAAAAATAGTGTTGATTGTTCTTTTATTGTACCTAATCTGATGACAATTCTATAGGAATTTGCAGTCAACCCAAGTAATCAACAACTAGACCCATTTAACTAGGTTATGCCTTGTATATATGTATATTTAAATAGGTTATGGATTCTTCAAGGGAATGAGCCTCATGCTTATGGAATTTAGACAAAAGTGGAGCTTGCTTCTTCAACTCCTTAGACTCAACTATTAACTAAAGTTATTCTTCCAGTAGTGAGAATAACTGCTACCAATTCCTAGAAGCCAAGGGACCCTGAATCTATGCTATTTTTTCTAGAGACATGGGAGAAGTTACTACTGATTTCATTACTTCCTTACATTCTAGATCATATAGTGATACCCAAATTAATAATGACAATAGATACTTGGGATCCTCACAGGGAGAGCATGACAATACATGAATGATTACATCCTTAGCTTGCATTGTTGTTCTAGCATATGGAGCTTTTATATCCAACCATTCATTATAAATTAGGGAGTGTCTTCATGCCTGGCATTCAAGTGATGCATCTGTATATGCAATTTTATCACCTTGGAAAATTGTATTGATCCTGCTAGCTAGGAATAGTTGATTGTTCATTTTATTATACCTCATCTAATGAAAGTTCAATAGAAATTTGTAATCAACCCAAGTAATTTGAAACTAGACCAATATAACTAGGTTATGGATTAGGAATATGATATTCCCATTTATCATATGGTTGGAATGTTGGAGGCAACAATTTTTATTTGTGCGGGATATGGAGGAAGAGTAATGGTGTTGGAAAACATGAAAATTTAATAATGTGAAGTCACCTTGAGGAATATGTGCATGCTCTTAGAAAACATGTCATCAAAAAATTTCATCATTACTTTTTTTGCTCCTACATGTTTTTGCATGGAGCTTTCACACACCTAGTGCTCACAAATGTCTACTTAAGAATGTATGTGAACCTGCAATGCACTTCTATGTGGCGAAATATGTATAAAATGATATAATTCTTCATCACACAAGGTCTTTCACTTGGTGTGCTCATTAATTAAGTTAAGCACCAAATTTTCATTTCAAATCATGATTTATCTATTTTAGGTTTAAAAGTTGGTACAATAGCCTAGAAAGAGTACCTAAGAAGAGATGGATCTCACATTCATTCATTAATAAAATATAGCATTCATTCATTATCACATGAAGTAAAAAATAATTATGAGCATCCACAAAATAATCTCATAATGTACAAAGCTAACATCTAACATTAGTTCATCCTTTAACATTCATTAACAGGAGCACATAAACACAACACATTCAATGCAATGTGAAATAAGGTATTTAAACATACCTCAACCAATTATGATTTCATTTTGGATCACCTACCTGATTATGTTGGAATTTTGTTCTTGACAAAAATCATAAAATGTAAGAACAACTGTGCCAAAAATAGCATAAAAAGATGATTGTTATGCACCAATTATGTTTTTTAGTTGTTTTGGAACAATTGTTCTTACAATTTTTTGGCTCAATCTCCCACTGGTCAGTATGTGTTTTAAAAAATTATTGTTAGACTATGAGTCAAGAAAAAGAAAAATATCAAACTTGAAAAAAATGTACATAAATGCAATTAATTTTTAAACTTCAATTTAATAAACTTACAAAGAGAACCATAGAATTATAAGAAACTATTTTGGTTTTTACTATTTGAAAATTATAGTTACAAGTGATAAAGTTATATACCTTTGATTCATAGAGTGCAAATAATGGAAATGAAGTATTGTAGAAGGTGCAAACTCAACTACCCACCCCCCCCCCCCCCCCCCCACCCCCATCTGGATGTTACTATTAAGTAGAGATAGTTACATCCATCCATACATACATACATGGTTAAGTGCTACCTAACTATGTCCAAGGCTACCTAAATATGTGTAAGATGTATGCACACTAGTGTTGAATACTCTGCATACTAGGCTACCTACATACCCATACCATGAGATAAAGACCCTTGAACTACTCACTCTAACAAATATGTAGTTCTAGTTTCTAATTGTTTTTTTTTAGTTGTATTCATATAACCACTAGTGATCTTTACTCACCTAATACAGCTCTTTACCAATCATACACCCACTTGGGCAAATCACACAATTTTTTATAATTACAATATTGTAATACCCTAATGCAACCTTTGTGTTGTAGTTTAGAGTTAATGTAAGGTTAACCTATATATGTCCTAACTTACTCCTTGTATAGTTATGTTCAAAGTCTTGTGACAATAATTAATGGGTCTAAATAGACCAATCAAGTTAATGCTAAAACGTAGAGTTTAACCTTCTATTTTGAAAAGCCAAGTACACTAGGTACATATAATGTCTTAAAATATAACCCTCATGAGTTAACATATAATGTCTTAAAATATTTAAGTGCTACCTAACTATGTTTGGGGCATCTACATACTAGAGGCATACTCTACCTACTAGGCTTCCTATATACCCATATGTACAGGATCAAAACCCTTAAACTACTCACTCTAACAAATATGTAATTATGGTTTCTAATTGTTTTGATGTAGTTCTATTCCTATAACCACTGGTGAGCTTTACTCACCTAATACAACTCTTCACCATCATACACCCACTTGGGAAAATTAAGCAATTTTCTATAATTACAATACTATAATACCCCAATACAAACTTTTTGCTGTAGTTTATAGTTAATGTAAGGTTAACCTATATATGTCCTAACTCACTTCTTATATAGTTATTTTTAAAAGCTTGTGACAATACCCATGGCCATGCTACCTATTGATTAAGTTTTATTATTTTTTAGTTGTGCCAAGATCTCTCTGTTTATATACATACATACATGCATGCACACACACACACACACACACATGTATATATATATATATATATATATATATATACATACATATATAGAGATTACAAAGGCACAACAACAAGATGTGGAGATTACAAAGGCACAACAACAAGATGTGGAGATTACAAGGGCATGACAACAAAATCCTAGATCTCCACTGATCTCCAAAATCCACAAGATCTCTCTATATATACACACATACATATACATACATACATATATATACACATACATACATACATCTACATATGCAATTTTATTACCTTGGAAAATTGTATTTGATTTTGCTAGTTGGGAAAAACTGATTATCAATTTTATTGCAATCTTATGATAGTTCTAGATGAATTTGTAATCAATCCAACTAATCAGAAACTAAACCAATTTAACTAGGTTATTTCTTCTTTCTTTCTAAAAATATCTACTATGATATATTTTTCTAAAATTTCTTGCCCATTTTTTGTGGTCTGCATTATTTTTGTGCAAGATCTTGAGTAAGCCAGTTAGCATGGGTTGAGTGAGTTTTATTGTTTTATTATTTGATTTTTTAAAAATGGGCTTTGTTTTATCATTGTCTTTGTTGAAGTCCTAATTTTAATGAAGTAAAAAAGTATTTTTTAGGGTGGAAAGGAGTATATAATGAAGAGGAACCTTGAAAACTTGAATGTTGAAATGTTTGAAATGAAAGCTATCGAGGATCAAATACCTATGGTAGAGTTACAACACAATGTGAAGTTGAGTTTAGATATTTAAAAAAATATGACATAAATCATTCCCCATTTTTTTGGATTGTGGAGAGTTGTGTGCAAAAGAGGGTGAAGAGCTCCAAATGAGGGTGGAGAGCTCTAAACGTTGATGGAGATTTCATTATCATTCCCTTGTGATCACTACATTCTTTTGTTGTGCCCTTATGATCTCTACATTTCATTGTCATGCCCTTTGTGGAGATCGGTGGAGATCTAGGATTTCATTGCTATGCCCTTATGATCTCTACATTTTATTGTCATGCCCTTGTGATCTCTATGCCCTTTGCAACACTACAACATTTGGGGTCAAATTGCAATAGAAATTTATGACAGTGGTGTAATTTGTGGTGTTCAGGCCTGTTGGTAAATAGATTTGTCATAGTATAATTTTCCTGATGGAGTGTGTGGAAAATCGTTCACAACAGTTAGAGAGGCCGTTGATATGTGGCCTTCCTTTGCGTTTAGAGGGGCAGGTCCCTCGTAAGATAAAATATGTGATTTTTCAATAAAGATAAGTAGAACTTAGAAAATAGAAAGGAAAACCATTGACAACAAATGCACCACACACCTTCAATGTTTTCATAAAAAAAGATGTAAACTACTAATGATAGCAATAAAGGACTACGCTTGAAAACTTTCACCAACATGATGCTAATTTAACCATTCATGAATACTCACACCATACCATGAAAATACTTATAAATGAATCAACACCTCAACAATTCAAACCCTTGGAAAGAGAATGCCAAATGTACTTCCTTTTATTTCTTGCACCAAGAAAGAAAGAAATAATTTATTACATGAAAACAACAATTGTACACACTTTGCAAAAAATGCTTTGTTATCAGAACATAAGTGTTCCCTGTATCCAAGTCCTAAAAAGTCCCTTACTACATTGATTTTCAATAATTTATAGCCAATCTAGAACAACCAACTTTTTGGGTTCGTAACTACCCAAAAAGTTAGAGTTCGGGCTATTCTAAGAAGGTTCCTAACCAACTCCAACTTTTCATGTCTATCTATAAATAATGGAATAAGACAATCTTCTAACATGGACTAATCTAGGTAGATTTCTATCGTTCTTTCCAAATTGCTTTTACAAACAGAACTTTCATTTAATATCATTGTAGTGTGCAACAATCCAAACAAAAAGCTAGTGGAAGTGACACTCTTTTGCATTAGCAGTAGACTCTCAACAATTTCAAGCAGATGCCATCCATCTTCCTTAGATGAAATTCTAATGTTTCTAGCACCTTGTTTCCTAGTAAGACCACGAAGATTCCTTTTTGCAAATACAGTTAGTGCTCCTCCAATATTTTCAAGCTTAACACCTCTAGTTCCCAATGAAGAAATAAGTCTCTTATACAGTGGAAGACTAAGGACTGAAAGATCTTCATGCCACCAGTCTGATTGAACATTTTTTTTTTAATCTAGCTCCCATACTAATTCCATTCCACAAGACACTACCTCTAGGGCTTTGCATAGACCCACGGGCCATCATAGGCCATCCAAATAAGCTTGGATCTGAACATGCTTTCATAGCAATTGAGTCAACACATCTCTTCACAACCTAAAGCTTCCCTACATGTGGAAGAACATCTTCACAGCCTTGAACTACTCTAATGGATTCCTTCTAGTTAGGGAGAACTACTTGGTTTAGGAAAATATTTTTCTGAGAAATCAAATTACCCTCCCCATAAGCCTCTGTCATTTCTAGATATTCAACAATGCAATGCAGAAATAAAACATTCAAGGCTATCAGCTCTAGTTTGACACCATAACAAAATTTTGCTACATGTTCAAATGTGGTGGCACCACTCAGTATATCATGTAGCTGAAAATAGCATCCCTCTTCATCATTTGTAGACTCTTGAATAATTTTTTCCAACTTTTCGCTCCCAGATATCAATGGAAACTTGTGAAGGTGAAAGAACATGTCTCCAACTTCAATTCATATATCACTGGGAAGACCTATCAAGAAGAACCTAAACTTTCTTCTAAAATTATTTTCAACTATATAGAGATGAATTAAAATAAGAATTCTCACACCCACAAACAACCATATATTTTCTATTACCACAATCATCATCAAGAGTGTTTTGAGTTAGAACGATATATTTTTGTGGCATGCTGATTTGTAAAATAATGATTTAAGTGGCTACTCAATCTCTTTGAGCTATGTGGAATTTCCTTAAATGATTATCACAACCTGGTTACCTCTCTCACTTTCAGTCCTCTAAGCAAAAACTAACACTGAGCTTATGCATTTTGTCATACAAATCATAATTGACATTAGTTCCATACTAATGACATTCAAAACTTTCTTTGCTTTTGTGTGTGGTATTCACTTCTCAATGTGAGAAAAATTACAGATATGGATAAGCATAGAGTTATAGCTACATAAATATGCGTCATTTCATGGAATTATCAAGTTCACCACCCAAATTACATTGGGTATGCACTCAAAAATGAGTCATCTCCTTATCACATTGGCTGAGTGAAGTTTCTCAAGGACCCTAGCTCTCATGAACTTTCTCCTGTTAATGCATAAAGATTTCCTTTGTTCCTTGCAGTTGCTCTTATTCCTATTACCGAGTTCGAAATGACATTAAATCAAACACATCAAATTCATGGTCAAGCCTGCAGCTTCATATGCTTTTTTTATGATTCCATTAAGTGTCACGGTTGGAGAGGTGGAGATACAAATTGCCAAATTAGTCATTCACCTTGTCTATAGCTGACCATCATTCCAACTTCTGCGAGTTGCTCAAGACCAACTTTGATGGAATAGTGCATATGCCTTGAGTATGGTATTACTTCAAATGATTCACATGCCTTGTCATGCCTATCAAAGCTATGTATTTACAAAGAGGACAACAATAAGATGGCTCATACTAGATAGCCTCCTCTTCATTATAGACAACAAAGGGTTCACTCCGACTTCCATCACAAAAGCTGCTCGCTATGCTAGGAGATCCATCGACCACAGTGGAAAAGATGAATGTACTTGCCGAATCTTGACATCTTTGAAATTATTTAATCATCTCCTTTACTTGTTCCTCTACTCCTTCCAACTGTATAGATAATCAAGCATTAGTGGAAATGTACATTGATAATGAATGGAAACCACATCACCTTCAAATCACCATGACTGACCTGCAAGTTCCTTCTCTACAAATAAAACCAATCTTCAGATTATATCTATAAACTTTATTTCCAGCCAGCAGTTGTTTTGAAGTTGAGTTTGGGTTGGAATTGTTCAAGTTAGGATTAGGTTAAAAAGTTGGAGTACGGGGAGAGAGTATGACTAGTACGTGGAGAGAGAAAAAGTGAATGAGAAAACCCAAACTCAAGCCTGTACTTCTCTCTAAAGGTTTGAGTAGGTGGAGAAAGAAAAGTATAGGGAGAGAGAAAGTTTGATTTTTCAAAGGACTATTCTCTCTCTTTTTGGTTAATTAATATAATTAAAACTCTCTATAAAATGTTTGGATAATAGGGCCCAAATCTAGTAGTGCTTTCTCTGCAATTTTCTTTAAAGGGAGAAGAGGTACCTATGTAAATGTTCTTTTCTTTTCCTTCTAAAAATGTATCTCTTTATATTTTCCCCAATAGGTGATTAGATTAGCTTCTCTTTATGTATATGTATGTGTATATATACATACATACACACACATATGTGTGTCTATGTATGTATGTATGTATATATAGAGAAGCTCCTTTTTATGTATATGTATGTGTATATATACATACATAGACACACATATTTGTGCCTATGTATGTATGTATATATAAACACATATATATACATATGTGTATATATATGTATATACATACATACAAACATACATATACAGAGATCACAAGGGTATGTCAACGAGATGCAGAGATACATATATACATACATACATACATATACACATACAACTTCATATGCAATTTTATCACCATGGTTCCATGTATTTCATCTTTAGAGGAGAGACTTACCGAATATTAGATGTCATTTATGGATATGGGATGATTTGATTATGTGAATGGTGGATCAGGCAAGTTGTAGAAAATCAAGGTGTCAGTTGCAAGTAGTTTCATTAATTTTATAAGGGAATCAACTTTGAAAGTGGGATGACCAAAATTGGCATGTCCATTCTTATGGTAGATGTCTTTATCTCACAATATAAAATTTCCTCAAACAATGAGCGACAAATTATTAAATATATCAAAAATCAGAAGAACATTGACCTATATTTATTTTTTTGAAGGACAAAAATATAATAAAAATATAATTTGGTGGAAAACGCCATGAGCTATTTGAATCCACATTGTGGCTATTCCACTCTCTAGTAGTGGAAAATCTTCATGTTAAATATGAAGATCTTGCAATTAAAAAAGATAACTATCAGTGATCTATTTTTTTGTTTTACTGATAACAAATATATATTCTAATTTTAAGAAAAATAATAGTCTTAAATGTATATGATTAAATAAATTAAACAAGGGTACTAGATGTAGCTATATAATTATGTACCTATGAAATTTGGGCCTCTGAACCTCATAGACACTTCAACATGGCCATTACTTGCAAAGTCATCTTGGGATAAACATGGTATTGTTTACCCAAGACACCTGATAGTGCAACCCATTGCCTCCTATCTAAAGGGTTTTTTTGCTTATTAGATATCCTCATATTCGAGGTGTAAGCAACCAGACCCTCTAAGAATGAAGGATTAAAGAAATGAAATTAATCTAAATGAAAGTGCAAAGTATTCTATATGAGACATGCAATTTATTCTATTAAACAATAAAAGAAATTAAACTAGATGTATGCATTATTAAGCTAGATGAAAATCTAAAATGATAGCAATATGGAAATTAGAAAATAAGGTGAGTACTCAATTCAACAGCAATTCAATAGCATGAAAAATCAACCTCTATAATGAGGAATTAGGAGTTCCTTAAATAGAATTCCTGGAATCCATCAACAGGTGAGATCAACTCAGATCGATGGTCAGGATTGAAGAAAAGATTCAGTTAAGATGGAAACTTCCTTGTGTAGGTGAAGTGAACTGTTTCTGATCTAAGTGTGATGAGCAGTTAACTGAACTTGTCATAAGTATGAGAGCAAGTTAAGCAGATTGTTTCCAATTTGAGAGAGAGTTCACTCAGAGTTTCCATTCAGAACTGAAGAGAGAGTTTTGAAGAGATTATTTAATTTAATAAGTGAGATATGAGCTCATAAATGCCTTTTTCAATTAATTAAATAATTTTATTTAATTAATTAGCGATGACTTCCTATTTAATTAAATAACTTTGTTTCATTAATCAAAATAAGCATATTTATTAAATTAAACAAATTTAATTCCTTAGTACATTAGCCTTAGATGACGATTTAATTTAATTAAAGTATAAATACTTAATAATTAAATTAAATCTTAATCAATAGATTTAATGTGACTAATATGAGTCAATACTATAAGAATTAAATAAAGAGTTTGATTAATGTAGATTAGGGTTTTAAGAGTTTGACAATTAAGTCAGGTAGCGAGTAGCAGAATAAGAATTGCCTATTAGAATAGGTCTTAGGATTGATAAAAAATAGACCATAATTGGTATAATAACAATGAGCCAATTTTGGGTATTACGTTTTGCCCCTCTTTGAATGAATGTGCAAACAACACATTTGATTCAAAGAAAATTAGAAAGCATGATGTGAAGATGAGACTACTTCTGAAATTGATGATACGAAGACCAATCGATAAGCTTTTAAGGACTATCTCTAGAATAGAGCTTAATCCCAAGGAATCCAAGTAGAATACCTAGATACCTAAAATTGATAAGCATTTAAAAGGTTTCTTCAGAACAAAGTTTGACCTTTAAGGATCCAGATAGAACACCTAGATAGCCAAGATTGAAAGCATTTAAAAGACTATCTCCAAAATGGAGCTTAATCTTTAAGGATCTAGATAGAACACCTACATACCTAAAATTGAAAGCATTTAAAAGATTATCTCTAGAATGGAGCTTAACCTTTAAGGATCCAGATAGAACACCTAGATACCTAAGATTGAAAGCATTAAAAAGATTATCTCCAGAATAGAGCTTAACCTTTAAGGATCCAAATAGAACAACTAGATACGTGAGATTGAAAGTATTTAAAAGATTATCTCCATAATGGAGCTAAACCTTTAAGGATTTAGATAGAACATCTAGATACCTAAGATTGAAAGCATTTAAAATACTATCTCCAAAATAGAGTTTAACCTTTAAGGATCCAAATAGAACACCTAGATACCTGAGATTGAAAGCATTTAAATGATTATCTCTAGAATGGAGTTTAACCTTTAAGGATCCAGATAGAACACCTAGATACTTGAGATTGAAAGCATTTAAAAGATTATCTCCAAAATGGAGCTTAACCTTTAAGGATCCAGATAGAACACCTAGATACCTAAGTGATGCAGGAGCATCCAGAGGTATAAGGGCAATCCTGTGTCACCCAAAAAAAAATGTACTTAGACTTAGTTTTTATCTCATGTGTTTTTATTTTTGGATACCCATTTGGGTCAAATAAAGGTTCCAACTCTCATAGTTCCAGTATCAGTGTGCTAGAAAATCTCAAAAAAATAGGAGCACGTAATTGGGCCATCATTTTGGTGAACTAGGAGGTATAAATTGGCTAGATGAATGTAATTGTAATTTAGAGCATTCCAGAAAAAGAATCAAGTCAAAAGGCCCCACAGTTTGAAAGTTATTGCAGTTTTTCAGGTTTTGGAGACCTCCTAAGAATGCTTCAAAGTCAGGTTAAGGGCATTAAATGACCTCAAAAAGGGCCAAAAAATGGGGGACAAGCCAAGCTTGTCCATAGGGCTGTAGAGAACTTTGAGAGCTTTCTAGAAATGTAGACGGTTTGTCAATCGAAGCTACAGTTCAAAAGTTATGCCTCCCGAAAGTTTGGTTACCATTTCTGGATTCTTCTAGATTTGCACCGACTTCTAATGCAGCTTCTGGAACCTTCTATTTGGTCGGTGGATGCCTACTAGCACTTTCTAGAATATACTCCTAGTCCTTAACCCTCCGAGGTCTATTTAAGGAGATTTATGGCATTGTAAAAGGCAATTCAGAGTGGAGTTTGAGACGAGGTACTAAAAGGAGAAATTATCTCTAGATTTATGCTATTGTAAGCCCTTAGGGCATGTTTTGAAGTTTATTTTCTCTATACTATTTTTACTAGCTTATTTTCTTAGTTAATACAATTTCCCTTTTTTTTTGTGTCCATTCTGTTCTTGGGTTGTGTCCCCATCAAGTGGTATCAGAGCTGGTTTTCTTGAGTGTGTAGACAGAACACTGACTGTGAGGCAGTTTGCATCGAGACTGTGTGGTTGTGGGTTTGAGTTAAGAAGATGTCTCCATGAAGAGAACATGGTGGAAGGGCTAGAGCTATTAATCTTGAGGAGGTTAGAGCCCTCCAAAGGCAGGTACAGGCATTGGAAGAGGAGCTCCGTAGAGGAGAAAATGTTGCCGCAGGTGACGACCATGAGGATGACAATGAAGAAGAAGTAATGGAACTAGAAGGGGAATTTGAAGGGGAAGTTCTAGATCATGCAAAGGAAAGGCTTTTTAGGGCCATTACTAAGTTTTGGAAAGACCTACAATTGAAGTGGGTGTATTTTCAGGAAATCTGAAACTAGATGAGTTGATCGATTGGATCAATGAACTGGAAGAATACTTTGAGTATGAGGATATCAGGGACCTAGATAGGGTTAAGTTTGCAAAGGCCAAAATGAAAGGCCATGCTAAAATCCGGTGGTGAGAGGTCCAATTGGAAAGAAACAGAAGAGGAAAGGAGAAGATCACAAGATGGGATCGCATGGTGGACAAATTGAAGAAGTAGTTCATTCCTGTGGACTATGAGCTTGATTTGTTTAAGAAGATGCATGGGTTAAAGCAAGTAGGAAGATCAGTCCATGAATATACAGAGGAATTATACCAACTCTTGATTAGAGTGGGACATGCAGAAACAAATAAGGAGAAGTTGCTCGTTATATCAATGGGTTGCGACCTCACATCCAGGAGGAATTAAGTCTGGTAAGAATGACCAGCGTCAAAGAGGCATACCAGTTTTCCCTACGAGTTGAAGAGAAGCTGAATAAAAGGTTTGAAGGAAGACAAAGAGGGTGCGGGCAAGGAGGAAGGGGAAGCGGTAGATCATCTGGAGGCCGAAATGAAACCCAAAAGAAAAATGAAGATGTGGGTACTAGCAAGAACCAGAGGAATGAGGGTTTCAACCGCTTCCATGATCAAGACTTTGGAAATCAGAGAGGAAGAGGTAGAGGACGTGGACAAGGAAGAGGAAGCTTCTATGGTACCTATTTCCATTGCAATGAAGAAGGTCATCATGCCTTTGAATGCCCTCAATGACAAGGAAGGACAAGTATGAGAGCTAAGGGCCAAGCTAGGGTTGCTCATGTGGATGAGGATGCACAATCATCACATTCAGAGGATACAGAAAGAGGAGAGACCTTGGTAAATGAAAGAGTCCTACTAAGTGGTGAGATTGAACTAGGACAATGGAGGAGTTTTTTCCATACTAGATGCAAGTGTGAGGATAAATGTTGTGATGTGATCATTGATGGTGGTAGCACTGATAACTTGGTATCAGAAGAGATGGTCTCTAAGTTGAAGCTCAAGAGGGAGAAACATCCCCAACCCTATTGGATTGCTTGGGTAAAAGATGATCATAAGGTCTTGGTAAGTGAACAATGTTTAGTAAAATTCAAAATTGGGAGTTACCATGATGAAGTTCTCTGTGATGTTATTTCAATGGATGTTTTCCATCTATTATTGGGTAGACCATGGCAGTTTGATAGACATGTAGTACATGATGACCATGCAAACACATACTCTCTAACAAAGGATGGAGTTTGCCACAAATTGAAGCCCATGAAAAAGGAAGGGGAAAAGGTATGTAGCAGTGCTAGGATTTGTCTTGTTGATGAAAGGAAGTTTCTAGATGGCATGAAACATCAGCATATGTTCTATGCTTTGATTCCTAGGAAAGATAAAGAAGGTAGTAGTGAAATACTAGTTGAAGTTTCAGATTTACTAGGGGAGTTTGGATATATTATCTCTCATAATGTTCCAGATGGATTGCCACCAGTAAGGCAAATTAGTCATCAAATAGATCTGATTCCAGGAGCTAGTTTGCCTAACAAGGCTACTCACAAGATGACTCCTACTAAAACAGAGGAGCTAAATAGATAGGTTCAGGAGTTGTTGAGGAAGGGCTTGATTCGAGAGAGCCTGAGTCCATGTGCAGTACCTACAGTACTCACACCAAAGAAGGATGGAGAGTGGAGGATGTGTACAGATTCTCGAGCTATAAATAGGATCACCATCAAGTACCGGTTTCGTTTGCCAAGGATGGATGATATTATGGACTACTTGAGTGGAGCTCAGTACTTCACAAAGATAGATCTGAAGAGTGGTTATCACCAGATATGGATTCGAGAAGGAGATGAGTGGAAAACAACCTTCAAGATGAAGGAGGGTCTTTATGAGTGGTTAGTCATGCCCTTTGGATTGATGAACGCCCCAAGCAACTTCATGCGGCTCATGAATGCAGTACTTAAGAAGTTCTTGGGAAAATTTGTTATTGTTTATTTGGATGATATTTTAATTTTCAGCAAGACTTTGGAAGAACATTTATTGCATATTCGTAGTGTCCTTGAAAGGCTAAGGGAAGAGAAACTATTAATTAATCTGAAGAAGTGTAACTTTGCAAAAAGGGAGTTAGTCTATTTGGAGTTTGTTATATCACCTGAAGGTCTCAAAATGGATTCGAAGAAGGTAAAAGCCATCTTGGAATGGCCTACTCCAAGGTCTGCTACTGAGGTAAGATCATTTCATGGTCTGGTTAGTTTTTATAGGAAGTTTATTAAGAATTTTAGTGGCATATGTGCACCCCTAAATGATATAATAAGAGGGGATAGAAAAGAGTTCAAATGGACTGCAACAGCTGCGAGAAGTTTTGAATTTTTGAAGAAGAAGGTAACAGAACAACCTATGTTGGCACTTCCAGATTTTAGAAAAGTGTTCCAGGTGGATTGTGATGCTAGTGGCAATGCTATTGGGGCTGTATTAAGCCAAGAAGGTAAGCCTATTGCATATTTTAGTGAAAAATTGAATGATGCAAAGAAGAAGTGTTATGTTTATGATCAAGAGTTCTATGCAATAGTTTAGGCCTTAAAGAAATGGAGGCATTATTTATTGCCAAAGTAATTTGTTTTGTATACTGATCATCAAGCATTAGAGTACCTAAATAGCCAAGCTAAATTGAATCAGAGGTATATGAAGTGGGCAGAGTTCTTGCAGAGTTATACATTTGTGTTGAAGCATAGAAGTGGAAAATCTAACAGGGTTGCAGATGGACTAAGTAGGAGACAGTTGTTTCTTACAGTAATGCAGGTTGAAGTAGTTGGGTTTGATGAACTCAAGAATTTGTACCCTGAGGATCTTGATTTTGCTGAAGCTTGGAAAGCTTGTAAAGAACCTGTTGCTGTAGATAGAACCAAGTGGTTAGACTATCTGATTCAGGATGGTATGTTGTTCAAAGGTGGTCAATTGTGCATTCCAAGGAGTTCCATGAGAGAAAATCTAATTAAGGAGAAACATAGTGGAGGGATGGAAGGACATTTTGGTCAAGATAAGACCATTGCCATTCTTAGAGAACATTATTTTTGGCCTCAAATTTCACAAGATGTGAAGAAGTTTGTACAGAGTTGCCAGGTTTGTCAAGTTGCCAAGGGGTTTAGTCACAATACTGGCCTATATCAGCCATTTCCTATTCCATCAAGGCCATGGAGGACATAAGTATGGATTTTTTTCTTGGATTTTTGAGGACACAAAGGGGTAATGACTCAGTATTTGTGGTGGTTGATAGGCTCTCCAAAATGGCACATTTCATTCCATGCCACAAAACTCATGATGTTGTCCATATTGCAGACTTGTTTTTCAAAGAGGTGGTAAGACTACATGGTCTTCCAAGGAGTATAGTTTCTGACAGAGATACTAAATTTGTGGGGTATTTCTGGAGGACCTTGTGGAAAAAGTTGAGAACAGACTTGAAATTCAGTTCCACGCATCACCCACAAACTGATGGCCAAACAGAAGTGGCAAACAGAAGTCTGGGAAATTTGCTAAGATGTTTAGTTGGGGATAAGCCCAAGGGATGGGATTTGATTCTACCACAAAAAAAAAATTCTTACAATAACTCTATAAATAGGAGTACTAGAACATCACCATTTCAAATTGTATATGGGAATAGCCCAAGGACTACACCAGAATTGAGGAAGATAGAACAAGGGGAGAGGACAAGTGCTGAAGTTGAGGAATTTTTTGAACATATCAAGCATCTACATGAGGAGGTTCAAGCACACATCACCAAGATGAATCAAGAGTATAAAGCTAGGGATGATCAAAGGAGAAGACATAAGGAATTCCAAGCAGGGGATCTAGTCATGGTGCACTTACGAAAAGAAAGATTTCCAGCTGGTACTTACAACAAGCTAAAAATGAAAAAATTTGGCCCCTGCAAAATTTTGAAGAAACATGACTCAGGAAATGCATATGAAGTGGAGCTGCCAGACAGTATTCAAATTTCTCCCATTTTCAACATTGTAGATTTAATAGAGTATCATGATGATGGTGCAGATAAGGAGCTGGTGTTAGAGCCATGTCCAATTCCTGCTTCTAAGAAGGAGGGATAGAAGACATTCTAGATCATCGTGTGGGTAGGAGTACCAGAAACAGTTAGTATGAAGAGTATTTGGTCAAATGGAAAGGATGACCGATCGAGGACTCAACTTGGATTTCAGCAACTGAGGTTTCCCATTTGGGATTTCCTCTATCATTCATAAAGTGACAAGGTCACTTTTCAATCTACCCTGGGTGTCTGATGCAGGAGCATCCAGAGGTATAAGGGCAATCCTGTGTCACCCAAAAAAAAATGTACTTAGACTTAGTTTTTGTCTCATGTGTTTTTATTTTTGGATACCCATTTGGGTCAAATAAAGGTTCCAACTCTCACAGTTCCACTATCAGTGTGCTAGAAAATCTCAAAAAAATAGGAGCATGTAATTTAGAGCATTCCAAAAAATGAATCAGGTCAAAAGGCCCCACAGTTTGAAAGTTATTGCAGTTTTTTGAGTTATGGAGACCTCCTAAGAATGCTTCAAAGTCATGTTAGGGGCATTAAATGACCTTGAAAAGGGCCAAAAAATGGGGGATGAGCAAAGCTGGTCCATAGGTCTATAGAGCACTTCGAGAGCTTTCCGAAAATGTAGACGGTTTGTCAATCTGAGCTATGGTTCAAAAGTTATTCCTCTTGAAAGTTTGGTTACCATTTTTGGATTCTTCTAGATTTGCACCGACTTCTAACGCAGCTTTTGGAACCTTCTATTTGGTCGGTGGATGCCTACTAGCACTTTCTAGAATGTACTCCTAGTCCTTAACCCTCCAGGGTCTATTTAAGGAGATTTATGGCATTGTAAAAGGCAGTTCGGAGTGGAGTTTGAGAGGGGGTACTGAAAGGAGAAATTATCTCTAGATTTATGCTATTGTAAGCCCTTAGGGCATGCTTTGAAGTTTATTTTCTCTGTACTATTTGTACTAGCTTATTTTCTCAGTTAATACAATTTCCCTTTTGTATTGTGTCCATTCTATTCTTGGGTTGTGTCTCCATCACTGAGATTGATAAGAGATAGCAAGATCGAATTATGAGTCATAGAATCATCCCCAAAATGAGGCTTGATCCTCAAGAGTTGAGGTTTAGATTGTCTAGATACCTGTAATAAAATGTTGTTAAGATGAAAAAGATGCCAGAAAGAGGGAAACAAGATGCCCCTAGTGGTGAGATGCCCTAAATGATGAGGACATAAGATAGGAACAAGATGTCCCAAGCAATAAGATTTAGATTGATTTGAAATTCAAGTTCAATGATGTAATCATCCTACCCCCTCGGGAGTGAAATCAAAAGATGACACACCAGAAATATGATGTAAAGCAGTATACAAAGAGATACAAAAGAAATCTGAGATGTAGTAGAATTTAGAAGGGATTAGAATGATCAGAAGAAAATATGAAGAGATCAGAAAAATCTAAAGAAATATAGAAAAGATCAGAATGATGTGAAGAATATAGAAGAGATCAAAATGATCTAAAGAAATTTTGGGGTCAAACTAGCATGATTTCAAGGTCCAAAAGACCAAGTTTGACTAAAAAATTTGACCAAAGTTGACTTTTTCAAACATGAGTTGTAAAAACATGAAGAATGTAGAGTTGAAAGGATTCCAAAAATCACAAAGTATCAAAAAAAATTGGACTGCACAAGCGTTTGATCGCGTCAGTCCCAAAATTTTAAAATGCATTTTTGAGGCACTTAGGTGTGTCAGATTTTGAATTTGATCTCAAAAATGGATTCAGAATGATCAAATTAGCCAGGGGGGTGATTTTTGCACAAATCGAAGCACTTTGAGAAATTAGGACAACAACTATATAAGGGCCCAAGGTCATTTTCAATTCATTTGTGCTTTTTGTCTTGTAGTGAATTGAGCTCTGAGAGAGACATGGCAGTAAACATGAGATATCATTGTTTTGAGTGCTCTAGACGACACAGCTGGCCAGCAGACTATGGACCACCAGTGAGTCATCGATTTCCCACCTTCATACTTCTATTTTTACATAGTTTGAGGTCATTTATTGCATTTTGTAGCATGTTTTAGGGTTTTGAAAATGGTCTTCACGCAAGACTATCTTTTCTTGCATGAATATAATCTCTTCTCATGCGAAGAAACAAGTTGTGTTGTTTCTTCATGCGCACCGGTGAGATTTCTCGCACGGAAGATACCCACCTCTTGCGTGAAGAATGAAATTCTTTGCGTGCGAGAACTTTGTCTCTCGCATGATGAAGAGATTCTTGGCACAAAAGAGGGAAACTTCACATGAGTTTTTGAGATTTCCATGCAAAATATGAGGATCTTTGTGCGAGAACCTGTGATAACAGAAGTTAAAATGTTCAATTTTGTACGTAAAATTTTCATTTCTATTAGCTTTGTTTTGCCATTTCATGCTAGTACAGATCATTTGCTTGTCATTGTTGTTTGTATGTGTGTAGGAGATCTTTGATGATGTTTCATTTAGATCACATTATCTGCCATATGGAGAGTTGTTGTAGAGTCTTGATGATGTAGATTGGGCACATATCACTCGATTGGGCTTGTCCTCTTTATGCTAGATCCTAGTTGTGATGGTGAATCATGGCTTACTCACAGCTTTGGTGGAGCATTTCCATTCAGAGATGAACACCTTTCATTTGCCAATGGGGGAGATGACCATCACCTCAGATGACATATGGAAGATACTAAAGATCCCCTTTCATGGTGCATAAGTCATATATGATATGGTACCCTGAGAAGGCACAATGGAACTTTCTATTGTATTTGGTAGAGAGCTATAGTGAGGTAGAGCCATCAGCTAAGATGAGCTGATACATACATATGGGCCGACACACAGGCTAGCATCTATCCTAGCTATATTCTTGAGTTGTTTCTTGTGTCCTAATAAAGGATAGCATGGTTTGTAGTGTGGGTGGGGGGTTATGCTTTGCTGGATGATGGAGGCACCAAATATTTTTGGGTGGGGTCAGTGCATGCTTGCCAACTTGTACCATGAGATGCATAAGATAGTCTTCCATTAGAAGAAGACTATGGCTGTCAAAGTATATGTTCTTCAGATCTTGGCCTGGGAGCATCTTCCCATATGCAGGCCAATTTTTGAGGATGCTAGAGAGTCGATAGAACCTTACATCTACTAATTTTGAGGGCACATTACCCAAGTCTTCCTGGGTAAGATAGAGCATTGGAGGACGTATCTTGATGACCTGGTCTCCATCATATGGAGGCCTTGGTGAGAGATTGAGGACTAGGGTGATGTCCCAAGGGAGTTGCCTTGTATGTTCAACTCACGACCACTGGTGGGCAAGACTACATAGATCCTAGAGAGATTTGTGATCTCACGGGTGTGGTGACAGTATGGTTGACCACAAGATATTTTATAGGATTACTGTGCCTATTCCATGTTGCAGAAGGACATAGAGTAGGAATGGCCTCTGCAGATGGATCTTGGTAGATCTATGATAGATGTACGCAGCCTAGCTATGGTTTAGTGGGACTACCTGCCAGAGGTAGCAGATGCAAGGATGACACCTGCATATTAGGTTTATCTTATTAGTCATCCATTCCCTTGATTTATAAATCCACTAGGGATGGCTAGGAAAGCACAAAGACAGGTGCCCCAGCAGCAGTAGGCATAGCCACTAGAGTAGCCATAGATGTTGCCATAGGTTCGGTACTAGGTATAGTAGTTGTAGATTCCCCCATGGCAAATGGGATCAGAACTAGGTGCTAGGGGTAGTGGGTTAGGACATGGTCAGGGAAGGAGGCAGAGGAGGGAGGAGTAGGCCCAATAGCAGGAGGTGCCACCATAGCAACAGGCACCACCACAGCAGCAGGCACTTAAGATGCTTGATGAGGATATGCCAGATCAGCCTGCAGCTAGGGTGCAAGACATAGTACAGCACTACCGAGAGAAAATTAGTCAAGCCTCCCAGAAGTTGGGGGATTTATAGATATAGGTAGTTGTTTGGGACTCACAGCTGGTGGAGCAGCAATGAGAGATTGATCAGTGGAGAGAGCACGCAGACCTTGATGAAAATCACAAAGAAAGGGCACAAAGATCATAAGGGAATTAAAAAAAAAACCAAGATCTCCATTGATCTCCATCAATGTTTAGAGCTCTCCACCCGCGTTTGGATATTTCCACCATATTTCACATGCAACTCTCCACAATCAATCAAAACAAATAGGGTATGATTAATATCATGTTTTCTTTTCTTTTTTGTTTATAATCCATAATCCACAATCCACAACATATCTCTATATACATACATACATACATACATACATACATACATACATATATACATACATACATACATATATACATACATATATTTATACAAGATCCAAAGAACTATTAGCTCAAAAGCAAGAACATGGTGTTGAAATGCTACAAAAAGTGCTTGACATGAGAGGTTTGCAAGTGAGGGCATTGACCAATCTTAAAACTTGAATGCTGAAATGCAAGCTATTGATGATCAAATACCTATGCTAGAGTTACAACTCAATATGAAGTTGATTTTAGATAAGGTAGAGAAAGATATTCAAAAGTTTGATAATCAAAATTTAAGGCACGAGAGTGAAGGAGAAGGAGTTACTTTAGAAATAGAATGAGGAGCATCTTTAGAAAGAGAATGAGAAGGAGCATCTTTAGAAAGAGACTGCATGAAAGAAACAACAACTAGACAACATAGAGGATATTATGGGAACCAGTGGACAGAATCCAAGAAAGTGTTGTAGTAGGTACTATGACATTGGAATCACTTACAAGTGTCTTGAAGAATTTACAATCCAAATATCAAATGCTTATAAGAGTGTTTCAAGTATTGGCACAATCTCCCTGCAATGATCCCAAGTATCAAATGCTTATAAGAGTGTTTCAAGGTAGAGAACCACTTCAACATCCTTTACATGGTTTAGAGGTAATGTCATTGTGGTAGAGGCTTCTAGAAGGGAATGAGCATCATGATTCATTTACATTGAAGCAAAACTTGTTTCTTTAACTCCATACACTCTACTCTTCACTAAAGTTATTCTTCAATTCCTTGCATATGCAGTTTTATCACCTTGGAAAACTATATTTTATCTTGCTAGCTAGGAACAACTACTTGTTCATCTTATTGTACCTAATATGATGATAGTTATTCAAGAATTTGTAATCAACCTAGCTAATCAACAACTAGATCCATTTGACTAGTTATGGCTATTTTCTTTCTTAAAATATCTACTATGATATGCTTTTGTAAAATTTCTTTCAAAGTCTACCCATTTATCCTAGTCAGCATTACTTTTGTGGAAGATCTTGAGGTAAGTCACTTATCACAAGTTGAGTGGTTTTTTTTTTTTTTAATTTGGATTCTAGAATATGTATATAGTTGGATCAAATTTTTTGGTTATGTAAGTAAGATGTAATAAGCACCTTAAAAAAGATCTCTAAATATACATGTTCAAAAGGAGATATAAAGATATACCTATTTAAAAGGAAAAGAAACCAACATTTACATACCCTTGAAGGAAATTGTAGAGCTAGGGAACAATAATGAAATCATAGAGTAAGGGCACAACATGACAAAAAAATTATAGAGCAAGGGCACGACATGGAAAAAAAATTGCACAGCAAGTGCATGACATGGAAATCAATGAGCAAGGGCATGACAACAAAACACATAGATCACAAGGGAATGCCAACCAAATTTTAGATAAAAGACATAACAACAAAATGCAGAGATCATAGTAATGAAATCGCAGAGCAAGGGTACGACAATGAAATGTAGAGATATATTATAGGAATGAAGTGAACTAAGCACAAGGGCATGACAACGTTTATAGCTTTACACCCTCATTTGAAGCTCTCCACCTTCTTTCACATGCATCTCTCCACAATCAAAACAAATGGGGAATGATTTATGTCATGCTTTTTTTTTTACTTATGTAGGTGTCACAATTACAATGCTTACATCACTATTGCAATGACATTGAGGGAAATTGCAAAAAAAAATGAAAATCATCACAAATTACACTATCATTGCAAATTACCATCGTAATTTGACACCAAATGTTATACTATCAACATTATTCAAAGAATCATAATGAATATCTTTGAATCCAATGAAACTTTTTGATTCTCTCAACTTTTCACATACGTGATCCATAGTCATTTGAGGGAGTCTCTTCACTATTTGACATTTTCTAGGTTCAGTAGACTCTATCTTTTCATCATCTTCCTCCTCCTCTTATGCTATGATTAGTTTTCTCCTTGACTTTTCTTATTTTGGATGCTATTGTATTTCATCTAGTTTTCTCTTCTTTGGTGTACTTCATATGTCTTTCATGGTAGGGGACTGAGATGTCTTTGTTCTAGTAATAATCACCTTTCTCTTTGGCTTTTGATATGTCACCATAATTCTTTAGGTTGACCTTTACCTTAGGCTCAATAACAACAACCTTTATTTTCTTAGTAACCTTAGGCTTTGCAAAAACAAGATCTTTCACTTTTTCTTTCTTGACCTCTATAGGTTGTCCATACCCTTCTCCTTCTTATTTGTTTCCACCCTTGGCAATCTTTCTTTTTCTTTTCTTTCCTATAATTGGTGTACCAGATTTAGTAGTCAGCATGGTAATTGCTATTTCATTTGTGTCAAATTTCTTGGCACTTGTATCTATGTCTTCAGCCAAAAGTGTAGTGACTACTACCATGACCTCATCTACATTCACTTTGTAAGGCATTGTCCTTAGCCATGCTATACTAAGCAAAATTTCTTGAGCATAAAAAAATTGTATCTATAATAAAACATACTTCATCATAGTACTTGTCTACAAAAAACTTAGGAATTCCCATCAGGTTTGTCATCTTTATTTTGAATTGTTCAAAATAATTGTCTAATATTACTTCAAAGTTTTCTCCTAATCTACTAATTAAATCACTTATCTATTCCATATATGATTGATTTCTATCCCAAGAAATTATTCTAATAGTATGAAAAGAGTTTTGTACATAGAAAAATATACAAACTAATAGAGATTAAAACTTACAAGAGGTATTCTTTTCTTTCCTTACTGTCTCTAAATTCTCTATAAGTTGGTGAAGTTATGGCTCAGCAAGGTCATAGGAATGATCCTTCTTCACAATTTTGTAGCCCAAATCCACTGCTACACATGGTACACTATTCAACTTGCTAGATTGATAAAATTTGTGTGCAATAACATAAACATAAAATTCAACTAATGGGTCCTCAATTTGATCAATTGATATTCCTTGACCATTTCACTTTGTCTTGGTCAAATTTTGAATTTTGTTCTTTCTTGCACTTATTATATTCTTCAATCAATCAAAGGTAGGGTATCTAGTTACCCAGTGAAATATAGCCTTTTTTATCTTGATCGACCCACATGCTAACCATATTTTCATGTCATGACTATGGATAAGCACAATCTTTATTCATTCAACCTTAAAAGCCTTTGGGAAACCTAGGGCACGGGTAAGTCCTTTCTTAGTAATGATCTTGTGTTCATCCTTAAAATTTCCATCAACACATAGCTTATCATAGGCTTCTCTAATCTCAAAATCTCCAATTTCTCCTACTTTGCATAGATAACAATATCTTACATCCTGAACAATCAAGAATCTGGGTAGAACTAAAGATAAAGCTCCAATATCATCAACACATTTTTTGAGGTTTAGTACTAAATTTTTGAAATTAGGCGGATGAATTTGATCATTTCTTACAATTTGTGCCCTATTTTCCTTCAACATTTCACTTCTAGATGCCATTATGAACTAGGGTCTAATAGTAAAACCATTCACAATATCTCCATTGAATATTGAGCTCAGCACTAGGAGTAATACTTACTTTGTTTGATAAATTTGCTGATATACTACTATGATTATTTTTCACTAGTTGTTGGAATCATGTTGATTGCCTTAAAATTTCTTGTAAGCACTTTGATCACCTATTGAATGAAAATGAATGTCCAAATTTAATAAATACCTTCAAATTTATTTTTTAATTCTACATTTAATGTCGTTGTACTTGGTTGGTGCATGACAACTAGCTCAATCTCCATTTCTTAATCAATCAATGTAACCCAACTCGACCAATACTAATTCATTTGATCAATACATTAAATTCCTTTATCACTCAGTCTATACTGTAAAGATCAATCATTCTAGACTGTACCACTAATGCTTGGATCTCTATGATTTTATTTTTCTTTTTGTTCTTAATGCATCTTTACTTATGCAGATATGAACCTTTAGCATTTCTATGCTAGGAACTGATGTAAAGTATAAGATTGATTAGATATTTCCTACATACCTTCTTTATTTAGTGAGATGTGGTGTGATCACTTGCCCAATCATATTGGGCGATCATAGTTTCATCTCCTCCACTGATTCTAGCTCTTACTATCTCTATACATGTTTTCTTTCTTTCAAGTTTGTCTTTTCCATTACTTGGTGCTAGTGCTTGTGCTCTTGTTTTATGGTTTCTACTGATATTTCCAACTTTGAGACAACTAAAATATATTATTTCTCCATTTATCCACTTCTTTTAATTTCCTCTTAAATGTATTTTGATGCAATTCTCTATAATGTGTTTGAGTTCTCCATAATAGCAACAACTATGCCATGTAATACCAATTGTAGGAATTGCCTTTCCTTGATGTATGTGCTTATTTCTCAAGTATCCAGTTTAATTTTTTCTTGAATCTACACTCATGAGATCTATGTCCATACTTTTGATAGTAGTAACATTGACCTTGGAATTTTGATACTTTTTTGGTTGAGTCATTGTTCTTTGATCTATATTCATTTTTTTGATCTCTTGCCTTTTTGCAAATAAAACAATTACCACTAAATTTAGGTTTAGGAAATTTGCATACCTACATTTTTTTCTTCTACAAATTTTTATTGTATGACCAATTTTCCCATAGCATTGACATGTAGGTTTTCCTTTGGATTTGGCATTCCTCTATTATTCACTCTTGGATGATTCACATTCTTTAGTACATGAAATTTTTTTGTTGTATCCAAGTCTAGAGGTGTCTTTTTTTCTAGGTGACCTCAATAGTTCTTCAAAATGTTTGATTTCTTCATTTGTATTATTCATTCTCTCCATGAGTTCCTTTTCATGCCTTAACTCACTTTTCAATTACTCATTTTGTAACCTTAGATTTGTGATCTTTAGATCAATTTTGTTTGCTTCCTAATTTGCAAATTTTAATTCATTTATCATATACAAATTATTATTTTTAAGCTTCTATACTTCAAATGATATCTCTTTAAGTCTGATAGCCATCTTTCTTTGTCTTCTTTGGCCATGATCTTGTCTTCCATTTCTTTCTTCTTTTGTTGCATTGCTTCACATAGTGTAACTGATTGGATTTCTTGTTCTCTCTTGATATATTTTGCTTCTTTCATTAAGGTATTATTCTTCTCTAGTAATTATGTCATTGCTTCATCATTACTTCTAGTCTTTACATTGTTAAGCAGTCCTTATGTGTCAATTTCTACCTCTTTCCTTATGTGTCAATTTGTATTATGTATAGTTTTGCTCAATATCTACCTCTTTCCTTCTTTTTAGGGTTTTCCTTAACTCTTCTTTTGTTGCTTCTAATTGTTGCAATATGATCTAGATTTAATCATCTAGTTCTCAATGATTTTTCCCATCTTGTACACTTTCATCTCCATGATGTAATCCTCTCAAACTTTTAGGCTTCCTAATAAGAGAATTGAACTCTGATACCAATTTCTCAAAGGGGTTAAATGAGAAAGAAGGCAGGGTTGGGGGGGGGTTGGGTTGAATTATTTTCTTAAACTTTTAACTTCACAAGAAAGTTAATGAATTCACTCCTCATTCATCTCTATAATAGATCTACAATTAAAACTATAATGTTGAAACATAAAGGAAATACATCACATCCATGAAAGATTGAACACATAAAATAATGATTTGTTAACCCGGAAACACTTCAATTAGAAGGAAAAATGGGGGTGGGGATGAAACCCACAAATCTTCACTATTGAAACAATAAAGTTAACCAGATAGGTTTATAATGTTTGATCATAAGATATGATCTACCTTATGAGGGGTTTTCCCTATTAACATCTTTAGAGACTATTAGGTCTCACCTTGTTAAAGGATTTTACATTCATAATGAAGTAAGGACTCTATTAGGAGGTTTATATAGGTCTATTATTAAGAGATTTACCCTAACTCAATTTTAACAGTAACCAATTCAGTACTTAACCCACAATTTTCTTTGTAAGATGGTCATTGGTCTCCTCTTTGCTATATCTCTAATTTGATCTCCTAATCTAATAACTCTATCAGGTCCTTCACTACTTTGATTTCTCTATGTGTGATCTACTTCAAACTTATTCTTCTCTTCTTAACATGTGCATACACCAAGTCATTCCTTTATTCATACATGCATATTGATTCTATGGTAAGAATCCTCCTTCAATATATGTTCTATGAAGGTTCTAGATCATGATCGACGGTTTACAATTCATCATCTTTTTCCATTTATGTCTGATTTTCTAATTGGTTGAATTGAATACCTTGGGATCATTACCTTCTAAAATGATGTGTGATCACCTTCTTAGCTAGCTCTATAAATATTAAATTTCATATAAAATTTAGCCAAAATGGTTTTTTGATGGGGACACAACCTAAGCATAGAATGGACATGACAGGAAAGGAAAAATTTTATTAACTGTAAAAATATGCTAGTACAATTAGTGCAAAGAAACAGACTTCAAAATATGCCCTAAGGTCTTACAACAGTATAATTCTAGAGATAATTTCTCCTTTTAGTACCTCCTCTCAAACTCCACTCCAAACTGCCTTTTACAATGCCAGAAATATTCTTAGAAAGACCCCGGAGGGTTAAGGATTAGGAATACATTCTAGAAAGTGCTAGTTGGCATCCATCGACCAAATAGAAGGCTGTAGAAGTTGCATTAGAAGTCAGCACAAAATTAGGAGAATCCAAAAATGGTAATTGAACTTCTAGGAGGCATAACTTTTGAACCATAGCTCTGATTGACAAACCGTTTACATTTTCGAAAAGCTCTTGAAGTGCTTTATAGCACTATGGACCAACTTTGCTTGTCCCCCATTTTTGGCCCTATTCAAGGTCATTTAATTCCCCTAACCTAACTTTGAAGCATTCTTAGGATGTGTCCAAAAATTGAAAAACTGTGATAAATTTCAAACCGTGGGGCCTTTTGACCTGATTCTTTTTTTGGAATGCTCTAAATTACAATTACATTCATCTAACCAATTTACACCTTCTAGTTCACCAAAATGATGGCTCAATTACATACTCCTATTTTTTTTTGGCATTTACACATATCCCAAGGTGTTGAAATGCTCTATCCTAGAACACTTATAGTGGAACTATGAGATTTGGAACCTTTATTTGACCCAAATGGGTATCCAGAAATGAAAACACATGAAATAGAAACTAAGTCTAAGTACTTTTTTTTTGGGTGACACAAGATTGCCCTTATACCTCTGGATGCTCCTACATCATTTTCATACATGTTTGTGCTATTATAGACTCATATGTCAAAACTAAATGCCTTGGCACTTGAATGCTTAGATGCTAAGTCACATAGACTTCTTCATGCTATCACTCAGTGTCTATGTACCTCCTTGCTTGAGATTCATTAAATTGTCAGTGTATTAGTTCCAACTATATTTCTCAATGTGTACATGTGCTTAGTTTCTAGTGCATTCTTGGTAATCACTAGCCTCCTCGATATAAGCTTTGTATGCTCAGCATTTATTAGATAACTCGATCATAGTGATGACCGTCTAATCATTTCTAGTAAATGACTAAGTGTTTGGACACTAATAGACGACATCGGATAGTTTTTGAGAAAGAGCTTACCTATGCCCTATATTTTTCAAAGGCATTTAAGGTAGAATAGATCAAGATTGTGTTAAATTGAGTAGAAGATATGAAAATCCAGTCAGAGGGTGGACTACTAAAGATAAACAAGGTAATCATTTTCTAAGTTATTGGTTATCCTACCTTGGATAGACAAAACACAATTATGTGTGTTGCAAAAGCTATTTTTTTAGAAATGGACCAAGGCTAAGTGGAATGGTTGTGGTATGTCAATTAATCATATTCAAGATCAAGTTATTGAGTTCATAATGCATACAATTGCACACAAATTCTATTAGTTAATCTAATTGAATAGTGTTCCTTGTGTGGTATTCAATCTAGGTTATAAGATAGTAAAGAAAGATCATCGTTATGATCTAGTTGAGCTACAATTACAAGAGTTATCAAAAAATAATTGAGCGATAAGGAAAGCAAAGAACACTTCTTGTAATTTTTGATCTTTACTTGTTTGCATATTTTTCTATGTACAAAATTCATTTCCCACTATCGTTATAGTTGCATGGGATTGGTATAGACCAACTATTGAGTAGATTAATGGTATTATTGAATAATTGGGAGAAAATTTTGAAGCTATCATGGATAAGTATTTAATGTATTTAAGAGAAAAATGAAGACCATGATTAGAATACCAAAATCAATGGTAGATCATTATTTTTGATGATATATGCTTCATGGTAGATATCAATTTCACATATGCCTAAGTACTACTACCAAGGGTTGCATGGATAAGGCCAATGCAATAATAAGTTAATGTAGATGAGGTTACTATAATAGTTACTACATTATTATCTAATGAGATAGACAAGAATGTCAAGGCCTTCGACAGTTATGAGTTTGTCAAGATTAAAATGATTATGCAAACAAATGTGCCCAACAAAGATAGAAAATAAAAGAAGATGATTGATGATCTTGAGGGAATTCTTGGCAAAGGACAATTCTAGATAACTAAAGGGAAAGTAAAGCATGAAGAATTTAATGAGGAAGAAGAAGACAAAGAGTCAAAAGGAAAAGAGCTAGTTATTTTGAAGTCCAAGGCAACTTGTAAGAATTTACCTTAGGGAAAAATTCACCCAAAATTGTAGAACTTGAATACAAGAACAAATATAGATAAAAAAGGAGAATGATCAATATATCGGAGTATGTCCTCATATATTGTTTTGTATTGTATATGATGGTACACACTAGTAGTGCCTATATATAAAAGCCTCTTGGGAAGAACCTAGAATATTTCTAGAAAGAACTAGGAGATAAGCATGACAACTAAGCACATGTCTTATCCATCATTCTAGATGAGAGGATAAGAATGGCAAGGTGTATCTCAAGTGGAGATTTTGTAGACACCGTGTGCTTAATTAGTGTGCTAACTACTATGTTGTAGACACCATGTGCATAAAAGAGGTGCAAACTCCTATGTTGTGAACATGACAACTCACAAGAGTGCACATACTCCTAGGTGACTAAATAAATAAATATTAAAAAAATGCATCAACCTAAATAAAATTAAGTAGGTATAAATAGTAAATAGATATTTACACAAACTACCCATCTTAAGTGCAACTTAGGGGAATGTACTTAAGTTCACAAGAAACTAGGATGAAATGCATGATGGGTCCTAGCTACTAGGCCATGTTAAGTACCCATGTACATAATTAAAATGTAGTCTCTCATAAAGCAGAGAAAGAGGGAAAACCTCATGGGAAAAATCCTCCCCCAAAAATAGATTAAAAGTGATGTATGGATGGATGGAGTAATCAAGACCCCCCAATTATGACATTCATCAAGTATATACAAGAAATAAATGGGAGAAGGATAGAAACCCATAAGAGGAAAAAGTCCCCCCCCATAAAGGAGAAGAAGAAGGAGACAAGGTAGTCTCCCCCCCCCCACCTCCCCAAATGTAAAGTGTCAACTAGTGAGAATTTTTCTAGTGTAGAAGTTGATCCATGACCGTTGAATGATGTTCCTCCCCTTTGGAAGAAACAATGGTAGAGGTAATGTTGAGATGCTTCCCCTCGGTGTGAAAAGAATCTAGATGATTAAAGGTCTCTCTAAAACCTACTCAAATGTCCTTGTGTTAATACCGATGGTGGCTCCTTCCAAAATTGTTGAGAAGAAGTGTAGATCTAGCAAGGATTGATATAGAACCTATTTCAAAGAGCCAATAGTCTTCTCAAATGACAAAGAGACCTCTTGTAACTATTGTACATAAGGATCACAATCATATCAGCCTCTAAAGACTAATCATGTTGAAAATGGACATGAGGGTTAGAGTAAGCCCTCGCAACAACTATAGAAGGATCGTCTTTAGCAAAGAGAAGTGGTATATCATCAAAGAAGTCCTCCAAATCTATTGTGTGTGACTCCATGAACAAACCTGAAATGTCAGTCAATTAGTCACCACCTAAGGCTGGAACTAGAAAACAAAGTGTACTCTATTGTGCTAAAGTACATGAATTTTTCACTATGGAAATCAATGAAGAAATTACCTCAAAGAGAAGATGAATATCATTGAGGATGTCTTCCACATCTTCAATGTGAGACTCCATGAATAGGTTGGCAATGGTAGGAAGGAAGTTGTTGCATGAAGGTAAATTACAAAGACATAAAGGGTCATACTACACTAAATCCAAAGCATCTATGGCTAGAATAGGATCAGTAGGAGAAAAGGAGCATCTAGAGGTGTGATCTCATCTGGAGAGGAAGAAACCATAGCTAGAGTGACTAGATGTAGAATATCCTCTAAAGATGGAGGAACACATGGATCTCCATATGCTTCCCAAATAGACATCCAAATATCATAAGGAAAACTTTCCATTCTAAGAGGAGAAAAAGATTCCTTACTCAGAGTGTTATACAGAAAGCGAAGAAGGTGCAACAAATGTGTCCAATTAAAATGTGGTGGCAATGAATGGAGATAAGGAAGCAATTCTTGATGGTCTCTTAGATGATCAAGTATCAAAACACTCCATTTTTTATAGTTCCTTGTTGTCAACTGTGGTCTAATACTAGACTAACATATCTAACAAGACTTCATTAGATCAATCAATGAACCCCCCAAAGAATCAAAGAACCCCCCTAATGTATGATTTAGGCACTTGGTAGCCAGTTGCCAATTTAAGGCCTATTTATAAAAGTAGTATTTCTATTCACAAAACCTATAATATGATTATCTAGAAAGTAGACCAAAAAAAATGCACTTTCAAAGAAAACAAAACTTAATTTGGAGTCCAAATGAGCATGTATTAAGCATTTTAAGTGGCAAAATTTGGGATTTGTGAGTTGGAGAAAAATTTAGGGAAAGAGATCTCAAACCACCTACACAAATGTGTAGATCATAAAATTCTACCCCAAAACAAAAAAACATTGCTCGCAAAATGGAGTCTATATGAGGGAGATATTGCTATTTGAAAATCATTGCTACTATTATTTTTTCTGAATCACCACCGTTGCACCTCCAAAAATCAAATGGTTCTAGATTTCTCCTTAGATGTCTAATTTGGATGAACCAAAATATGATTATGAGGTTTTTTACCTTTTGAATGTGATGAAAATATCTGATTTGCACCAACAAGCACCAATCTTCACCTACAAAAAATCTCTCCTATGGTCTGATGGCCAAAACTTTTTTGGAAAATAATGCAGGTCCAAAATTTTTTCGTAGAGATGTAGATGAAAAAAAATGTAGATCTAAAAATTAAATTTATAGATCTGAAATGATCATACCAATTTTTTAAATTGGTCCTTTGGATGCCAGTTTGCAAAAAAAATTGCCTCAATTTTGACTATGCCTAGGGTAGGAAAAATTACAATCAAAATTCACTGAATCAATTTTCCAAATGCAATGGAAAGGTTTGCTTTGGCTCTAGATGCTGCCAATGACTGCGATACTCTGGATCTAAGTCAAGGTGCTGATGTAGAAGATGGTCTTGAATGGAAATGTGAAGAGAAATTCTCTAAGATCTCTAACACCATGTAAGAATTTGGTATAGCTCTTATACCATGTAAGAATTTTCCTTAGGGGAAAATTCACACAAGATCATAAAACTCAAACACAAGCAAAACTATAGACCAAAAAGGAGTATGATCAATATATCAGATTATGTCCTCATACATTGCTCTGTATTGTATATGATGAGTGTACACATTAAGAGTGCCTATATATAAAGGTCTCTTAGGAAGCACCTAGAATGTTTCTAGAAATAACTAGGAGATAAGATAAGCATGACAACTAAGCACACATCTTATCCATCATTCTAGATGAGAGGATAAAAATGAAAAGGTGTATCTCAAGTGAAGATGTCGTAGACACCATGTGCTTAATTAGTGTGCTAACTCCTATATTGTAGACACCATGTGCCTAAAAGAGGTGCAAACTCCTATGTTGTCAACATGACAACTCACAAGAGTGCACATACTCGTAGGTGACTAAATAAATAAATATTAAAATAATGCATTAACTTAAGTAAACTTAAGTGTAAATAGTAAATACATATTTACACCAACACAACTAAACATAATAAAGTGATTATTGTTAATCCTAAGGTGAAGGAGGATTTAAAGAAAAATATGAAGAAAGTTGTCACACCTCCTAAACAATTCAAGAGGATGATAGTTACCCAATCCAAGGTAGTTCAATCCCCAACTGCAAAGACAAAAAGAAGTTCAAAAAAGAGGAAGCAATCCAAAGAAGTTGACCAAAGCCTACCTAAGAGGCTAAGAAGAAAATTGGTTGGGACACCAAATAAGGAGGAGGAAGATGATGAAAAGACTGAGTCTAACAATTTGAAAAAAATTTAGATTGTAACGAAACTATCTCCAATGACTATTAACTAGATACATGTCAGAATATTAGAGATTTAACTGGGATAACATGACTTAAATAGATTAATTATGATTCTTTTAATAAATATGACCAAGAAATTATTGAAAAGGTGATGTTGGATATATTGATAAAATTTAGATACACACCTACACAATTGGGTAAAGGCAGCCCTAAATATTTGTATAATAAGCTAGATGCTAAATAGAAGTGGCCATTATGTAATGGTAGACAAATAAGGGAGACTACCTTTCTTGAAAACAATTTATTAATTACATGTTGTCTTTGATGTTACATAAAATGTCATATCATTGTTAGCTAGTGTATGTTCAGCTCACTCAGGCCATGAAGACAATTTCCTATGTCTACCAAGCATTGTAGAGTTTTCCAAGTTTAAAAGATTATGTCTACCAAATTCACTTGGTCATCAAAGGAAAGTATGCAGAAGTTGAGTGTTAACTAAGATCACTTGGTTAATGAAGAAAATGTTGGATGGTACTAGTATTAACTGAGCTCACTTGGTTACCAAAGAAACTTTGTGAATATGCAATGTTAATTGAGTTCACTTGGTTAATACAAGAAAATCATTTCTGAGTTAGTGTCTACCAAGCATGCTTAGCTAATGAAATATTTTCTTATTTTGGCATATTGAGTTTAATTGATTTAACTGTTGGTTCTAGCCAATTGAGGAGATGAATATTAAATATTATAATTTGTATTCAAGCCAACTTGACAATGTGTAAGATATATATATTATATATATATATAGAAGATTGAAGGTGTGGAGCAATAATAGAAGATTTGATGATGCTTAGAGGAAGAAAATTAGGTCATCTCATTGTTACTTTCTAACCATAGTAGAAGTGATCTAAATCTCTTAACCAAGTTAGCTTAACAACTATTTGTAAATCCTCCAACAAGGTGACATTTCTAGATTGAAGTGTCTAAAGACCTCTAACAAGGCCACTCCTAACAGGATGATTAAATCCTCTAATAGGGTCACACCTAATAGTGTGTCTTGTAACTTTTAATAGGGTTTCCACCTAATAGGGCTCACTTTAGAAGAGTGAAAATTAGTAACTAGTTGCAATTGGTGATTTCTCTCAAATTGGGCTCCACATTAAATCTTGGTGTCACTTGTGTTCATGCTAATTCCTTAATTCTTTTTTCAACTAAGTTAAATAAGGATAAACATAGATAATATCTTAATATTTTTATGTTAAGAAGTTGTTGAGTTATTTCACTTTTTGTCAAGTTACAATATTTGCTAGTATAAAGAAAGTGCATGTCTGTTTTCCGAGTTATAATAGAATACAGATTAAATCAAAGGTTTGATTTGTATTAACAATTAATGGATCTAGAATTTATTTTTTAGTAACTAATTCACCCCTTCCCTCTCAGTTACTCCCCTTATATTTCAAACAATTGGTATTAGAGCTTTTGGTGCTTGTAGAAAAGGTTCAAGGATCTAAGCTAAAGATCGAGATGTCTTACAGAAGAGAGATTCCAAAATTAAACATGGACAACTTTGTAGCATGGAAAGAACTTATGAAATTGCATCTAGCAACCATTAGAAATTCAAGTTTGAAAAACTTAAACAATACTTACAAATCTCCTACTAGTATAATGACTCTAGAAGAAATTGTTGAAAAGAAATCTCACAATATCATGATGATTGATATAGCATCAGATCTTAACTATGATAAATTTGATGAAGTCAAAGGATGTGCTACTGCACATGAAATTTGGACCAAACTGAAGGATATCTATGGAGGTGATGATAATGTAAAAAGGACCAAGGAAAAAAGCTTAAGAGGCCAGCTTGATCAGATGAAAATGAGAGAAGATGAAAAAATTACAAAATATGTTGATAGAATCAAAGCCAGTGTCAATGCTATCAAATAATCTAGAGGAATAATTGATGATGTAATAGTGGTGAGCAAGGTACTCAAAACCCTTATTCTTATCTATGCAATCATAGTGTCTTTTATTCAAGAGATGCAATGTGATCAAAATAACATGATAACTTTGGATGCTCCAAATGGAAGATTGACAAAATTTTAACTAGACAACTATGATAATTACATTCCTAGTTCTAGAAATCTTGAATTTGCATTTGAAGCCAAGGTATCACTCAAGAAGAAAGCTAAAAAGTCTAAGATAAAACAATCTAGAAGTGAAGAGGAAGATGATTCTAATAGTGATCTTGAAGCCATTGAAGCATTTCTTGCAAGAAGGTATCCCAAAGAAAAAGGAAAGTATAAAGCTAATATTTCTCTAATATTTTTCTCTTGTGAATAAATTGGACATATTGCTAAAAGGTGCCCAAAAAAAAAAGACAAAGATGAAAAGAAGCATAACAAGTATAATGGCAAGAAGGATTTTAAGAATTTTAAGGACTGTAAGGAAAAAATTAAGAAAATTTGTTTTATAGCTAAAGATTTAGATAACAGTGAAGATGATGAAATGGTTTATATTGTTGTAAAAGATGAATTTAATGATGAGGGAGAAAAAATGGCACTTGTATCTCATGTTATCAAAAACTATACATGGATTATTGATAGTGGCTATTCACACAATATAAATCATGATAAAACAAATTTTGAACACATGGAACATTATGATGGTGGTAGTGTGAGATTTGCAAACAATAAACCTTGTTGCATAAAGGGAAAATGTTGTGTCTCACTAACCAATGAACTTAGATGTAACAATGATTACTAGGTTGAAGGACTAAAACATAATCTATTGAGTGTGGCATTGTTTAATAACATTGGATTCAAGGTGGAATTCATGAATGAGAAGGCCAAACTACTAGATGAAAAAGAAAATTTGGATGGGTCTAGCAAACAAACAAAAGGTAACTTATTCTACCTAGATCTCAATGAAAGATCATGTTTTATTGCTCAAGTAGAATGAAATTTTGTTATGGAATAAAAGGTTGTGTCATGTGAACTTTGATAATCTGGTGTAGATAAGAAAAAATAAAAGAGTAAGAAGTATTCCTAGTCTGAGGAAACCTAATATGGGTATATGTGAAAGACAAGTTTCAAAAGCAAAAACTATAATTTGGGAGAATTCTTGGAGGTAGTTCATGTATACTTATGTGGACCTATTGGAATAGAGAGTTATAGTGGAGATAAGTATTTTATTCTATTTGTTGATTATTATTCTAGAATGATGTCTATGATGTATCTAAAGGAAAAATATGAAGCTTTTCAAAAGCTTAAATGGTATTTGGCAAGAGTAGAAAAAGAAACTGGAAAGAAGCTGAAATGTTTGAGATTAGACATAGGTAGTGAATTTATTTCCAATGAATTCAATGATATCTACATTCAAAAAGAAATTAGGATACAAGTATTAGCCCCTGGTACACCTCAGTAGAATGGTATAGTTGAAAGAAGGAATAGATCCATCATGGATTGTACAAGAACCTTAATGTTAGAAAAGATTGTTACAATTAAATACTAGAAGGAAGAAATCAATACTATAGTGCATACCTTGAATAGAGGAAATTTGAAGAAAGACACAAATCAAACTGCTTATGAAATATGGTATGCTACAAACTCAATGTAAATTACTTGAAAGTATTTGATAGAAAATGTTATATCTTGAAGGAGTCTAGGAAGGGTAAATTTGATGTCAAAGGTGATGAAGGAATATTCTTAGGATACTCCTCTAGAACTAAAGTATACAAGTGTTTGAATCTAACTACTCATAAGATCATAGAAAGTGCAAATGTTAGAATTGATGAATTCTCAAAAAGAGTGAAGAAGAAAGTGGTAGAGAACCTAAGGATTATAGAAAGTTTGTTTATCATCAACTCAATACATTTCCAAATCTATCTACAAGTTAGGAGGCCTCACCTCCCAAGTCCCCAAAATCTCCAAAAGCTATCAATTTGCAATCAATTTAACCTGAGTCTCATTCTAAAGGACATGCTTTGTAGTTAGAATCTATCAAGTTTTTACCAAAGAAACTCGAGTGTGATGGACCTAAGTCACAATAAAATGGACTTGAGGTTGATATAGAAGCTCATGAAGAGGTTAGTGGAACATGTTCTAAATCTAAAGTGCCTTTGTTAGCAAGATAAGTTAGAAAGCACCATGCACCTGATCAGATGATTGGAGATAAGTCAGATGGAACAATGACAAGAAAAAAATTGAAAGGTACATGTTTGCTTGATGAATTTGAACTTAGAAATGTTAAAGACACTTTGGATAATGGAATTTAGATTAAAGTTATGAATGAAGAGATAGAACAGATGAGGAATAATAAAATGTGGACTCTTGTTCCTAAACACATGGACAAAAATGTATTTGGTACAAAGTGGGCATTCAAAAATAAGTTGAATGAAGATGGAAATTTTTTAAGAAACAAAGCAAGGTTACTTTTTAAAGGTTATTCTCAAGAAGAAGGTATTGATTATGGTGAAACTTTTTCTCCTATTTCAAGATTAGAAGGTGTTAGAACTTTACTAGCATATGCATCACACAAAAGATTTAGAGTTTATCAAATGGATGTAAAATATGCATTCTTGAATGGAATTCTTGATGAGGAAGTCTACATAAAACAAGCTAAAGGTTTTGTAGATCCTAGAAAAAAAGATATGGTCTAAAAATTGCACAAAGCATTGTACAGTATCAAGAAAGCTCCCATAGATTGGTATGAAAGACTTCATAACTACTTGATAAAGATTAGTTTTCAAAGAACAAATGATAATAGTAATCTGTATATTAAAGAAGGACCAAACAAGAAGATTGTGTTGGCAGGAATATTTGTGGATGACACTTTACTTACAAGAAATGATGACTTGTGCAAGTAATTTTTAGTAGAGAGAGTAAAAATATGAAATATCTATGTTTGGAGAGATAAAATTCTTTGCTCGATTAAAAATCTAGCAAAAGAAAGATTGCATCTATATTACTCAATCCAAATACATCATGGAGATACTAAAGAAGTTCAGAATGGAAGATTCAAAACCTATTGGAACACCTATGTCTACTTGACATAAGCTTTCAAAAAATGATGATTCCAAAGAGATAGATCAAACCATATATAGATCAATGATTAAAAAATTGGAATATGTAGTGCACACAAGGCCTAATATTTCATTAGTAGATGGTATGGTGGCAATATTTTAAAAAAATCCCAAAGAAAATCACATGATAGAAATCAAAAGAATCATGAGATATCTAAAAGGTAGTGAAGACTATGGATTATAGTTCAAAAAAGGAGGCAATTTGGATTTGAAAGCATTCATAGATGTTGATTGGATAGAAAGTCTTGATGATAGACAGAGAACAAGTGGTGGAGCATTCTTTCTTAGTAAAAGGCTAGTATCTTGGATAATCAAGAAGAAGAATTTAATTTCTTAGTCCACAATAGAGGAAAAATATTTGGCAACAACAATTAATTGTTCCAATGTTGTTTGGTTCAAGCAACTATTGGTAGGTATGAAAATAGAGATCAAGGATCCAGTGGTTATGTTCTGTGATAACACTAGTGCAATTAATATATCAAAGAATCATGTGGTGCATACCAAGACCAAGAAAATTTCTATAAAATATCATTTTTTGAGATAATTGGTACAAGATAAAGATGTAAGATTGGAATATGTGAATACTAAAGAGAAAATTGCAGATATATTCACTAAACCATTACCTAAGAATGCATTTTTGTATGTAAAAGGTAAGTTAGGGGTCATTCATCTATCTAAATCTCACTAAATGTAGTTTAGTGATGCATCAACTAGAGCATGTTGAAGATTAGACAATTGATGTAGTATTAACAAGACACATTGCAAATAAATTAGTACATAAGGTACATTGATATTCACTATATATTATCTTTGGCATGAGATATGAAAGAGGGATAATTTTTCTTTCATATCTCATAGAAATTTTATCACTTCAAGAAATAAAAAGAAGGAGATATGAAAGAAGGAGAACTTGGTCTGATATTAAAGGATTAAAGTTTTCTATCAGAAGAAAATGTTGAAGACAGAATTTTTCTAACAAAGGGTGAAACTAAAGGCAGAGGGAATTTACACTAATAGAGGGAGTTCTCATGGATGAGAATTAAAATGAAACTAAGGATATGTTCCTTACTTTATTCTTGCTCTAAAAATTTCATTGTATTATGACATATTGTGTTACCATCAATGTTGAAGAGGGAGATTGTTAAAAATAATTGATTAATTATTTATTATCTTTGATGTTACACAAAATTTCATATCATTGCCAATCAGTGTATGTCAAGCTCACTCAAGCCATGAAGATAGTTTCTTGTGCCTATTGAGAATTCCAAAGTTTGCAAAGTTTAGAAGACTATGTCTACCAAGTTCACTTGGTCGTCAAAGGAAAGTTTGTAGAAGTTGAGTGTTAATCAAGCTCACTCAATTAATGAAGAAAATATTGGATGGAACTAGTGTTAATCGAGCTCACTTGGTTACCAAAGGAATTTTGTGAATATGTCATGTTAAATAAGTTCACTTGGTTAACATAAGAAAATCATTTCTGAGTTAGTGTCTACTGAGTATGGTTGACTAACAAAGGATTTTCTTGTTTTGGCATATTGAGTTCTATTGATTTAACTATTAGTTCTAGCCAACTGAGGAGATGAATGTTAAGTATTCTAATTTGTATTCAAGATAACTTGACAATTTTTAAGATATATATAATGTCAAGTTGATGATTGAATGTGTGGAACAATAATAGAATATTTGATAATGCTTAGAGGAAGAAAATGAGAAGGATGAGGAGAATATCCTTGTTGAGTTGCAAAGATACATTCGATCAGGAAGGACTAAGTATACAAGCTAGAATTGAGATTTGTAATTAGCAATTCAATTGAATTATAAATAATATCATATCATTGTTACTTTCTAACCATTGTAGCAGTGATCTAAATCTCTTAACCAAGTTGGCTTAATAGCTATTTGTAAATCCGCTAACAAGGTTGCATTTCTAGATTGAAGTGTCTAAAGGCCTATAATAAGGCCACTCCTAATAGGGTGATTAAATCCTCTAATATGGACATACCTAATAGTGTGTTTTGTAACCTTTAATAGGGTTGGCTCCTAACATGGCTCACTTGAGAAGAGTGAAAATCAGCAACTAGTTGCAATTGGTGTTTTTTCCCAAATTGGGTTTCCATGTTAAATCTTGGTGTCACTTGTGTTCATGCTATTTTATTTATGTGTGTTGAAACTAAAATAAATAAGGATAAACATAGATAATATCTTAATATTTTTATGTTAAGAAGTTTCCAAGTTATTTTAAAAAAAATTCAAGTTACAATATTTGCTAGTATAAATTGAGTGCATGTGTGTTTGTCGAGTTACAATAGAATACAATTTAAATCATAGTTTTGATTTGTATTGACATTTAAGGGATCTAGGATTTATTTTTCTAGTAATTTATTCAACCCTCCCCTCTCATTTATTTCTATTATATTTCCAGCAATTGGTATCAAAGATTTTGGTGCTTGTAGATAAGGTTTCAAGGATCTAAGCTAAAGATCAAGATTTCTTACAGAAGAGAGATTCCCAAGTTGAACAAAGAAATATTTGTAGCATGAAAAGAGAATATGAAATTGAATTTGGAAACCATCAATGATTTAGGTTTGGAAAACTTAAATACTACTTAAAAAGCTCCTACTGGTACAATGACTATAGAAGAAATTGCTGAAAAGAAAAGTCATAATATCATGATGATCAATATAGCATCAACTCTTAACAATGTTGAATTTGATTAAGTCATAGGATATGCTACCATTGATGAAATGTGGACCAAATTGAAGGATATCTATGGAGGTGATGATAATGTAAAAACAACCAAGGCAGAAAGCTTGAGAGGCCAATTTGATTACATGAAAATGAGAGAAGATGATAACATTGCAAAATATGTTGATAGAATCAAAGCAAGTGTCAGTGCTATCAAAGCCTCTAGAGGAAGAAATTGATGATGTAATAGTGGTAAGAAAGGTACTTAGAATCCTTCTTCTTGTCTATGCAATCAAAGTGTCTTATATTCAAGTGATGAGATATGATCCAAATAATAAGATAACATTAGATTCTCTAGTTGGAAGATTGACAATATTTGAACTAGACAACTATGATAATTACATTCCTAGTTCTAGCAATCTTGAGTCTGGATTTGAAGCCAAGGTATCACTCAAGAAGAAAGCTAAAAAGTCTAAAAGAAAACAATATAAAAGTGAAGAGGAGGAAAGCTTTGTCAGTTATCTTGAAGTCATTGAAGCATTGCTTGCAAGATGGTATCCCAAAGGCAAAAGAAAGTATAAAGGTAAGATTCCTCTAATATGTTTCTCTTGAGAAGAAGTTGGACACATTGCTTCAAGGTGCCCAAATAGAGAAGACAAAGATGAAAAGAAGCACAAAAAGTATAAAGCCAAAAAGGATATTAAGAACTTCAAGGACTAAAAGGAAAAAGGTAAGAAATCTTCTTTTATAGTTAAAGATTCAGATAACAGTGAAGATGATGAAATGGTTTATATTATTCTAAAAGATGGATCTAATGATGAAGGAGATAAAATGACACTTATCTCTAATGTTAGCAAAAATGGTATCTAGATTATTAATAGTGGTTTCTCACATCACATGACTCATGATAAAACAAAGTTTGAACACATGGAACATTATGATTGTGGTCATGTGAGATTTAGAAACAATGAAACTTGTTGCATAGAGGGAAAAGGTTGTATCTCACTAACCAATGAACTTAGATGTGACAATGCTAACTGGGTTGAAGTACTAAAGCATAATCTATTAAGTGTGGTACAATTGAATAACATTGGATTCAAGGCTAAATTCATAAATGGGAAGGCCAAACTACTAGATGAAAAAAGAAATCTAGTTGGGTCTAGCAAACAAACAAAACGTAACTTATTGTACCTAGATCTTAGTGAAATTCATGTTTTATTGTTGAAGTAGAAGAAATTTGGTTATGACATAAAGGGTTGCATCATGTGAACTTTGATAATCTGGTGAATATAAGAAAAAATAGGAGATTACATGTTATTCATAGTTTGAGGAAACCTGATATGGCTCTATGCAAAAATTGTCAAAATTGGTAAGATGGGAAAGACAAGTTGCAAAAGAAAAAACTATCATTCAGAAGAAGTCTTGGAGCTAGTTCATACAGACTTATGTGGACCTATTGGAATAGAGAGTTATAGTGGAGATAAGTATTTTATTCTATTTTTTGATGATTATTCTAGAATGATGAATGTGATGTATCTAAAGGAAAAATCTATAAATTTTTAGGAGTTTAGATGGTATCTGGCAAGAGTAGAGAAATAAATTGGAAACAAGCTAAAATGTTTGAGATTAGACAAAGATGATGAATTCTTTTCCAATAATTTTAATGATTTCTACATTGAAAAAGGAATTAAGAGAAAAGTATTAGACCTTTAGTGCACCTCAACAGAATGGTATAGTTGAAAGAAGGAATGGATCCATCATGGATTGTGCAAGAATCTTAATGATAGAATATAGTGTTGCAATCAAATATTGGAAGAAAGCAATCAATACTATAAATCATACCTTGAATAGAGTATAGTCAAAGAAAGACTCAAACCAAACTCCTTGTGAAATATGGGATGGATACAAACCAAATGTAAGTTACTTGAAAGTATTTGGTAGAAAATGTTATATCTTGAAGGAATCTAGGAAAGGTAAATTTGATGTCAAAGGTGATGAAGCCATATTCCTAGGATACTCCTATAGAAGTAAAGCATACAAGTGTTTGAATCTAACTACTCATAAGATCATAGAAAGTGCACATGTCAAAATTGATGAATTTGCAAAAACGATTGAAGCATAAAACAACAGAGAACCTATGGATTACAAAAAATTTATTTATTATGAACCTGATACATTTCCAAATCTATCTAGAAGTTAGGAGACCTCACCTCCCAAGTCCCAAAAATCTCCAAAAGCTACTGAGTTGCAACCAGTGCAACTCGAGTCTTAGTCTGAAGGACCTAAGTTGCAGTCAAAATTTACCAAGTTATTTCCAAAGAAAATCAAGTTTGATGGACCCAAGTAACAAAAAGATGGACCCAAGCTTGATATAGAAGCACATGAAGAGGTTAGTGGAATATGTCCTAAAACTAAAGTACCAAATTTAGTAAGATATGTTAAAAAGCACCATGCTCTTGATTAGATCATTAGAGACATGTCAGATGGAACAATGACAAGAATCAAATTAAAAGGTACATGTTTTCTTGCTAAATTTGAACCTAGAAATGTTAAAGATTCTTTGGATAATGAAAGTTTGATTGAAGTTATGAAAGAATAAATAGTACTAATAGAGAAGAATAAAACTTGAAATCTTGTTCCTAGACACAAGGATAAAAATGTAATTGGCACAAAGTGGGTATTTAGAAATAAGTTGAATGAAGATGGAAAAGTTTCAAGAAACAAACAAAGGTTAGCTTGTAAAGGTTATTCGTAAGAAAAAGGTATTGATTATGGTGAAAAAATTTCTCCTGTTGCAAGATTAGAAGGTGGTAGAAATTTACTAGCATATGTAAAACATAGAGGATTTAAAGTTTATCAAATGGATGCACAATCTGCATTCATGAATGGAATTCTTGATGAGGAAGTCTACATAGAATAACGTGAAGGTTTTGTAGATCTTAGAAAAAGAAATATGGTCTACAAATTAAACAAAGAATTTATGGTCTCAAGCAAGTTTCCAGAGCTTGGTATGAAAGACTTCATAACTACTTGATCAAGATTGTTTTTCAAAGAACAAATGATAACAACAAACTATATATCAAAGAAGGACCAAACAAGAAGATTGTGTTGGCATAACTATTTGTGCATGACACTTTATTTATAAGAAATCATGACTTATGCAAGTCATTTTTAGTAGAGATGAGTAAGGATTGCAGGTCTAGTAGAAGAAATATTGTATCTACATTACTCAATCCAAATATATCATGGATATACTAAATAAGTTTGGAATGGAAGATTCAAAACCTATTGGAAGACCTGTGTCTACTAGACATAAGATTTCCAAAAATCATGTTTCCAAAGAGGTAGATCAAATCACATCCATATCAATGAAAGGAAAATTATAGTATGTAGTGCACACAAGGCCTAATATTGCATTAGTAGTTGGTATCATGGAAAGATTCTTAAAAATCACAAAGAAAATGACATGATGGAAATAAAAAGAATATGGAGCAAAAAAGGAGGCAATTTGGATTTGAAAGCATTTACAGATGTTGATTAGGCAGGAAGTCTTAATGACAGAAAGAGAACAAGTGGTAGAGCATTCTTTCTTGGTAAAAGACTAGTGTCTTGGACAAGCAAGAAGCATAATTGTATTTCTCAGTCCACATTAGAGGCAGAATATGTGGTAGTAGCAGTTAACCAGTCCAATGTTTTTTTTTTCAAGCAACTATTGGTGGGTATGAAAATAGAGATGAAGGATCCGGTGGTTATCTTTTATGATAACACTAGTGTAGTTAATATATCAAATAATCTTGTGATGCAATTCAAAACCTTGGACATTGCTATAAAATATCATTTTTTGAGATAGTTGGTACAAGATAAAGAGGTAAGATTGGAATATCTAAATACTAAAGAGAAAATTGTAGATATATTTACTAAATCATTACCTAAGGATTCCTTTTTTTATCTAAGAGGTAAGTTAGGGATCATTCTCCTATCTGAAGCTCACTAAATGCAATTTAGTTATGCATCAACTTGAGCATGTTGAAGATTATACAGTTAATGTAGTATTGACAAGACACATTGCAAATGTATTAGTACATGAGGTACATTGATATTCACTATATATTGTCTTTGGCATGATATGTCAAAGAGGGAGAAGTTTGCTCTCATATCTCACAAAGTTTTATCACTTCAAGAAAGGAAAAAGAGGGAGATGTCAAAGAAGGAGACCTTGGTCTAATATCAAAGAAGGAAATTTTTCTATCATAAGAAGATTGGTGAAGATTGATTTTTTTCTGATAGAGAGTGAAACTCAAGGCAAGGGGAACCCACATTTATAGAGGGAGTTCTCATTGATGAGAATCACAATTGAACTAGGTATATGTTCCTTACTTTATTCTTGCTCTAAAAATTTTGTTGTATTATGACATATTGTGTTACCGTCAATGCCAAAGAGGGAGATTGTTGAAAATAATTGATTAATTTTTTATTGTCTTTGATGTTACAAAAAAATTCATATCATTTCCAGTCAGTGTATGCCAAGCTCACTCAGGCTATGAAGATATTTTCTTGTGTCTGTTAAGAATTCCAAAGTTTGCTAAGTTCATAAGACTATGTCTACCGAGTTCACTCTATTGTCAAAGGAAAGTTTGCAGAAGTTGAGTGTTAACCGAGCTCACTGGGTTAATGAAGAAAATTTTGGATGGAATAACCAAGCTTAGCTTCTTATCAAAAGAACTTTATCAATATGTACTATTAGTGTTTACCAAGAATGGTTGGCTAATGAGGGATTTTCTTATTTTTGCATATTGAGTTCAATCGATTTAACTGTTTATTCTAGCCAACTAAAGAGATGAATATTAAGTATTCCAATTTGTATTCAAGCCAACTTGACAATGTGTTCTATTAGTGTTTACCAAGAATGGTTGGCTAATGAGGGATTTTCTTATTTTTACATATTGAGTTCAATTGATTTAACTGTTTATTCTAGCCAACTAAAGAGATGAATATTAAGTATTCCAATTTGTATTCAAGCCAACTTGACAATGTGTAAGAGATCTATATATATATATATATATATATATATATATATATATATATATATATATATAAATATATATATATATATATATAGTTCAAGTTGAGGATCAAATGTGTGGAACAATAATAGAATATTTGATGATGCTTAGAGGAAGTGGATTAAAAGGATAAGAAAGATATCCTTGTTGAGATGCAAAGATACATTTGATTAGGAAGGATCAAGTATACAAGAAAGAATTGAGATTTGTAATTAGAAACTCAGTTACATCAGAAATTAGGTCATCTCATTATTTCTTTCTAACCATTGTAGTAGTGATCTAAATCTCTTAACCAAGTTGGCTTAACAACTATTTGTAAATCCTCTAACAAGGTGGCATTTCTAGATTGAAGTGTCTAAAGACCTCAAACAAGGCCACTCCTAATAGGGTGATTAAATCCTCTAATAGTGTCACACCTAAAAATGTGTTTTGTAACCTTTCACATGGTTGGCTCCTAACAAGGCTCACTTCAGAAGAGTGAAAATTAGTAACTAGTTACAATTGGTGTTTTTTCCCAAATTGGGTTTGCACGCTAAATCTTGGTGTCACTTGTGTTCATGATATTTTCTTTATGTTTTTTACAACTAAGTTAAAAAAGGATAAACATGGATAATATCTTAAGATTTTTATGTTAAGCAGCTGTCGAGTTATATTAGTTTTTGCCAAGTTACAACATTTTCTTGTATATACCAAGTGCATGTGTGTTTGCTAAGTTGTAGCAGGATATAGTTTAAATCAAATTTTTGATTTGTATTGATATTTAAGGGGTTTGTGATTTATTTTTGTAGTAATTGATTCACCCCTCCCCTCTCAGTCACTCCTCTTATATTTTCAACAACCTTAGCACAAAAAATGCTTGAATTGGGAAAGAAACATATATCTATAGCCCTAAAATATGTGGTTAAGAAATTTATACCTAAAGAGAGGGAATACAAAATTTTGAAGAATAAAGCTCACAGAGTAGAAAAAGAGAGTATTAATATATGGAAAGAAGCATTTGGATTGTTAGTTCTATTGGCTGAGGAAGAGGAAGAGGAAGAAGGAAGAGATGAAATAGAGTTAGAAGGTTAGGATAATGAAGAAGAACTTGCAAAATTGGAAAATGAAGAGGAATAGGTGATAGAGGGGAGTGAACAGTAGGATGTTGTCACCATTGAGGACATTCATGATTCATCACCACTAAATTATAATGTATTGACTAAGGAAGATTTGAAAAACTCTAAATTAGATGTCTTACACACCTCTCTACCATGCACCAATATAGTTTTTCTACCAATTCAAGACTATCCACAGATTGAAAGTGCACAAACTAATGGTTTTTAAGTTACATCAATTACAATAGTTTCTTACATGATTTTTGAGTAGCAAGGCAAGTAAATTATTGTGTTCCCACAATTAACTCATGCCATATATGAAAAACTAGATGAGAAAGAGGTAAAAGAGATGGAAGAGTCAATAGAGCTAGAGAAACCAAGAGAGAAAGAGGCTATTCAAGTTCTTATACAAATGTTGAGTGTCATACCAATACATACATTAACTATTATACATATTCATTAGGTTATATAAACTCCACAAGAGTTGAGAGAGACAGCTTGACCAAGCACTACGGGAAAAAAACTATAAATATCACTACCTAGTGATAGTACCCCTTGGTCACAAATAGTGGCACATAGAGTTGATACACCAAAGGAGACAATAAGTTTTCATGAGATCATCACACTGCCCATTTATGACCTAAATAACATGACTATTTGTGTAAATATGTATTTACTATTTACACTTTACTTAAGTTTACTTAGGTGAATGCATTATTTTATTATTTATTTTGTAAGACACTTAGGAGTTTGCATACTTTAATGAGTTTTCATGTTGACAACATAGAAGTAAGAAACTCTAATTCAACACATGGTGTCTACAACATAAATTTTCATGCTACACCTTTGTAGGCTTATCCTCTCATCATCACATTTACTCCTATGCTTAATGGAGGATAACCCATATCTAGTGGACATGTGCTTGGTTGTATGACTTATCATGTTGCTAATTTCTAGGTATTCTAGATGCATCTCAAAGGCCTTTATATACAGGCACTCCTAGTGTACTTTCACATTCGATCAAATACATATCAATATTTTGATCATACTCTTTCTAATCTACAGTTGTGCTTGTGTTTGAGTTCTTTGTTCTTGGGTGAATTTTTCCCTAAGGAAAATTCCTACATGGTATTAGAGCTTGGAGAATCTCTCTTCACATAGTCATTTGAAACCAGTATTGCTTCAACACCTTGACCCAGATCCAAAGTACCATAGAAATTGGGAGCGTCTAGAGCTAGAACAGACCTCGTCATTGCATCTACAATGTTAATTTGGTACAAATCAGCTATAAATTTTCCTACCCTAGGCCAAAGATGATCGTGAGGCAATTTTTTTTTGCAAATCGACACCCAAATGCCCCAATTTGCAAGTATGAGTATGATCTTTTTTAGATCTGCAATTTAATTTTTAGATTTGTTATTTCAATTTCCTCTACATTTTTCCTTCAGGCAGAAAAGAATTATTTTTGTATAGGCACTAGGTAGTCACACCCCGACTCTACACATTGTGTGGAATATTCCATTTGTTCATAGAGTATATTCCAATCGGGTGGATATTCATAATTTTGTGGGTCACACATCCACTAGTGACCACACATTTAAAATCTAGTGGACTCCTTCAATATAACTGGCCATCACAAATTCAACCAATGTCACCAAATGCCAATCCTACTATAGTCTGGTACAAAGCCCATGAAGACAAACCCTCTAGCAGATATTTTTTTTCAACTCTATGGTGAGGCCTTTTTAAAAACTATCAACAACAAGCTTTGAGGGCATGTGGGATTAAATCCCACTAGAAAATTCCTTTTTCAATTCATCACTAGCTCAATTTTTTCTTTTCGGCAATTGAATAGTGCTTATCTGGTAGTGACACTGCATGATATTCTGGAAATACTTGTCACAACTTCACCTAGACATGCAACACTCCTTGAAGCCACCACACATCTCATGTATAGCATATTTTTTTGACATCTAGGCCCACTGCTACTTATTCTATAGTAGCATCTTCTTTACTAGAACCTGCAGACAGGTGCCTAGTCACAAGCTGCCACCTAGCTCCAATGCCCACATTAGCAAGGCCATTGTCCAAGTCAGTAGCATACCCCCACCTCAACTACACATCATCTGTTCAATCAGATAGCCACATCAACATACTTATCTGCTGATCTAGACACATCATACTAGCATGTGTACATTCATATTGCTGCCATGTGTTGCATCTATATAATCTGTATGGTCCAGTCAGCTACCATGTCACCCTCAAAGGCTAATTTTCTTGTTGACATCAGCATTTCATGAAGTTAAATTTGAAGGCCATCTAACTATCATTCTCAAGGAATTTTTCAGTTGTTGCAATGGCCTTTTGACCATCAAATTTAAGCACATATGTTTCTTCCCAGACCCCTTTTCAAATGTGTTTTTGATTTGGTAGCTTGACTTTGAGAGGCCATATCTCAGTCATCCAGACTCTAAATCAGATGCAATTTTTTTATATTTTGAGTAGAATTTCAAAAAAAAATTAGTTTTGGTGTTCATTTCTAGTTTTAGTGCAAGGATTTGTCAAAAATTCATTTTTTGGTGGTTGTACCTATTCAATCCTACATTTTGCAACTTCAAATGCTCTGTATAGGCTCATCTGGACACATTTTTAAGTTGTATTTTTTTTGAGAGTGTGTTATTTTTCATCTACTTCCCAAATCTATAGTCAAATTCTATAGTTGTGTGGAAAAAATATCACTTTCAAACTTAGGGCCTTTTCTACATTATATTACTTTGATTACTTTTCAAAATTATTGTACATCTGAGATACAGTCCTTACTTCCATATTTTAGCCTCAAAAGGTAGTTGTAAATTAAAAAAATCAAAATTCCACTTTGTACATTTTGACAAGTGGCATATTGTACACACACTACATATAAAGTGCCAAAAGTACTTTTTTGGGGGGGTCTTTTGATTGAGTGAAAAGGGGGGGATGTATTATGTTTTGTGTCTCTCTTTTGTGCTCTTTTATTTTTTTGCATCATGAGTTCACCTAAATATCCACTTCTAACTTCACATAATTATTCTACATGGAAAGATATTGCATGGAGTAGATTAATGGAAAAAGGTTTAAGTCTTTATGTTGATGGTTCAATTCTAAAACCCATTGATGCTACATCACTCGCTGATTAGAAAAAGAAAGACCAACAGGCTTTAGGAATTATCAATAATTATGTACATAGAGATCTCTTCTTCCACATTTCTAGTTTGAAGTAATCCAAACCTTCATGGGACAAACTTGAAACATTGTATGGTAAGGTGGATGAGGAAAAGGGTTTTGAGATTGAGGATGATCTACTTTCATTGGATCCAAAGAACTTTGACACAATTCAAGATTAAACCAACAAAGCCAAACTTAAAGATTGTGGAAATCCCATGAAGGATGAAAATTTGATTCATCACATCCTAAAGAGGCTACCTTTAGAGTATGCTTCCTTTTTCTTGAGTTATAATACTCACAGGTTAACCATAGGAAGTGCTTTCCAAAAGCCTACATTTGATGCATTTGCAAAAATGTTGATTCTTGAACAATCTCACTTGATAGACTTGGGACTTCTCACAACATTAAAGACCAAAGAATTGGTGGCTAGTGATGAGAACCAATCAAGTCAAGGATGAAGAAGTTCTAACAACAAAAAGAAGAAGTAGTGGAAGCAGAAATCACAATTTGAGACACAACAATCCTCCTCACAGCAAGGCAATTCTTCTTCCAACAAGAAGGGAAGTAATGAAAAGAAAGATAAAAATTTTTGTGCATATTGCAAGAAGTGAATCATGATGATCATCATTGAAAGACTAAGAGAATTGATGAGTTGGAAAACCTACTCAAGAAGAACAAAATTCAAGTGCCAAGTACTTCCAAGCTTTCAACACGACCCACTTCAAAGGGAAAAGGGAAATCACTTATGGAAAATCCAAGTTCTTCATTGGAATGGATTCTTGACAAAGGTGCCTCCTATCACATGGGTTCTTCAAAGGGAGAATTTTCTTCATTGAAGCAGTAATAGGTACTACACATCTTAGTGCGAGATGATACTAAAATGGAAGTTGAAGAGAAAGGACATGTGGAAATGGAAAATGGGGGAATTCAAAGATGTTCTCTATGTTCCAAAACTTAGCTCTAATCTCCTCTCAATTTACCAAATCAATTGCCTTGGAAATGGAAACAAAGTTGAGGGCCTTCCAGATTCAGTGATGGTGCACAATCTAAAAGATGATTCATTGGTTACATTGGGGAAAGTCAATCATGACAAGAGGCTTTATTCTTTCTCCCACTTTGTGCCTAAGTCTCCCTCACATGCCTTGTTAACTCAATCTAATTCACAAATCAAACTATGGCATGAGTAGTATGGTCATCTTGCCTTCCTCTATCTTCAACAACTTTTCTCAAAACACATCATCAAAGGTCTACCTAACATCAACTTTTCTATGGGTGAGTATTCATCATGTTTAGTGGATATGAATCTTGAGGAGAAGTATCATAAAGGGAAGTCTTCAAGAGCACAAGTTGTTCTTCAGTTGGTTCACATGGTTTTAGCAGGTTCTTTTGTAGTGACTTTAGTCAGCTAGGGTCACACATCTTTACTTTCATTATTGACTATTCATGCTACACATGGGTCTACTTTCTTCATCATAAGAATGAAGTGGTTGATAACCTTCAAGCCTTCAAGAGTCATGTTGAACAAAAATCAAGGAAAGCCATCAAGGTTCTATGGATGGACAATAAAAACAAATATGTGGATAGAAGACTTAAGGACTTTTGCAAACTTGAGGGACTTGATCTTCAGAACTTGCCAACTTTTAATCTACACAAGATAGATGTCGCAACTCTAACAGTCAGAACTCTTAAGTCCATGGCAAGTTACATGATACAAGCCAAGTCTCTTGATCCTACACTTGAATTCAAAGCTATTAGTAGTGCTACTCACATACTTAATAGGTCTCCTCATAATGCCTTAGATGAGAAGACTCCTTTTAAGGCATGGTGCAGAAAAAAAACTAGTTGTGAGTCACTTCAGAGTCTTCAGTTTTCTAGCATGGGCAAACCTATCTTCGAGGGGATGCAAGGAACTAGTACATAAGCCTTGTACTTTCATCGGTTATGAAGAAAATGTAAAGGCATATAAACTTATGGATCCAAAGACTCATGAAATTTTTGTGAAGAAGGATGTTCACTTTGAGGAAAGTTTTCCCTACTTATCCTCTAATCCTCTCTGCACTTCATACACTATGGAAACTAATAGTGACACCAAAAATAGTGCTTCAATAGATTTAGATACGTGGGGTTCTATCAATAGTTTTAGTGAGAGATCATGACATCAGTATAGTTCACATTCATACATTGCCATACTGATAGCTTTAGCATAGTAGGGTGCACCTTGTCTTCTAGCTCTAGCAACAGGGGATGAATACATAATAGACATTTCAGTTTTTTTCTATGGATTCATATATAGGAAACTTGGGGTACAACTTTGATGATTTACATCTTCTCTTTGATGAAGATGATCCTTCTTAAGTTGTTGCGAGGGCTCACTCTAACCCTCATGTCCATTCTCTACATGATTGATCTTCACAAGTTGATGTGATTGTGGATCCTTATGTATAGAAGCTGTAGGAGGTCTCTTTATTAGTAGAATAGACATATGGCTCATTGGGATATGTTCTATAGACATCCTTGCTAGATCTACACTCATTCTTTTCTATAGTGTTGGAAGGGGAGACCATCAGCATTGACATAGGGACAGTTGAGCAGGTTCTAGAGGCACCATACATCTTTAGGAATGTACCTTTTCCATTGTTTCTTCCAAAGGGGAGTAACACCATTTAGTATTCATGGACCAACTTCTACCTTGGAGTGGCTTTCACTGATCAACATTATTCCTTTGGTGGGGGGGGGGGGGGGGGAACTCTCTTGTCTCTCTTCCTCTTCTTTCTTATGGGGAGGACTTTTTCCTCTTATGAGGTTTTCTTCTTCTCATTCTTCACTATTGTATATACTTGATTTATGTTTTAATGGGGGGTCTTGATTACTCCATCCATCTATGCATCTTGTCTTTTCATTTCTCTTTTTGGGGGAGCATTTTTCCCATGAGGTATTCCTTGTTTCTCTACTTTATGAGAGATTGCAATTCATTATGTACATGGGTACCTAACATGACCTAGTATACGGGACCCATCATGCATTTCATCCTCATTTTCATAAGCTTAACAATATTCCCCTAAGTTTTACTAAAGGGGGGGTGTTGGTGTAAATATGTATTTACTATTTACACTTTACTTAAGTTTATTTAGGCTAATGCATTATTTTATTATTTATTTTGTGAGACATTTATGAGTTTTTGTACTTTCATGAGTTGTCATGTTGACAACATAGAAGTAAGAAACTCTAATTAAGCACATGGTGTCTACAACACTAGAGTTTGTATCATTAATTGAGTTGTCATATAGACTACATAGTTATTCACACTCCTAATTTAGCACATGGTGTCTACAACATAAATTTGTGTGCTACACCTTTGTAGGCTTATCTTCTCATCATCGCACTTACTCTTGTGCTTAATGGAGGATAACCCATATCTGGTGGACATGTGCCTAGTTATGACTTATCATGTTGCTGATTTCTAGGCATTCTAGATGCATCTCAGAGGCCTTTATATCTAGGCACTCCTAGTGTACTTCCATATTGAATTGAATACATATCAATATTCTGATCATACTCTTTTTGGTCTACAGTTGTGCTTGTGTTTGAGTTCTTTGTTCTTGGGTGGATTTTTCCCTAAGGAAAATTATAATGATGACTATGAAGTAGATGTAGAATTTAAAAAAATTTCTATGTTACAAGACAAATAAAGAGAAATTGAGGAGAGAACTCAAGAAAAAGTAGGTTTTACATGATAAAAGGACATTTTTGTGGATGCCTTTAAGATTCATGATGTTAATGAGAAACATAAAATTTTGGATGAACTCGTGTATATAGTTGATAAGGTAGAAATAGAGGATATAGGGATGAGTTATAAATTGTTGGGATGTTCTAAGGAGAGATTTGAGCATAAAGTTTTGGAGAAAGTCTCAATTAAACTTACAGTTAGGAAGGTTGAGCTTTCTACCCTTACCACAAGTTGAGAAGGAATTTTGATAAAAATTCATTCTTTATATATGAAACTTTGTGATGTTTATTTATTCACATTGGATAATCAATGCTCTATTGATCTAATATAGGTAGGCATAAAGTCTTGTACCATTTCATTGGGCAAGAATATAAGTTCAATCTCACAATCTTATAACAGATTGACATTTGACTAAGGAAGATTAGCCAAGGTGATGGCTAGAGATAGTGGCATCAAGAATAAATTGATTTCTATTCAATTCATGCTACTACTCCAATTAGTGATAATTCAGAAGGAGTTATCTATGGCTCATAATTTGACAAGGAGAGATCCACACTTTTCAACTGTGGAGAGCCTAATTGATCTAGTTTCTCAACTAGAAATTCACATTCAAGTCATGGAATCAATGAGATCCATATGGCATCAAGAACTTGATGATATTTTACCTTCTCACCAAACATTTTTTGATAAATATCAATCAACCCCTACAACTCCAAGACATAAGTGCCAAGAACAAGGGAAAATTTTTATCATGATAGAAATCATTTGGAAAGTGGAAAATAATTTCTACACATGAGAAGTCAGAAGATTAGATTAGAGTTCACTAACATGTATATATTGAATATAGAATTAAGTCTTTGAAGACCAAATCACAGCCTCAGGGGGATTTTTATTTTTTATTTTGATGGACTGATAATTAATGGCAAAGTGTTTTTGTCACTAATGTCAAAGGGGGAGATTATTGATCTCTAAGCCTATTTGCCTATTAGTGTCCAATATTTAGTCATTTTCTAAGTAGCGTTGGTCGGTCATCATTATGACCAAGCCATCCAAAGAAGGTTGAGCTACATGGCCTTGTACATATAATACTACTCTTTTAGAAAGTCAAATATTGTTGAGCACACCAATAGAGATTGAGAAAGTATACATACTGAGTAAAATAATAGAGATTGAGCATTATAAAGTTAACTTTATTTGAGTGAGTCAGTATACGTTGAGCCCATAGAAGCTAAGAGACAACATGAATGTTAGTTATGACCATGTGTCAAAACATTCAATTGCCAAGTAAACTAATTTTTGGAATATGTATTTGTAATGACACAAACACTTATGTAAACCATTTTGGCTAAATTCTATGCAATATTTAAGGATTGTAGATAGAGTCAAGGAGAAAATTACAAATTTTGTAGGATGTGTTAATCCAAAGAAAGGAAAATTAATCAATCAAAAAATTAGAAGGGATAAATGAAAAAGGATGAATATATGGATTATTTATTATAATCTTCAATTTTCTACAATTATCTATTTAAAAGAGGGATCTAACCCTAAATCGTGATATGGAGAATGAGATAGCAATGGGAACAAGATGAAAGCATGAAAGTGCAAAAAAGCTAAGGACAAAACAAGGAAGATAGAGAAACCTAGTAGTGAAGAGAAGAATAGATAACATAAGATAAGGAGATCATTTATGGACATTAAAGAGAGATTTGTGTACACCTTCTAGACAAAACTGAAGGATTGGGTAGTGACATATTCTAACAAGTGAATCTAGGAAAATCTCTTAATAGAGTGTTTTTAATACACCTTGTTCAAATATCCAAGAAAATTGATTTAATAGTCTTATATTTCTTTTAATCAAGAAATCCCCTCACATCGTAGATCATTAGAAGTGATCAAATTATATCCCTAATATGCAACCTTTTTTTTTGTAGCAATAAAGATTTGTGAGTTTCATCCCTACCCCAGTGTTACCTTCACCTTTGGAGAGTTTCTGGGTTACCAAAATCTTTATGTTATGTATTTATATTTTCATGGATGTTATGCTTAGATAGATTTCATTTGATCATTACAATTTATGTTTATATGGTATGAGATCTAAGAGATCATATGAATTAGGAGTGAATGCAGTTAATCTACTAAATTGTTCAAATAGAGAAAATTTTTATAGATATTGATTCACCCCCCTCCCAACTCTTAGTATCTTGTTTTCCAATAAGACTTGCAGCATTTGCATTGGAATAACTATCCAAGAACCTTGAAGTCTTATTGGTAGGGAGACCTATAGACTTATTTATTAAGGTGTCTTCATTGATGTTAACACACAAAAGAATGGTAGAGAGAAATGACCAACAAAGCACATTAATGTGTGACTCTAGTTCAAAAAGATGACCAAAGAAGAGAAAAAGTATAGGTGCAAGTGAGGAAATGATAGTGGTTATCCACTTAGATGAATGATGTTAAGTGAAGTCCATAGAAATTGAAGGAATCCAATTGGAAAGAAAAGCTATTTGACCAAGTGGTTGTATAAGGTGGTATAGACAAGTTGGCAAGGAAAGTATTGAAAAAGAAACCCATGACTACCTAGTCATGAAGAGAGTATGAGTGCTCTAAACATTGTATTTAATGGTGATGGGTTTCTTTGTCAAGGAACAATCAAAATAATTTTAATTTTAATTCTTTCCCTCAAGGGAAAGTCATGAAGGGCACACAATACCCATGAATCCTATATGAACATGCCATATCTAAAAAGAGTAGGACACTACTATAATGAGGAGTTGGGCTAGTAGTAGGGATGAGAATTCAAATTTTGAATATGCAGATTAGGGCTTCCAAATGAAGAAAGAGAAAATTATAAAAGAAGAAAAATTTGAAAGAGAAAAGATTAGATTTTCAAGTGAATAGCTAGAGAGCCATAGAAGTTGAGCTAAAGTGGAATCTCAAATTATGAAGGAGAGCGACCAAAGAGAGGTAATCTTTGAAGAGTTATCATGTAAAGGAGAGTTGAGAAAACCTGAATTGCATAAGGTATATCATGTGTACAAGAAAGAAGGGACAAGCACACAAGTGATTAGAGTCTAAAGTTATGTTGATATATCATTTTGCATGATTCTTAAAAACATAAATCCTTTCGAACTCCTCTCTTGAAAATTTAGTCTGAGATCAATTCCAAAGTTCTAAGAAATCTTGTGACCTACTAGAATCTCCACAGTTGAAGATAAATGTGTTTATTCACAAAGAGGCCTTTACTGGTTCAAACCAATTTTGGATATGATGACCAATCTGCTTCTTGTTTCAAAATTAACCACAAAAGAGATATGTATTTGGTATTTTCTATTTTTCAAATGAATGCAATATAACAATGCAACTACATGAATTCCTAAATTAACTAGGAGTTAGCAAAGAAAATAACAAAGATAGGGAAATAAGAAATTTAAGAAAATAAAATGAAAAGTAAATCCTAATGGACATAGGCTATGGAAACAATGCATCTATGAGTTAAGCTTTTGAAAAGATTGATAGGTAACCAATGAAAATAGGAGCAGTGCTTCCTTAATTCCATTGGTGCAATTGTCAATGGGAATTCAATAACCATAAGATGTTTCACTTGTCATGAAATCACAAGGCCATAGAAAGTGTCCTCATGCAAGATGAAAAGTTATGCAGGAACAATATGATGATCTCTTCTTGAACTAAGTATGTCAATAGAATTTGTAGACCCATAGAAAACACCAAAATTAAAAGATAGCACAACCAAAACAATTCCATAAAACTATTAGCTCAATTAAATTCCATGAACATACATCCATAAATATAACACATTCAGGCAAGAATCACTACACTCCAAATGCAATTGCCAATAGCATATATTATTGCATCAAGGAATAGCACCCTGGAATAAATATTACATTCCTAAATTTATAAGAAATTCTCTCCTTAATTTCTTTTGAGAGTGAGAGATCCCTTTATGAAAACATATGTTTCTAAACTAATAAAACAAATCTATTTATGTAAGAACTAACTCTCTAACTAGTGCTAAGTACGATTACATCTTTATTTATATCATTTAATGGATGCATGAGTCTTTGCATGTCTTTAAAAAAAAGCATTAGAAAATAAGAAGAAAGCTATCAAATGATGTAGAAGTCTCTAGAGATGCCAAAATAGAAGCTCAACCTTCTCTGAATATTTGTAGGAGTTAAACTGCGATCGAAATGTGTTTCTGATGCATGGAAAGCTCTAAATTTAAAACTGGAAACTAATTGTTGGTGCACCTTTAAATTCTTCAAAAACTTCTAGAAAATCTTTGAAAAGTATAGTTCTGCACTAGTGCACCTCACAAGAAATTTGTGCAAGGTGCTAATTTCACCAAAAAAATCAAAGTTCTCAGTTTTAAAAATAGTTTCTGGGTTATTATAAAATGGGGTTTTAGATCACTTTTGTGTACTTACTTTAATCCTTTTGATGATTTATACACTCTTTATAGCCAAATAAATTCATATACTTGATCTCCTTCTGGCTCTAAAATCCCAAGGCACCTGTATTGAATCTTGTCATTAAGAGTTGCATAAGATGAGGAACCTATTTTGGTTCATGTATCCAACCTCTATATCTTTGATCTTTAGTGTATATTACTTGATTCTTTCTTCTCTTAGACTACCCCATCCTTCCCTATCAGAGATGAAGTGATCCAAATTATCCAAAATGATCATATTTTTGAAACTTTTTCATACTTTTTTACAAGCTTTTCTATGCCTTTTTAACTGGCTTTTTTCAAGTTGAAACATTCATCGATCCCTAAAAATGGGTAGCGAAAGGCTCACTATTTTAGAGACTAAAATTATATTTTTAGTTCTCCTTTTGAACGGTGTAAATGTTTTTAAATTTTAAGCTCTAGGTCAAAAGTTATGACCCCGACAAGTTAAGAGTGCCTTTTTATCTACACAAAGAAGCAAACATTAGTCCAAAAAATTAAAAAACTTAATTTAAGTATACACTAACTATGATAAAAACTGATCTAGAAACTCTACACCTATAAAACTATTGCAAAAAACCCTAAAATCCTATCTTTTACAACCCTAAAGACAAAATATTAGTACACCTTATGCACCTTAGAGGTGCACTAGGTGTGCACCTTTATGGAACTATTGTTAAGAAAGTATAAGAGGAAAGGGTGTGCACCTTACGCATCTTAATGGTGCACATGGTGCACACCTTCCCTTGCTAATATGTTTGTGTTTGTGTGGAGGTGATGGAAGGGGATTAGGCTGGTGCACACCTCTTGGAGGTATGTAACTATGTAGGTGCACTATTGTGTACTTTCCAAGGGGAATTTTCTATTTTCCCTTAATGAATAGTGCACTAGCACATTTGGTGAGGTGTGCTAGGTAAATTGGTGTACCTCTCAGCATGCAAACTTGATTTTCTCCCTCAAAAACAAAGTTTCTAGCAGCTAGGGTTTTAGGAAGAGAAACAAATGAGATAAAAACACCATAAAAAACCCTAAAAAAGACTAAGGACTCAAAAAGCTAAAAAATTAAAGTAGGGGGTTGATGCAGGAGCATCTTGGGTTTCTTACAAATCCTACACTCTTTGTTCATTTTTCCTATTGGTGCAAAGTTACTGTTGGTTTTGACTAATTTCCTTTGGGTACAATGTTCTTGTTGGTGCCGAGTGATTTCCTTTGGGTGCCAAGTTCATGTTGGTGTCGAGTGATTTTCTTTAGGTGCTGAATTCCTATTGGTGCCGAGTATTCCTTTCGGTGCTGAGTTCTTATTGGTGCCAAGTGATTCCCTTCGGGTGTCAAGTTCTTGTTGGTGCAAAGTATTCCTTTGGATGCTAAATTCATTTTTTTTTTTGAGTGAATCCTTTGGATGTCAAGCTCATGTGGGTGATGAGTGCCAGTTTTCATTTGTCAAGTTGTCTGTGTTTGGTTCTAGTTTGGGCCAACTCTACTTGCATTTAATTTTTGTTAGGTAGTTAATATTTGTAAAGAGCTGACTTGTGGCCTTTCTATGTTCTAGAATCTTCTGTAAGTCATTTTGGAAAGTATTTAAAGAAGTCCAATGTTAGGTTTTAAGGAAGAATTATTAAGGGAGAAGTAGTGGAAAGAGAGAAAAGTTAGAGAAAAGTTAGAAGATGCAAACTTGGAGGATTGAATTTGACTCATAATTCTGATTTATTGGTTGTAACCCAAAAGGCCTTACAATTGGGCATGTATGAAGACATTTTAATGAATCAATAAAACTTTTTTTTCTCTTCTTCTTCCTTTTGTGGTTGTTCCTTATGTTTTCTTCCAATGTGTTAACTCTTGCAGGGGATTTGGATAGCTAGGTGAGCCTTTGGCTCTAGTTATTCATCCCTTGCCTATGTCAATTGGCATCAAAGCTTGAAGTTCATCCTTGTGGAGATTGGATTGTGTAGAACCTTGATTCAAATTTTGTTGTAGGGTTGTAGATCTGTGGATTTGACCTATAACTTGCAAAGGGTTATGATCTTGTAGGAACCTAATTTGTAAAGATGGTTCATGGTAGAAGAAATATCGATGATGCTATATTGTATTAGTTGAGACAAATTGCAGCCAGATTAGATGTTGTGGAGACATCCTAGAGGAGAGGAGCACATCTTGATTATGTAAGTGATGATGAAGGAGCAGCACCAAACCACAATCCAAAACTTGAAGAAGATCAAGATGAGGAAAGATTTTTGTGAGTGTTGTCTAGGGAAAAATTCAAAGCCTATTATAGAAGTTGTTCCTTATGATGAAAAATTGGATATCAATGCTATTTTGGATTGGATCTCCAATATGGAGAATTTATTTGAGTGTGAAAACACTCCTGATAATAGAAAGGTGAAGATTGTAGTCACTAGGTTGAAAGGTCATGCATCACTATGGTGGGAACATTTGAAAACTGATAGACAAAGGAGAGGAAAGGAGAAGATCAAAACTTGGCCAAAGATGGTGAACAAGGTAAAGAATAAATTCCTCCCTACTGATTACCAAGTTAGCTTGTTGAGAAAGATGGAAAATTTGAAACAAAAAGACATGACTGTGAAAGAATATACCAAAAAAATCTATAGATTGGACATTAGATCTGGACATGTGGATGATGATGTTGAGAAAATTGTGAGGTACATTAACGGATTAAGATCTGGAATTCAAGATGAAATAACTTTTGTGAAGTTGGAAATTTTAAAAGAAGCATATCAATATGCCTTGAAAGTTGAGGAGATCTTGACAAAGAAGCACAAACAAAGAGAAAGAGGTAGAGATGATAGATTCTAGAGAGGTAGAGGTAGATCTTATGGAGAAAGTGGTAGATCTAATAGTTCTATGTAGGATAAAAGTAAATCTAAATGAAAGAATGATGATGAAAAAGGCAAGACCGAATGGAAAAGTGGTAATTCTTATTGAGGAGGCACTAATTCTTATGGAGGAAGAGGTAATTCCTATTTTAGAGGTGGATTTAATGGTAATTGTTTTAGATGTGGTGAAGAGGGACATAGATCTTTTGAATGTAGATCCTCTGAAAGTAGGCAAGGCAACAGAAATGTTTTGATTCAAGGAGATGATGAGGGTTCACCAAGTGGACCTAAGGATGGATAAAATTTGATGGTGAGAAGAACCTTATGTAATAAGGGAAGTGATGAGGAACCTATTTTAAGAAGAAGTCTTTTCAAGACAAGATGTAAGATGACTGGAAAATGCTGCAAAGTGATCATTGACATGGGAAGTTCTACAAATCTAGTATTAGAAGAGTTGGTTAAAAAGTTGCAATTATAGAGGCTAAAATATCCCAAACCTTATCATGTTTCATGGATCAAAGATGAGCATAGGATATTGGTAAGTGAGCAATGCCTTGTTAAGTTCAAAATAGGACATTACCTTGATGAAGTTTTGCATGATATTATGCCCATGGATTGTTGTCATATTTTGTTGGGTAACCTTAACAATATGATAGATATGTTGTACATGATGGAAGATTGAATCAATATACTCTTTGGGTAAATGGGAAGAAACAAACATTGTTGCCTCTGATTGAAAGTCCATATGAGGTTAAGTGTGTTGCTATAAAAATTTGTATTGTTAATGGGAAACAATTTGAAAAGGAAATGAAAAGGAATAAAGTCTATTTTTCCATAGTTCCTAGAGGATCAAGTGCTGGTAGTAATGACCAAGAAAAAGAAGCTACTAATGACCAAGTGACATCAGATAGTGATAGGCGAGTACTAGTAGAAATTAAATAATTTTTGAATGAGTATAAAGACATTATTGTTGATGATATTCCTAATGTTTTACCTCTAGTAAGAAGCACAAGTCATTGTATGGATCTAATTCCTAGAGCTAGTTTACCAAACAAAGCACCAAATAGATTGACACCTACAAAGAATGAAGAACTTAACAGACAAGTGCATGAGTTGTTGTAGAAAGGTTTGATTAGAGAGAGCTTGAGTTCATGTGCTATACCTACTATATTTGCATCTAAAAAAATAATGGAGAATCGAGAATGTGTACTGATTCTAGAGCTATTAACAAGATAACAGTGAAATATAGGTTTTCTATGCCAAGGATGGATGACATAATGGATGTTTTGAGTGGAGCAAAGTATTTTACCAAGATTGATTTGAAGAGTGGCTATCATCATATCAGAATTAGAGAAGGTGATGAATGGAAGACTACTTTGAAGACAATAAATGGTTTGTATGAATGGTTGGCTATGCCTTTTGGTTTGGCTAATTCACCTAGTACTTTCATGAGGTTGATGAATGAATTTTTGAAAAGATTTTTGGGTAAGTTTGTGATTATTTATTTGGATGATATTTTGATATTCAATAAGACTAAGGAAGAACATCTTGAGCATATTAGACAAGTATTATAGAGGTTGAAAGAGGAAAAGTTGTTGATTAATCTAAAAAAGTGTTATTTTATGAAAGAGGAGAGATTGTGTATTTGGGATTTGTGATTTCAGCTGATGGATTGAAGATGGATCCTAAGAAGGTTAAAGAAATTTTGGAATGGCCTACACCTAAGAATGTGGGTGAGGTAAGATCATTTCATGGTTTGGCTAGTTTTTATAGAAAGTTTATAAATAATTTTAGTGTTGTTTCTAATGCTATGACTAAGACAATGAGGGGAGATAAAAAAGGAATTCAAGTGGACAAATGGAGCTAATAAGAGTTTTGAGACTTTGAAACAAAAGGTTGTTGAATTACTTGTATTGGCTTTGCCTAATTTCAACAAAGTATTTCAAGTTGAATGTGATGTGAGTGGTAATGCAATAGGAGCTATATTAAGTCAAGAAGGTAAACCCGTTGCTTTCTTTAGTGAAAAGTTGAATGATGCTAAAAGGAAATATTCTATGTATGATCAGTAATTTTAGGCTATTGTCTAAGAATTGAAGTGGAGACATTATTTGATTCCTATGGAGTTTGTACTGTATATTGATCATAAAGCTTTACAATACTTGGAAAGTCAACATAAACTAAATTATAGACATATCAAGTCAGTTGAGTACTTGCAGAGTTTCATATTTCTTATTAAGCACAAGAGTGAAGTTACTAATAGAGTTGTTGATGCATTGAGAAGAAGACATTCTCTCTTGACTAAAATGAAGGTTGATGTTCTTGGTTTTGATTAAATGAAAGAGTTGTATGATGTTGATTCTAATTTTTCTGAGGCATGGAGAGAGTGTAGAGCACCAAATTTGAAAAATCACATAAGCAAGTATGATGATTACTTCATTTAATAAGGTATGTTATTCAAAGGTATTTAGTTGCATTTTCCTATATGTTCTATGAGGTTGAATTTGATTAAGGAAAAGCATAGTGGTGGATTAGCTGGACATTTTGGAATTGATAAGACATGGAGTTTGCTGAAATAGAAGTATTATTGGCCACAAATGTATAAGGATGTTCATAAATTTGTAAAGAGTTGTGGATTTTGTCAAGTTTTAGAAGGGGTGAGTCAAAATACTAGTTTATATACACCTATTACTATGGCTGAGAAACCTTAGACTGACATCAGTATGGATTTTGTTCTTGGATTGCCTAAGATAATGAAAGGGTATGATTCCATATTTATTGTAGTGGAAAAATTTTCTAAGATGACTCATTTTATACCATGTAAGAAGACATCAGTTGCTAAGCATGTTGTTGAGCTTTTCTTTAAAGAGATTGTGAGATTGCATGGATTACCAAGAAGCATTATTTCTGATAGAGATAGCAAGTTTGTTGGTTATTTTTGGCATACTTTGTAGAATAAGATGGGTACTAAATTGAATTTTAATTATATATTCCATCCACAAACAGATGGACAGACAAAGGTTGTGAATAGAAGCTTAAGCAATTTGCTAAGATATTTAGTTGGGAATAAGCCAAGTAATTGGGAGATGGTATTGGAACAAGCTAAATTTTCAAATTATCTTCCCTTTGATATTGTTACTAGAATGCATCCTAGATGTATATCAAATTTGAGAGATGTTGCTGGTAAAGAAAAGAGAAGCATTGTAGGTGAAGAATTTTCTGATTTTATGGATTCTTTGCATAAGGAAGTGATGTTGAGGTTGGAAAAAAATAATTAGAAGTATAAGGAGAATGTTGATCAGTCTAGAAGACACCATGATTTTCAAATTGGTGATGAGGTGATGGTTCATTTGAAGAAAGGAATATTCCCAGTTGGAACATACAATAAGCTAAAGATCAAGAAATTTGGACCTTGTAAGATTTTGAAGAAGTTTGACAATAATAATGTTTATGAAGTTGAGCTATCTGATGACATGGATATATCAAAAGATTATCCTAAGAAGTAGATCGAAGAAATTGAATAGATATTGGATTAGAGAGTTGGCAAGAGCACAAGTGGAAGAGATTACTATGAGTATTTGGTGAAGTGGAAGAATAGACCAATTGAAGATGTTACATGGATTTCTCAATCTAAGTTGGATTCAGCTTAGATTGTGACACTTACATGATTTAGGAGAATCATTTTCTCCAACCCTGGTTGTCTAATTCAAGATCATCCTAGGTTTCTTGCAAATCTTGCACTCTTTGTTCATTTTTCCTATTGGTGTTGAGTTCCTATTGGTGCCAAGTAATTTCCTTCGGGTGTCAAGTTCCTATTGGTGATGAGTGATTCCCTTTGGGTGTCAAGTATTCCTTTGGATGTTGAGTTTGTAGTTGTTGTCGAGTGAATCCTTTGGATACTAAGCTCATATGGGTGACAACTGCCAATTTTCATTTGCTGAGTTGTCTATGTTTGGTTCCAGTTTGGGCTAACTCTTCTTGCATTTAATTTCTATTAGGTAGTTAATATTTGTAAAGAGCTAACTTGTGGGCTTTCTATGTTCTAGAATCTTATGTAAGCCATTTTGGAAAGTATTTAAGGAAGTACAATGTTAGGTTTTAAGGAAAAAGTCTTAAGGGAGAAGTGGTGGAAAGAGAGAATCCTTAGAAAAAAGTTAGAAGATGTGAACTTGCAGGATTGAATTTGAATTGTAATTCTGATTTATTGGTTGTAACCTAGAAGGCCTTATAGTTGGGCATGTATGAAGATATTTTGATGAATCAATAAAAGTGTTTTTCTCTTCTTCTTCCTTTGGTGGTTGTTCCTTCTATTTGCTTTCATTGTGTTAACTCTCGCAGGGGGTTTGGATAGCTGGGTGAGCCTTTAGCCCTAGTTCTTCATTCCTTGCCTGCATCAAGGGTCCCCATTTCTTAGTGAAATGAGGTGTGCATTGTGAAACTACAACAAGTTACAGATCCAAGGGGAGGCCAAGAATATTTCTAGATTGGTCAAGAGAGTTCAAGAAGGATCTATTTCAAGCTAAGTCTAGTACCTAAATTATTAGATCATTCCCTGGTGTTTACTAATATTTCCAACATCAAATCCCATCAAGGGTGGACCCTAAAAGGTTCTTTATACAAATCCCCTAACAAGGTGACACATTAACTTGTTTTCTAAATTCCTTTAACTAGACTACTCCTAAAAAGTAGAGACTTTTATAGGTCTTATCAAAATCCCTTAGCTAGTTGGTACCTAACATTGTCTTTGTAATCTTCTAACAATGATTAGATCTTAACTAGGTGCACTTCAGGAGAGTGCACACTTTGTGAGGATCAACTCCCATACTATGACTTTTACCTTAGTTGGGTTTCCATGTGATATATATACTATTTTATGCATTTCTGTTCTCACATTCTTTTTTTTGCTCAATCCTGATTGTTTAAGTTACAGTAGTCACAAACTCGTAGGCAAGTGAGAATTATGTTAAAGAGACAAAGTTTTAACCAACAAGTATACTGATTCAATCTCCATTCCCTCAACATATATTGACTTGTAGTAGGATGAATCATTGGTTTCAAGGCCTAGGACCTCTAAAGTAAGGAATCTAATAGCTCAAAGAAAGATCAATATGGTTAAATCACATGCACCTAAGTTCTCCAAAGAAAACTATAACTCATGTGCAAGAAAATGCATTTACATCTAAGAACTCTTGGTGATGCTTAACAGACCCATGGGAAGGTCAAATACATTGAACCCGTTGGGAAACTCAACCAAGATTAGATCAAGGAGAAATAAAAATACACAACCACAATGGATTCATTGGCAAGAAAATTACCTTATATTGAGTACAAACATGTAGAAGACTTAGAAACAACACATGAGATGTGGGAGAAACTAAAAATTTTCTATGGTGGGGATAAGCATGTCATGAGGCCTAGAGTTAAAATCTTGAGAGCTAAGTTCAATTGTATGAGGATGTAGGAAGGAAAAGACATTTAGACCTAAGGAAGACAATGAGTGTGTAAGAAAGGTGTTAAGAACTATACTACCAAAAGGTAGGATATAATGTTTCTAGATGTCTAAAACATATCATGAAAGAGACCAACTAGTGGAGAGATAACAAAAAATGGAAAGGAACCCACAAAAGATGGTTTAACTCTAAAGGAAAGAAGAAGCAATGATACATTGTCAAAGAAGGTGTGACTAATGAAAAGTCAACTGGTGATGATGATGAGGATGAGGATGAAGTATCCTTCATTTCTATCATGAAAGAAAGCTTGGAGAGAGCTTTGATAACTAGTATCAGTAGCCACAAGAACTAGATAATAGATAGAAGTTTCTTAGAAGACATATCTTGTTGTAGGAGAAACCTCCATGAGGTTGAGGCTTATGAAGGAGAAATGGTGAAGTTTGGAAATAAATCACCATGCATAGTGATAGGTAAGGGTAATGTATCCCTAAACAAATCCATTACTTGCGAAGATGTATATCTAGTAGAAGGATTGAAATATAACTTTTTGAGTATAGCTCAACTAATGGATAAAGGTTATAGGTTTGATTTTATCAAAGGGTCTTGCTGAATATTTGATAAGACATGCAAGATCTTAGCTATAAGACCACACATAGAGGTAATCTCTTTTACCTCAATATTGTTTATGATACTTTTATGTTAGCTAAAGATAATAGTAGTTGATTATAGTATAAAATACTATTCCATGAAAATTTTGAAAGCATTATCAAAGTTGGAAGGAAGAACTATATAAGGGACTTACCTCCTATTAATAAACCTAATAATGTCATGTGTAGAGACTGTTAACTAGGAAATTTAGTAAGTTCTAGTTTCTTTAGAAAGTCTTTCAGTTCTAAAATTGTACAAGACTTAGTTCATAACAATTTATTTGCCCCCATGAGGATGAACAATTTATTTAGTGACATATAACTTATATTATTTATTGATGATTTTCTAGAATGATGTGGATTATTTACTTGAAAGAAAAGTTTGAAACCTTCCACATGTTTAAAGTATACAATGAAAAAGTGGAAAGGGAGATTGAAAAGACATTCAAGTCCATGAGATCAAACTAGAGTGGTGAGTTCACCTCACAAGGATTCAAAATTTAATGTAAGTAGTATGGAATTGGAAGACAGATGCTAACTATCAAGACACCTAAACAAAATAGTGTTGTAGAGTGAAAAAATAGAACCATCATAGATTGTGTGAGAACATTAATGATCAAAAATCATGGTGCATAAATTTACTCAATAGAGGTTGTAAGAACAACTATGTACATGAATAGGGTACAAGTAAAGAAGGGGAAAAAGAAGACTCCTTATGAAATTTGGTTTGGGTGTACACCATGTGTCAGCTACTTTAAGGTATTTAAAAGAAAATGCTACATCAAGAGAGATTAGTAACAAGGAAAGTTTGAGCCTAAGAGTATTGAGTGTATCTTTTTGAGATACTCTGTCAAAAAATAGAGCATATTGATGCTTGAAATGTGGATAAACAAGATTGTAGAGTCTACCAATGTATAGGTGGAAATTCTTAGAAAAAAATGATAAAAATAGTAGAAATAAAATTGAAGACTGCAAGAAGTTTGAATACATCCAAGATAGTGGAGAGAGTACTAGTAGAAGAAGAACCTATACAAGAAGTTGTACCAATTTAGGTCAATTAAGCTTAACACAAAGAAAAAAGAGCACAAATGGCTAAAGGGGAACTAATGCTGGAAAAATATGTAAGGAGACACCACTCAACTAACCAAATCATTAGAGAAAAAGATTCTATAATGATGACCATGAAAAATGAAAGAAAAATAGTATGTCTTCTCTCACTTATGGATCCCAAATTCACAAGAGAATCTTTGAAGGATGAAGATTATAAAAAGGCCATGGAAGAGGAAATTGATCAAATAGGGATGAATGAAATATGGACCTAGGTTTCTTGACAAGAAGAAAATAATGTCATTGGCACAAAATGGGTGTTCCAAAACAAGATGGATAAGGATGGAGCGATAGTAAAAAACAAGGCCATAAATTTTTGTAAAGGTTATGTATAAGAAGAAGGCACAGACTATAGAGAACCATTCACACCTATAAATATAATTAAAGGAGTGAGAATACATGTAGTATTTGTAGCCTAGGATAATTTCTAGGTGTAATGGATGGATGTAAAATATACATTCCTCAACAAAGTTCTAGAAGAGAAAGCGTAAGGTGAGAAACCTAAGGGGCTTGATGATAAACAAGTAAAAAATCAAGTATTTAGAATGAGAAAATTTGTCTATAGACTGAAATAGGAACCTATAGCATGGTATGAGAGACCGCATCATACTTGATCAAGATTGGGTTTACAAGAACAAGTGAGAACTATAATCTCTACATAAAGCAATAAATTGAAGCAAGTTTGCTAACTACACAAATCTTTGTTGATGACATCATCTTTAGAGGAGATGATAAAATAAGTGTTGAATTTTTTGAAGCCATGAAGAGAGAATTCAAAATGTTAATGATCCAAGAGATCAAGTTCTACATTGAACTTCAAGTATCTCAAATGAAAGGATGAATCTTCATAGGGAAAACAAAATATTTGAAAGAAATAATAAAGATATTTGGTATGGAGGAAGAAAAATCATTAGGAACTCTAATGCTAACTAGTTGTAAGAGCTTAAAGGAATATAAAATCCTTGAAGTAAATGAAACTCTTTACGAATCCATGATTGTTAAATTGTGATATGTTGTGCACATTAGGCGTAACATAACACAAGCAATAGGAGTAGTAGCAATATTTTCTGCTAACACAAAAGAATCATACATGGTACTATGAAGAAGATCTTCACATATATGAAGGGTACTAAGGATTATGTCCTATGGTATCATTAAAAGGGAAACTTTGAACTTAGTGTCTTTACTAATATTGATTAAATGGGGAACATAGATGACAGAAAGGGCACAACTAGTAGTGCATTCTTTTTTAGAGGAAGATTGTTTACATGGGATAGCAAGAAAGTTTACATATCATAGTCAATAATTGATGAAAAATATGTTGTTCTAGTAATGAAATAAACTTAGGTCGTATGGATCAAATAATCTCTTGAAGGAATTCAAGAGAAAATGGAGGAACTGGTAGTCATAAACTATGATAACACTAGTGCAATCAAAAAATTCATAAATATAGTAAGGCACACAAAGACATAGCACATATCCATTAAATACCATTGTATGAGAGAAAAAAAGAAGAAAAAGAGGTTAGGCTGGAATATGTGTCCCAACTAAGGAACATCTGGCTTATATCTTCATAAATTCTCTTCAAAAGGATACTTTTGAGTGTCTAAGAGAGAGGTTAGGGGTCTTACCCCTACCCATCCTTAACCGAGAAGTAGACACAAAGGCATTAATCCATGAGAATGGAAAGGAGAAATAAACCTATGGATTGATAAATTCAAGGGACTACTTCCCAAGGGGAGTAGTCAAGTGAAGCAAAAATAGGTAAGGATAAAGATAGTCACATTTGGCATTATTGTCAAAAGGGGAGAAGTAGAGTAGAGAAGATGAAGCAAAATAAAAGGAAACCAATAAAAGGAGCTACAAAATGCATTAGCTCATGGGGATATGTTAAAGAAAGAAAAACCAAGGAACCTGGTGGAGCCTTGAAATGCTTTCAAAAAAAATCATTTTTATGTTCATTTGTCAAAACTTCCATTTTCATGATCTCACAAAGGAGATATGAATAAGCTTCCAATTTATTAATTTTGGGAATGATGTCACAAGGGACTTTTGATTTTTCAATTTTTGGAATAGGGTTTTAAGGTATTTCCAATTTCACAATTTCACATTCAAGATGGTTCTCTCTACCTGATGTCACCAATTTACAAGACTAGATTTCTTGGTATCCCAATTTTACAATTTTGCATGCCATGTCTATTTATCAAACTGAATTAGAAAAGATTTCTTTTCTAAATATATCTTTTCAAATTCCAATAAAGGGACACATGAATTTAAGGCTAAATTCATTTACATTTTGTCTTAAATTAGTACAAAATTAGATGTGACAATTTCTTTGCATTTGTATGTGTAATGTGCTAGTTGGAGTTTAATGCATTTAATGACCATTGTTGAGTAAGGAATTTATAAGGAAACATTCTCTCGGAATTTTCTTGTATAGAATTTTTTTTCTTCTATTTTTTGTGTACATTTTAAAAACTCTTCACCATGGGACTTCCTATTCAAGCATACAATGCTTAGGATGACCCAAAATCAACCATGAAACCAAATTTATCACCGATGAAGGAGGACCAACTTGATATTCTTAACAACATGTATGTAGAAGCTTGCGATTTGCATAATAATTATGCTAGCTATCTCAACCATGTGTAGGAGCTATAGCTTGAAGAAGATAGAGCCTAGGTTAAAGCCATATTGGCTGATTTTGAAGACCTTTGTGAGAAACAACATTTGGAAGAAATTCCTGATATGATTTGAGAATTGTGATATTTTGTGAATTGTTGTAATTAGTTATTAGTTAGTTTATCTATAAAGGTCTGAATCATTTTTGCACCCTTTCATTTTCTATAAGAATTTGTATTGAGACCTAATAGACATAGGACTATAGATATACAAATATACAGATGTATGAATGTGCATCATAGATATAGGCATTGCAAGGAGTCACCACCAAAATTTAATTATTTTTAGAATTAATAAAATGGTCTATTTCTCTTCTAAAGTTTAAGAATAAACAATAATTGTTGGTGTTTTCATATTTCCTTCTTGGATTTACATTGTTGTTGATGGAGAAAAATTGAAGAAATAAAATCTTTAATAAGAGCAATCTATGCATGGATTTTGTGTAATTGGTCTTCAATACTATTGGAGTTGAATTCAATTAACTAGGATTTTATAATCGAAAGTTCATTGTCCAATGATTGATAGAAGTGCACCTGTATCCATGTGATTGGATGACTACAAAAGATATTTTTATTGACTCTATTTTCCCACTAGGAAAGGACTGGTCTTTATTTTTCTAAGGAAAAGTGAAATTTAATGGAAGGTGAAATTCTTTATCTCATTCTCTTGCTTGCATATATTACTTCACATTTCAATTTTCAAGAATATTATCACTAATTTCTACTTGAGAAAGTACTTTTCTACTCAAGAGTATGAGTTTTAAGTCTACATTGGTGATTTTATTTTCTATAAGAGTTGGGATAAAAATGTACAACCACTAGGTTTTTCAAAGCATGAAGGGTGAGAGTTTCAACTAGTTTTTTTTTTCAACCTTCTTCATTAACCAAAACTATGTTGATTTCCTCACATCAAGAAGGAAAGTCTTGTAAGATTTCAACCAACAATTTTGAGAACCAACAAATTGGTGACTCTTATAGTGCCTCTCATGTTTGCATTTTATACCTAGATCTATTTTTATTTGAGAGATTGTTTATTACTCATATTATTTTACATTTGAGATGATCTGATGGTCAAATGTTATATTTTGATTACCAATATCATAGATGTTAGATTACTATGTTGTTCAATTTAATAAAATCTACATGATGATGCCTTTTGGATATGACAAGATATTTTGAGATGATATCTTGATATTTTGTAGTTAGACATATACTATATTTATTTTTATATGTTGGACTTGTCAAATCTTTACTTCATTCTTTATTTGTGATGTTTCATGCAAAAGAGAGTGATGTAAATGGATTATTTCAGTACAAATAGATAAATGGTTAAATTAGGTGATTCAATGCATTTATTTCTTTTACTATATAATTATATGCAATTTCACTTGATCATACTCTTTAGTGTATAGGATTTATGTCCCTAGTAGTGGCATATGGAGTTAATGATTCGACTCTTCATATCTAGCCAATGTAATCCCTATATGGTCAATGTATCCTATCTAATTTTTTAAATTAAACCCTCTAGTGATTTAATAAATCTGGACTCATGTGCATTATGTTATTAGACTTGTGAGCATGTATGTGCATTTAGAGGTTCACAATTATCATGAAGGTTATTAAGGAATTCTCTGATTTTTTGTTTAAGGGAATTTTGTTATTTATCTTATTTAATTTAATTCTCAGTAGCTTTTCCATAGTTGAATTCCAATAACTTGGAATAGTTTGTTTTTATTTAAGTAGATTTAGGGTTTAACTAGGTGACCTCATTAATTACCCTAATCCTTTATTCACTCAAAAAGTGAATATATATCCAAAATGAAACTTTATTCTTTACTTCTCACTTTTTGAAAAATAAATTTAGGAGAAAATTATAAATCCTCCTCAAGAAATATTGTTATGTTTATTGTAGGAGTTATGGGAGTGGGACCATTGTGAGGATGGTCCCGTTGGATCTAGCTCAAGGAGACCTTGGATTGTCATGACTTTCGATAGTTTTTGTTGGGTTTTTATTTTATTATTCATATTCTTGTATTTTCCCTTTTGGATGTCAAGTAGGGCCCTCCTATTTTACTATTTTAGCTATGTTTTTGCTTCTATTTTTGGTATCCATTTGTTAGGAGGTTGAGAACTAGTGCTCCCCTTCATTTCTAATTGCTGGCTCTACCTGATAGGGTGAGTATGAGAATTTTCCTATTTTTTGGGATGGGGGAGCTCGGCAAATATAACACCTTTATAGTTGAAGGATTAGACATCCTTTTCTACCAAACTACTATGTTGGTCTTCATTAAATATCAATCCAGGAGTGTGAACTTGAGATGATGTCTACAAAGTATATGCTCTAGCCTCTACTAAAAGTCACTACTACCTTAAATAAAATAATCATTATGGAAATCTATCTTATCAAAAAGAAAGGCAACTATACTATGATTTGAAGGAAACTTAGATGATTACTTAACTATACATCTATGCACCTACTATTGCAGGAATACTGAATGGTTCTGTTTCTAGTGGCTGGAGGAACAATAATTCTAAACTTAACTTAAAAATTGAATCTAACTCCTAATTGCTAAAGGAAACTCCACCTTTTGCATGGGCCCCCATAGAAGGGTAAAGAAAATATTAACTCAGGTTGAAGTGTAGAAACTTAGTAAACTCATATATTCATTCAATAAGCAATAATAAACTTTCTTAAAAAACAATAGAATATAGCTAATAACTCTCATCTAACTCTATTCATTCATTCACTACTTGACCTCTGAGTTACAGACAAGGTCTTATCTAAAAGAAAGGAAATAATAGATTCCTACAATCATGACTTCCTCATAAAGGATAGTTTTTTATAGCTCAAGATTTGTTCAAACATGAAACATAATAAGAAACATCGGGTATCTCCTTAAGTTCTCATAAATATAGAGTGTAGTGGATGCTAGATCTGCTACATGAATTTAATGATTTCTAGGAATTTAGGTAGTGTACAATAGTTCCTTATTAAGAATGCATGTTTAACTAATTGATCACTCTGTTGACTTGCTCTCGCATATAGATACCTCATAAGGTCCCTTTTATTGTTTTGAAACAGGTCCTCTTTCTATGCCATTGAACAAGTCCCGCATTATTTTGCTGAAAAGGTCCCCTCTTGTGTTTCTACTAAGTTTCTGGCTATAATGGTGTCATAATGTACCTCCTTTAGTACTTTTTATTCCACAATGATAGACCTTCGCTTAAGTTGTTTTACCAATTCTTACTTGGCTTGGATGCTTGTGGTCATCATTCAATGCACACAAGACTTCCTACAAACATTTATTTATATTTATTAATTTATATAGAAAAAGCATTAGTATTCAAAGTAGTCTTTGCAATCTCTTTAGTTGCAGGAAGATCTACCCATGCCAAACATTCATAAAGAAAGATTTTTATCAACAAAATGAACCTTTTGAGACATAATTATGATTATCACTTTTATGCCATATGTTCATAACTTATACATCAAAAAGTACAAAATATTATACTTAAAGGATAACAAATTTCAACATGTTATAAACAAATGTTCATAAAAAGGATTAAAAATACATCGATTTCTTCATGTCATCATTCCCCCCCCCCCCCCCCAACTGACCTGATGCTAGTCCCTTCAACATTTATAAATTTTTTATTGTCATCTGTAGTCTACGATCATTGGTGATCTTTTCACCTGATTCATTAGCCCTATAGTTAAAGTATCTATAATTTTATTTTAATCTTTCTCTAATCTTCAATGGATATATTATAATAAAAATAATAATCATGCATTTCGAGCATAGGATGTAGGAGTATTGGTGGTTGGAAATGAAGATGAACCTAATAATTATTTTGACTTCTACCTAGCATCATATACCTAGGCATCTTGCTAAAGCCATCTCCAAATTTTGAGAAGAGTGTAATTCCCTTGTTTTCAAATCTTATGAAAATTAGACCCATCTTTGAGTAGAAGCCCTTATGGCTTCAAGAGAAATTTTGGAAAAATGTTTTTCTCAATCTAGAAATGCCTATTCTTAGACAAGGTAAATCTTAGTAGCACCACTTACATTATTAGTAGCAGAGAACCAATCATAGAATGTCCTGTGTGTATTTTGTGCCTCAAGCCATAAATGAATTTCATTTATGGTGATGGAATAGCTTTGTTGCTAAGTTGAAGGATTTGCATTATTGGGATTAGACATAGGCTATGCAGGTAATTGTGGCTATTTTAGAGGGGTTGTATTGGTTGTAGGAGGCATTAAGGTTTTCTATTGATGAGGCTGCATTAAGGCTTGTTGGTGTTGTTGCTAATGCTAGCTTTGGGGTTTGTACTAACCTTGATGAGGTTGCTGCCAACCTTGGTTAGGGTACTGCCAACCTTGCTAGGGTTATTTCTAGTTAGGCTAATACCAACCTTGCTAGCATTGTTGCCAACCCTAGTTAGGCTACTGCTAAACTTGGTAAGGTTGTTGCCAATTATTATAATTATTATAACCACCATGTTGCTGGTGTTTCCATTGACTATTACCACTGTAATTATGAATTAATTCTTGAGGAATACCTAATCTTGGAGCCCAAGGCCTTCATTGAGCAACATAAAGGACTTCTCCATCCTCATCAATTGCCTCAAATTCACTAGGCACATGTTGTGACTCCAAGCTAGCAATAGGCTTGCATTGGCAGTTACATTTCTTTTCTCTACAGTGAGGGAAATATTATGCTTACATAATGTCAACATCCTCCTTCTTCCTCCATGCTTGCATGGTGTTCAATTGTGTAGTGACATCATTAATGATGTCTTTCCTAAAATTTGATAAGAGGTTCGATAGCTCTATCTTGGATACTCTTGCACTAGGAGATTTTTGGAGTAAGTCCCTCAAGCCTCATCCCTTTTTTTACTATTTCTCAAGAATAGTTCAAGAAAATGTTCTAGATTTCAGCCCATGTCTTCTATGTAATGTCACCTCTAGCCATTAAGTCTATGGCTTCCATACTCCTATCATGCACTCCTTTTAAAAAGAGATGCTTTTGAGATGCCTCATTCAATTGATGTTGCATATTACACTACAAGTTTAACATGAATTGTGCAACATAGTCCTCCAAGATTTCATCATCCTTCTATGACATTTTAAAAATTTCATCCCCTTTTAAGCCATGGCCCCTACAATATTCTTTATATTTAGTAAGGAACAAGTTACTCATAGTTGGCCAATCTACCAGAGCATTAGTACCTAAACTCATAAACCATATCAAGGCTACTTCTTTTAGATTTTATGGAAATAACTTTAGTTTATGAGCATTTGTGGTGTAATCATAACTTTGGCAAAGAATGTCAAACTCAAAGAGAAAGGTGTTTGGGTCTTCTGTATTGAGGCCATAGAACTTTGGAAGGGCAGCTGAGGGTATATTTTTTAGATTTTGATTACCTTGCTAAGTGGGAATAGGAAAGGGAAAGGTAGGCTAAGAAGCTACCATTTGTGGATTTCCTAGTGGTGGTGGTTGGTAAATGAATAAAGCTAATGTATTATCTTGATAGTCTGGCTCAACAAAAAGATCATTTAAATGAAAGGATTCTTCAGATGTGGCTGGTGATTGTAATTGATCGAGTGCTTCTACAAACATGTTCTCAAATAGTTCTTCTTCTTCTTCTCTTTCTTCTGCTTCAGGATCAAGGTATTAAATATTAAAGGGATCTTCCTGACTAAAGTTGGGAAGAAATCTTCCAAGTTGGTCTCTTCTCCTATGCATAAAATATACTAAAGAATGAAGCTAACTAGGTGACCCAATAATGAACAATAGACTAACACCATCCTCGACAATGGTACCAAAAATGTTTGGCCAATATAACACCTTTTTAGTTGAAGGATTGGACATCCTTTACTACCAAAGTACTATGTTGGTCTTCATTAAATATCAATCGAGGAGTGTGAACTTGAGATGATGTCTGTAAAGTATATGCTCTAGCCTCTACTAAAAGTCACTACTACCTTAAATTAAATAACCATTATGGAAATCTATTTTATCAAAAAGAAAGACAACTATCTTATGATTGGAAGAAAACTCAGATATTTACTTAACCATACATCTATGCACCTACTATTGTAGGAATAATGACTAGTCCTATTTCCAGTGGCTGTAGGAATAACAGTTCTGAACTTAACTTAAAAAATTGAATATAACTCCTAATTACTAAAGGAAACTCCATCTTTCATGTAGGCCCCCACGGAAGAGTGAAGAAAATATTAACTCGAACTAAAGTGTAGAAACTTAGTGAACTCATATATTCATTCAATAAGAAATATTACACTGCTTGAAAAGCAACATAATATAACTGATAACTCTCATCTAACTCTATTCATTCATTCACTACTTGACCTTTTAGTTACAAACAAGGTCATATTTAAAAGAAAGGAAATAATAGTTTCCTACAATCATGACTTCCTTACAAATTATAGTTCGTTAGAGCTCAAGATTTGAGAAAACATGAAACATGATAAGAAACATTAGTTATCTCCTTAAGTTCTCGTAAATACATAGCATAGTGGATGCTAGATATGATACATGACTTTAATGATTTCCAGGAATTCAGGTATTGTGCAACAGTTCCTTATTAAGAATGCATGTTTAACTAATTGATCACCCTATTGACTTGCTCTCTCATATAGCCACCTCATCAAGTCCCTTTTATTCTGTTGGAATAGGTCTCCTTTCTATCCCACTGAATAGGTCCCTTATTATTTCACTGAATAGGCCCCCTCTTGTTTTTCTACTAAGCTTCTAGATGTAGTGGTGCCATAACACACCTCCTTTAGTACTTGTGATTCCACATTGCTAGACCTTCGCTTAAGCTATTTTACCAATTTTGACTTGGCTTGGATACCTGCGGTCATCATTCAATGCACACAAGACTTCCTACAAAAATTTATTTATATTTATTAAATTATAAAGAAAAAGCGTTTGTATTCAATTAATAGTCTTTGCAATCACTTTGGCTATAGGAAGATCTACCCATGCCAAACATTCATGAAGAAAGATTTTTATCAATTGAATGAACCTTTTGATACATAATTCTAATTATCACTTTTATGCCATATGTTCATAACTTATACATCAAAAAGAAAAAAAAATGCTTAAAGCATAACAAAGTTCAAAATGTTATAAACAAATGTTCATAAAAAGGATGAAAAAGACATCTATTTCTTCATGTCATCAAGGGGTTTGGGGTTTTGTACTGTTATGCTTGCCATTTTTTCATATGAGGTTCAAACCTAAATTTTATTGGATTTATGTATCTCATTTACCCAAGGTTAGAATGGGTTTTATTTTTGTAGATTTTCATCAACATTGGGTTTTTGAGGTTTTCAACATTTTACCTCATTTTGTGTGTCACCCAGTTTTCTTGGGGTTTCTTGGCATGGTGTTGGTTGTGGATTTAGATTATTTGTAGGATTTCTATTTTACCATTGTTACATATTTATTTTTGCATTGGATTCATGCCACATCCATACTATCAAATATAGGCCAATTGAATGATTTTTTTACTTGTTTTTTTTGTTTCTCATCTAAACCTTGTTCATTATTGATTTTTTGTTGTTGGTTTTGCCCCCAAATGAGCACGTGCATGTACATTTGATGGGATCTTGCAAGACTCAAACTCCTAGACATAGTCTGATTGAGGGATTGTTCATTTGTGGTTGGGTTGGGGACTTGCATTACCTCTAGTCACTCATTGTGATATGAGCATGGGTGTGTAGGGTAGATGCGTGGAGTGGCTTCTCTCATATACCCTATTTTTTTCCCTACAAGGTAGATTGAGGAAGTTCTGACAAGTGATAACTAAATTTTATTGGATTTTATTTATCCTTGTTCCAAGGATCTCTAGGCAGTGCATTACAACTCTACTGGGGATAATTTCTCACAATTTTCATTGTGAGGTTACCCAAAAAATTATTTTAGTTTCGTAGACCAAATAATGAATAATACCTAGTTCAAATTATACTCTACTAGAGAAAGAAACCTAAAAAAGATTCACTATCTCCTCTTTAGTGAGGTGGTGACTCTATAATTCACAAATGTATACGTATATGAATGATTAACTATTAGTGGTTGAGAAGTCTAAGTTTGATAGACATTTATCACTTAAATTTATGTAGGGAAGGAGATATGTCCATTGTAGAACCAAATACCTTTAATGCACTCCCAAGAAAAGGAGGATAAAAAGAAAGTACATTCCAAAATGTCATTCACTGGATATAAGAAGTTTTTTGACATAGAATAAGAATTGTATGTTGATAATCAAGAGGGTAATAACCAAACAGAGAGAAATATGTTTCACAACATGGGTTCATTTCTTAATCAAGAACAACATGAAACTCATTATGTATATAATGAGATAGATGAAGAAGAGGATGAAGAAAATGAAGATTTACAAAAACTCTCAAATGCTCTTTAGATCTTATTATGTCTTGACAACACACCTAAAGCCCTGAAGAATGTTCCCAGTGAATTATTAGAAAATGAAGGTGTCAAGAAGGATGACATCATTGGTCCAAAGCTCACAACAAAAAAAGGAAACTCATCTAAGTATACTCCTCCTCACAAAATTAAAAGTTCTTCATTTAACATTGTAAGGAGGAATCCTTTATATTAAAAAAAGTGGAGAAACTAGTCACATTTCTAATCAAAATAAGAATAAAAAATATAAGACTAAAAAGGATCAGAGAAAAAATAATCATAATAATCAAAACAATGTGATAAATAGTCAAAGGAATCAAAACTCCCATTATCACATAGTAAGAGCCCCAATAATAATTGAGAGATATAAGAAATTAGATTTCACAGAGATAGTTGTGTTGGAAGGATAAGTGGGAAACAAGATACTAACGGAGGGTGAATCAGGATCTATAAGACTTTTCACTGATAATACAATTAATTGTATTCACTCTTAATCCATCTCATATATTAGATCTCATACCATATAATCATAAACTTGTAATGCTGAAATTAAATCTATCAAAGAATAGCATCCATGAAAACATAAAATTATAACACAATGATTTTGATAACACAAAAACACTTCATGATGAAGGTAAAACTTGGTTGGGGATGAAACCCATAAATATTTATTGTCTCAACAAAAAATTTTATCTGTTAGGGCTACAATTTGATTGTATCTAATGATCCACCCTATGAGGGATCTTCTCTATTAAAATATTTTAAGACTATTATGTGTTACCATTATTAAAGGATTTTACATTTACAATAAAGTAAGCAATGTGTTAGGAAATTTAATTAGTTCCGTTAGATACACTGTATTAAGAGATTTTCCCTGACTCAATCTATCAAAACTAATTTATTACCTGATCCTTTAGTTTTCTCTAAAATATTTTTATGGATCTCCCCTCTTCAATATCTCATTTTAATCACCTTATATGATATGCTCTATTTTGTACTTAACTGCTAGGTAGCTCTATCTGATCTCATTTTGGACTTAACCTTCCTTTCTCTATTCTCAACTTGTTCTCTCCTTTGCATCACCATACATCATACATTCTTTGTCATATTTATTTAGGATTAGAACCCTTCTAAAATATATAATCATAAAAAGTTCTATATCATAATAAACGATCCATATTTCATCCTTTTATCATTTTACCCTTCTAATTTTCTGATTGGTTAATCTGCTTTTATTGTTATTAATGCCTTCTGAAAAAATATGTAATCTTGTTCTTAACTATCTCTAAAATATTAAAATGTAATGTAGAAGTTGACTAAAATTATTTACATAAGTTTTGTGCCATTGAAAACTCATATATCAAAACTAGTTTGCTTGACACTTGAATGTTATGACACTTGGTCATAACTAACATTCATGTTGTCATTTGGCTTCTATATGCTCGACATAAACTGACTCACTCAGCATTAACTAACCTTCCAAATTCTCAATCTTTACTATGTTACTCGACATGTATGTTGATTTAGTATCTACTAGGGTGCTTGGAAATCTTTTATTTTCTCGACATATGAAGAAATATAAACAAGGTTCTCGTAGCTCAGCCTTCTCTAGATGCCTCGGTCATAGTGATGATTGTCTAACATTACCTTGGAAATGAATAAGTGTGAGACACTAATAGGAAACTTGAGCTTAGATATAAACAATCTCCCCCTTTGATATTAGTGGAAAAAATACTTTTTCATGGCTCAGCTATCCATGCAAAAATAATGCTCCTCCTGAGACTATAACTCAATCTTCAAAGCTTATCTCTGCTATACAATATATACATGTCTATAGACTCTAATTCTGACTCATCTGATAATTCTATTTCTAATTTTTGTCTCCCCCTTTGTATCATATTCCTTTTTTATCTATCATGATTGGGTTCTGTCTTGTTAAATATTTCCCTCTTTTTCTTGCTACTTATGGATTGGTCTTTACAGGGGTTAGCTTATATTTATCCAAAAATGCTTGATGATTTACCAAAATTTCTTCAAGTCCTTTATTACATTTGTCTCATGATGATTCCATGACTTGAATCTAAATCTCTATCTGAGTAGCTAGATCAATTAAGCTCTTTGTAGTTCAAAGATGTGGATCTTTCCTTGTCAAATTTTAAGCCATAGATCATTCCTTTTGAATTATCTCCATTGGGTAGTAGAATGAATTGAATAGAACTAGCCATTAATTTTTCTAATCTCTATTGCTGAAAAGGAAAATTATTATATGAAGGTGAGCTTGAACTTGCATTCTTACTCAATGAATAGTACATGCCTTCATAGCATTGGCTCCTGAATTAATAATTTTTTAATAACCCAATGATAGGAGCAAATAAATCTAGGAGCAACTAATTACCATCTAAAACATACCGATTCATACATTGGGGACAACTATAAGGCTTTACTCCTTTTTCAGGCTCTACAAGACCTAGGTGGGTGAAACTTAGATTCATCATATGGTACTAGTTTGAAAGCATAGAACTGAATCTAGATAAAGAAGATTGAAACCCCAATTCCTCTATTGCTTATGAAAACAACATAGACATGGAATAGATAGTAACATGACCTATGAACTAGATAAGCTAAATGAGGGTAAATCTTTTTAGCTCTTCAACATAAAAGGGAAAAGAATTTGATTAATGATGTTGATTATCAATAAAACCCTAGAATGAACAACAAGAAACATGCAATCTCCAAGTTGATCAGTGCCTTATCCATTGGGCATTAGAAAAGTTAGAACATACACAAGGATACCCAATATATATGCATATGCCTAGATATCAGATCTATCCATTCACCTTGCAAATGTACATCTATCCTCAAAATGAAACTCATACTTATCAAATCCTCCCATGATCCCTGCAATTTTTTCAATGCATACCAAGCAATTTACTCAAGTCCTTGACCCAACAAAAAAATACACGATGGCATACAACTTCAAAGCCAAGACGCAATTAGACAATATGAACCTTGTACATATATCATAGAAAATTACAAACCCATAAAGAGGAGACAAGGTTTAGATTAAAACTTTCAACAAAGCTTTGTATTCATTTCCTTGAAACCAATACATAAATATTTTTGAAAAACTCAGAAAATATACAACAAAAAACTTCATATCTAAATGTTGAAAAGAAATTACAATGTTATTCATAACAAAGAAAAATGTTGAGGATGGTTTTATCACAATAATAAAACTAGAGCCAAAATTGTGGTATCATAGTAATAAAAATTGGACCCAACCTATGGTATCACAACCATGAAAGAAATTTCATCCAAACTAGAACCCTTTCCTTTAAATCCTGCAAATCCTTTTATAGAAAAGATTAAAACAAGGTTCATATGGGAGGACACATGTCAAAATTCTATTGGAAAACAAATACAAAGATATTTCCATGTGTTACTTTACAAAACATTCCCTACATTCAAACAAAATTTGGGGAAGTAGTTGCAAAGCTAGTAGGTGACACTCATGGTAGGAGTCTTAAACTTAATTTTGTTTTTCTTTTACTACCTTTAGTCATGTATATCTCTAACTATTTCTTGTTGGCAGAGCCTTGATATCAGCAACTGAAAATTCAATCACCATCAAGGTTGTATAGATCGAGAATTAATGTTCATCATTCTTGGTTATGTTTCCTCTTGCTCAAGCTCTATAATCTAAGCTTTAAACCCAACATTTTCTACCACCTCATTCAAATCTTGAGCTAACTACCCAATAGTAGCCATGTGTCACCATCTAATAGGCTAGACTCATAACTTTTTGCCACCCACTCTCAACTTTACAACCTTGAAACAAAACTACGATGTTATGCCTATGATGATGTGATTCTTCTTTGTCACTTCTTGCCAACCCTCTTTCCTTGTTGACCTACGAAATAATGATCACTTCATTGTAACCTTTATCACTACTCACTATTTCAATTTATTAATCCATGTGATCTTTTCATGACCTCTTTATCATTGGTTCAAAATAGTTGTCCTTCTTTCATCTCTAGATACAACCATACAAAATGGCTTACCTTAAGTTATTTCACAACTTTGCTTCCCCTTTCCTTAGCTACTATGCCTGAGTTGCAACATTATGTTGCACCTTTCTGATTAGTTGTTAATTCACTTTGCAGCTTCACTACTTAGACCTTGGGTAAAATTTAATCACATGCAATGATGCAATGAGATGGAATGTTAACTATCTTGAATCAATCTCATAATTTCAAAAAATAAATCTTTAACTCAACAATTAATCCTTACAAACATGTGATCAAAGAACTTCACCATTTCTCTAGTCAAACCTAAAGTTATCTTTAACTCTGTGCGATGTTGTGACACCCCTTTTTGTTTGACTGTCACCTTGTTCCACAACATTGCAACCATAAAACCTAACTGTGATTGTAACCATGGGAAGATGTGATAAAAAATTCTTCACGACTTCACAACTTAAAATATTTGAACGGTGTTTCCACCCATGATGTTGTGGTGATAGGCTTTTTCTACTTCATAGTTTTGATCATGGGTTAACCTTCACTAGTTGCAAAGATGTGACTACTTAAACCTTCATTGTCTTGATTACCATTTCACATAGTCACAACCTAAGCTTTCACTATAATTCAAACTCCTATGACTTTGCAACAAACATCTAAGGTTAACTATTTCCTTTCAACGCAACATCACAACTTGAAATTCTAACTCAACACTTAACCCTGCAAAGTCATGATTATAGGCTTTTGCTACTTCACAAACAAACCATTTGTGATGATGAGATTCTTAAAACTTAATTTTTGATGTTAAACTTTAGATTTTATTTGACTTCCTTTTGATGGAGCAATAATTATTTAAACTCATCTACTTTTATTGACCAAAGGACTACTTCAAAATTCTAAACATTAACCTGCCTCTTAGCCCTACAAAGATGTGATGAAGAAATTTCACTAATTCACCACTTCAACCATGGGTTAACCTTAACTGCAAGAAATATTGTGATGACCTAGACTTTGATTGTTGTGGCTAGCTCACGCTCCTTTGCAACTTAAAAACCTTTATGCCTATTTCAAGTTGCAATCTTGTGATGATTCAAATTCCTATTGTGTAGTCCTTAATTGTTTCTTTGCAACTTAAATTTATCGAACCTCGATACTTCCTTGTGACCTTGCAATCAATAGATTGTCACCTCTTTGCAACCCAAACTTGATATAAAACCTTAACAGTTGCGAAGCTATGATAACTGTGTTAGGGACTATTTCACATCTCTACACCATTCAAAATAGTTAGTAATCATAAAGGACCAATGTTGCAATTGAGATACTTTTGCAACATCGCAACTTAAAATATTAAGAGATTTAAGAGTCATGAAAAATGAAGTGATAACATGTCAAAAGACTTAGGCATATCAACACATAATAAATATTTTTCACATATCCCTACCTAATATTTCCATGTCAATTTAAGAACATAATCACAATATACATGAAATGACTATTTTCTAGGATTTCTCATAAGAAAAGTGATGTAGGATGATACCACTAACGAAGGGATGTTCCACCTGTACCAACTCACAACAAAAATTACAATAATATGGAGACAAAGAGATGACAAAATGCTTTATAAAGCATCCATTAATTATAGTTGAAAATCCTTACAATATTCTCCAAATGAGAGAACTCCAAATTCTTACAATATAAGAGAGCTTCCACCCTAAGAGCTTACAACTAGCTTAAGCACCAAGAGCTTCTACAAGAAGAGCTTATCCTTCAAGAGGTTATACTCAAAGAGCTTTCACTTGAAGAGCTTGATTACAAATGATCATAAGTGTTGCTTAAGTAGGCACTTACCACCCAAGATATTACAAACACAACCAATGTGGGATAAAAGGTAAATACAACTACCTTCAAACAAATATTAAATTCCCACCCAAATACAACTTAGCACCACCATGTGGCTCAATTAGAAAATTATATTTCTTTTTTTGGATCACAACAAATATTAAATGCATGATTTAAGGAACTTTCCACAAACTTCTAAGATGCCACCTACACACTTTAATAAATGGAATGACAACTATTTTTCTATTTATGCCACCTATGCACCTTAGAAATTCCTCTTTTTTCTCATTTTTTTTTCTATTTTCTATTTTTAAAAAAATTTCTTTCTATTTTCATCACTTTCTCTCTCCTCCAATTTTTTTTTATTTTTAAATTTTATCATACCCCCTTTTTGATGATGTAAGATGCTCTTGCATTAGACACCCATGGTAAGAAAAATTTTGTGGATATGAATTCACAAAATGTAGTAGCCACTAATGAAAAAAGAAAAATTATCTTCTTCCAACACATACTTGGAACAAGTATCCACTGCTAATATATTTCCTTCTTTCTTCTTTCTAACACCTAGTTGGAACAAGTGTCTACTACTAAAAATACTTCTCCACAATGAACTTTATCCAAGCATAACTCTCATCCTCCTCCAATCTTATTGAATTAAACTCAGCAACACTATACCAATCTTCCTTTTCATACCACCCATCACTAACAAGATCCTCATGCAAACCATCATCAATATCTTTCAAATTCAACATCCCATAATTCATAGAAAATTACCTCTTTCACATCTTCATCTTTTACAAAGGGGGTGTGATAAAGTCTTAAAAATAAAATAAAAACTAGATGAAAATAGTAAGAAAAATAATAATTAAATAGAAAATAGAAAAAAAGGAGAAAAAGAGGAATTTCTATTTTCAAGGTGCATAGATAACATAAATAGAAAAATAGTTGTCATTCCATTTATCAAAGCGTGTAGGTGACATCTTAGAAGTTTGTGGAAAGTTCCTGAAATCATGAATTTAATATTTTTTGTGATCCACAAAGGAAATGTAATTTTCTAATTGGTCCACATGGTAGTGCTTAGTTGTATTTGGGTGGGAATTTAATATTTGTTTTAAGGTAGTTTTATTTACCTTTTATCCTACATTGGTTGTGTTTGTAATATCTTGGGTGGTAAGTGCCTATTTAAGTAAGGCTTATGATCATTTGTAATCAAGCTCTTGAAGTGCAAGCTCTTCAAGTATAACCTCTTGAAGGATAAGCTCTTATTGTACAAGCTCTCGGTGCTCAAACTAGTTGGAATCTCTTAGGGTGGAAACTCTCTTAGATTTTAAGAATTCGGAGTTCTCTCATTTGGAGAATATTGTAAGGATTTTCAAGTATAATTAATGGATACTTTATGAATTATTTTTTCATCTCTTTGTCTCCATATTGTTGTAATTTTTGTTGTGAGTTGGTAAGGGTGGAGTGGCTCTTCATTAGTGGTATCAAAGTAGGAGTTCTTGGGTGTGTGGATAGATTGTTGAACGTGAGGCAATTTGCACCAGAATCTTGAGTTGGGTGAAGTTTGTCAAGGATTTCTTGAGTGTGTAGATAGATTGTCAACTTTCATGTAGTTTGGATGAGGATCATGATTTTTGCTAAGCATGTAGACAGATCATCAATTGTGAGGTAGTTTACACGATGTGCTTGTTTTGCATGAAGTTTTCTTAGGAAGACTTGAGCATGGAGAAGAGAAAGAAGATGACTTTTGTGATTGGATGGATTCTAAAGATTCCTAGGCTTAAGAAAATTAGAGCAAGAAATCAAGAGGCATTACAAGTTGCATTTTTTATTTGTAGAAAAAAGTGAATGAATTATAATTTGAGTTGTGGAAGAGAAGAGGACATCATCAAAAAATAGATGTTGACAATTATTTGGATGTGGAAAAGAAAGATCTAGCGGACTATCACACATGCAATACAAAAGAAGAGTACGAGGATGAAGAGGAAAATATTTGTGAACCTAAAGTAGAAGAAGATGAAGAGGAAGAGCATGAAGATGAAAATATTTGTGAGCTAGAAGTAGATGAAGATGATTTCAAGACTGCAAAAATGGGGGAAAAGTACAATGCCTTGGTTGGAGATCAAACAAGTGAAGTGATTACTTGCCTTGTTGAAGACATGGAAGAATAAATCAAAGATGAAGATGTGAAAGAGGTAATTTTTTATGAATTATGGGAAGCTGAATTTTAAATGAGTTTGAAAGATATTGATGATGGTTTGCATGAGGATCTTGTTAGTGATGTGTGGTATCAAAAGGAATATTGGTATGGTGTTGTTGAGTTTAATTCAATAAGATTAGAGGAGGATGAGAGTTATACTTGGAAAAAGTTCATTGCGAAGGAGTATTTTCAATAGGAGACACTTGTTCCAACTAGGTGTTGAAAAAGAAGAAAGAAGGAAATATATCGGCAAGGGATACTTGTTCCAGCTATGTGTTAGAAGGAGAGATATATATATATATATCAATATTGGCTACTTCATTTTGTGAATTCATATCCACAAAAATTTTCCTACCATGGGTGTCTGATGCAAGAGCATCTTGCATCATCAAAAAGGGGGTGTGATAATTTTTATTTATTTTTAAATGGAGGAGAGAGAAAGTGACAAAAATAGAAAGAAAAATAATAAAAAATAGAAAATATTAAAAAAAGGAGAAAAAGAGGAATTTATCTTTTCAAGGTTCATAGGTGGAATAAATAGAAAAATAGTTGTCATTCCATTTATCGAAGTGTGTAGGTGGTATCTTAGAAGTTTGTGGAAAGTTCCTCAAATCATTCATTTAATATTTGTTGTGATTCATAATGGAAATGTAATTTTCTAATTGGTCCACATGGTAGTGCTTAGTTGTATTTGGGTGGGAATTTAATATTTGTTTTAAGGTAGTTGTATTTACCTTTTATCCTACATTGGTTGTGTTTGTAATATCTTGGGTGGTAAGTGCCTATTTAAGTAAGGCTTATGATCATTTGTAATCAAGCTCTTGAAGTGCAAGCTCTTCAAGTATAACCTCTTGAAGGATAAGCTCTTATTGTACAAGCTCTTGGTGCTCAAACTAGTTGGAATCTCTTAGGGTGGAAACTCTCTTAGATTTTAAGAATTCGGAGTTCTCTCATTTGGAGAATATTGTAAGGATTTTCAAGTATAATTAATGGATGCTTTATGAAGCATTTTGTCATCTCTTTTTCTTCATATTGTTGTATTTTTTGTTGTGAGTTGGTAAGGGTGGAGTGGCCCTTCATTAGAAAGACAAATTTTCATAAATCCTAAGTAGCAAGAACACATTCTATTCTTGATTTTCACAAAGTATTTCAAATTTTTGGCTAGGTGAAAAATCAAGCTAATAGTGGCTCTGTCTGGGGATACATGTCCCTTGTGAGCATGATAAGGATTCAAATTTTTTGGAAGAAGTAGACCATACACTTGATAGAAAAACTTCCTCTAAATAGCTTTATTAAAAATAGGAAAACTACTCCAAACTATACAAATGATGACCTTAGGCCACCAAACTTCAACAAAACTTCTTACTTCTTTCAAACACCTATTTTTATTTTTATTTTCCTAAGGTAAGGTTTAAGTACCCTTCTCAATTGTTTCAACAAACACATCATAATTGTTCATTAGTAGATTAGGTAAAACAAAATCACTTGCATAGTGCATATAGAGACTTGAAACACTCTCTTCATCTTGCTCACTATGAAAATGCATACTAGCATGCTCTTAAATTTCAAAATCAAATTCAGAGTCACCATTATCAAAAGACTCATGCATGCTATTAAATAGAAACTTAAATTTCTCATACTCTTCTTCATCTAAAGAGTCATACTCATCATAAATTTGCAACTCACCTTGTGTAACCAGATATGAAGGGGAAATGAAATCTGATTTCTCCTCATTCGCAATCTTATTTGACGTCTGATCAAATTCAACATGCTTTGAAAATATTTTACATTCTTCTGAAAATGGTTTAGTTACCAAGTTACAAAACATATCATGAATGTACTGACATAAAATATGTTGATCATAACCACAGTCCTCATTTAACAAATTGTTAGAGTGAACTTTGAACTCATCATTACAAGATTCATCAGCATAAAAGAGAAACTCAAAATTAGATTCATAACTTCTACTATTTTCCTCTTCATCACATGAACCATCAAAACATATTGCAGGATCACCAACATGAGAAGAATTTGAAACAGTATTGAATTTCCCTTCAACAACACCCCCCTCATCTAACATGTTTTTATGTGCACAGACACTTGAGGTACTTTTATATACACCTCCAAATCTTGAAAAATATTTTTCTAATTCTCTACCTCTTTCAACATTAGAATTTGGGGAAATGACTTCATTAAATAAAGAAATGCCATAAGGGAAAATATGAGCATCCTTAGAAACACTTACATACCTTTCAAGATCACAATCTAACAAAGCTGAAATTTCATCAAGGTTCAAAAATATTTCCTCACAAATCTTCTCCTCTTGGTTGTGATTATTATCTGGATGACATAAAGAACTTACAATAGTAGAACCATTAGTATGAAAATCTAAAAAATTAGAAGCCTCACTACACTCATTTTCATCTTAATAAGAATTACCTCTACGGCAGTTGTACATTTTTTCACTCTCATACACACTATTACAAGATTCCTTTTTAGTTACATATCCATCTTCCTCATGCTCACTGCAATCATCTAATTCACTAAATCTAGAATCTGTCACACTCAAAAGAAAAATTATCATTCTGTGGATTCACTACGTTCACTATTATCTTCAGCACATTCATTTTTTCTATTAGAGGATTCAATACATAATTCGTTTCTACTTAAATCACTCTCAAATTTCTTGAAGAGATCTTCAACATGCAAAACATTTTTTACTCTAAAATGTGTTGGCCAATTAACTAAATTAGGCATTAAAGTATCTAGGAAAACAATAGTTCCATGAAGATTCCTTAGGTCTTAAAGACAAATGTAATTCCATGAATGTTGATTTGAACTTTCTATAAACTTGATCATTTTTAGACCTGGAATACTTTCTACTATATTTATTATGAAACTAACAATCTAATTGTGGAGTTCACTTTTAATCTCTACAATATCTTCAAGCACACTTTCATAACTGGGTAAACTAACTTCATATCTAAGATCTTATTCCATTTTGAAACAAAACTTCTACCTCTTTTTCCTAGTGTTGAAAGTCACTGAATCGAGACACTGATTTCTAACACTTAACTTCCATCAAAAGATAACACATGAAAATCAAAATACCTTAAGTGTTGATGTTGAAACTTGATCTGCTAATTTGGCATGGATGTAAACCTAAAAATTCTTCACACCATTCATAAAAATCATGTAGAGCTACCACCTCATTGAAGAGAACCAATAAATCATAGCTGTGATTCATTTTTTAATATTCATTTTCTTAAAATAGAAAATGCACACAACACTTATACTCTTTATATCAAGAAATGACAACTTATTTTTCAAGAACTACTATCAAAAGCTTCAGATCTGCTCATACAAACTAAAAGTCCTTCAAAAAAATTAATATGAAATGAACTAGGAAAAATACTATAGAGATATAAACTCACCACTCACACTTGTGAGAAATAAAACATAATTGGTCACTTGAAAAATCTAAACCAGACTTTCTATATGTAGGAAGAATGCAAATGATCAAACCACCTTTTGAGATTTGCAAATTTGGAAAAGAGAACAAACACATTTGTTCATTCTTGACTCTGAACATTTACAACAGTAATTTGAAAACAATACCTAGTTGAACTAATTTATGATGACTTTACTAGTAACATTACAATTTACATTCAACTTTCAAAGCTACTACTATCCTCAATATGGTAACGACTGGGATGCATGATTTTTGAGTAAGAAACTAGAAATTACATTAGAAACTCACTAATGTAACTTGTTGCATGCACTACATTCTATTGTATGAATCTCTTTTCAAATTCTCAAGGTTTTTCTATCATATAGATTCAATACACTCCCCAAAAAAGTAGTCATTTTGTTGGGTTCTGAATTAAATTTTTTTAATAACCCAATGATAGGAAAAATACATCTAGGAGAAGATAATTCCCATCTACAATATACCCATTCCAACACTAGGGCCAACTATAAGACTATACTCCTTCTTCAGACTCTACAAGACCTAGGTGGGTGAACATCAAATTCCTAATATGGTACCAATTTCAAAGCATAGAACTAAATTTGGATAAAGCGGATTGAAACCCCAATTCTTCTATTTCTTATGCAAACAACATATACATAGAATAGCTAATAAAATGACCTATGAAATAGAGAAGCTAAGTGAGGGTAAATCTTTTTAGCTCTTTAACATAAAAGGGAAAAGACTTTGATCAATGATATTGATTATCAGGAAAACTAGGTATGGACAACAATAAACATGTAATCTCCAAGATGATTAGTTCCTTATCCATTAGGCATTAAATAAGTTAAAATAAACATAAGGATACCCAAGATATAGTAATATTCCCATATATCAGATCCATTCATTCACCTTGCAAACAAACATCTATCTTCAAAATGAAACTCATACTTATCAAATCATCCCATGACGTATGCAATTTTGTCAATACATATCAAGCAATATACTCAAGTCCTTGACCCAACAACAAAATATGCATTGGCATAAAACTTCAAACAAAAGCTGCAACTAGATAGTATGCACCTTATACATATATCATAGAAAATTACAAACCCATAAAGGGGAGATAGGGTTCAGATTGAAACTTTCAACAAAGCCTTGTATTCATTTCATTGAAACCAATACATCAAATGTATGCAAAAACATAAAAAATACACAAAATATGAATGCATATATAAATTCTTTAAAGAAATTACAATATTTTTCATAGTAGAGAAAAATGATGAGGATAGTGGTATCACAATAATAAAATTGGAACCAACCTTGTGGTATCATAGTAATAAAAATTGGAACCAACTTGTGGTATCATAATCATGCAAGAAATTCAAACCAAACTGGAACCCTTTCCTCCACATCCTGGAAATCCAATTATAGAAAGGATTGCAGCAAGCTTCAGATGGGAGGAAACATGTCAGAATTCTATTGGAAAATAAATACAAAGATATTTCTATGTGTTACTTTACAAAACATTTGCTACATTCGAACAGTAGTTGCAAAATTGGCAGGTGACACTTATTGTAGGAGTCTTCAACTTAATTTTGTTTTCCTTTTACTACCTTTAGTCATGTATACCTCTAAATATTTCCTATTGGTAGAGCCTTGATATTTGTAATTGAAAATCCAATCACCATCAAGGTTGTGCAAATTGAGCATTAATGTTCATCCTTCTTGGTTTTGTTTCCTCCTAATCAAGCTCTACAATATGAACCTTAAACTAACATTTTCTACCACATTAGTCAAATCTCTAGCTGACCACCCAACAAGATCCATGTTTCACCATCTAATAGGCTAGACTCATCACTTTGTCATCCTCTCACAACTTTGTAGCCTTGAAATCAAACTATGATGTTATGCCTACGATGATGTGATTCCTCTATGTTGTTGCTTCGCAACCCTCTTTCCTTGTTGACCATGTTGACTTGTGAAATAATGATCACTTCATTCTAACCTTTAGCACTACTTCATAGCTACTCATTATTTTAATTTATTAATCCATGCAATTTTGCAATGACTTCTTTATTGCTGCTTTATAATGGTTGTCCTTCTTTCTTTATCTCTAGTTGCAACAATGCAAAATGGGTTACCTTAAGTTATTTTGCAACTTCACTTTCATTTTCCTTAACTACCATGCCTAGCTTCTAACATTGTGCTAAACCATTATGATTAACTGCAACCTCACTTCATAGCTTTCCCACTAAGAGCTTGAGTCAAATTTAACTACATGCAATGATGTGGTGGCCTAGAATGTTAACTATCCTAAATCCATCTCGCAATCTTGCAACTTAACCTTTAACTCAACAATTAACCCTTACAAACATGTGATCAGAGAACTTTTCTATTTCATTACTCAGACATCAAGTTATGGTTAACGTTGTGTGATGATGCAACACCCCTTTTTATTTGACTGCCACCTTATTCCACAACATCACAACCATAGAACCTGATTGCCATTATAACCATGCGATGATGTGATAAACAATTCTTTGTAGATTAAAATATTTAAATGGTGTTGCACCTGTGATGTTACTATGATATGCTTTCATTTCTTCATAGTTCTGACCATGGGTTAACCTTCACTCCTTGTGATGGTGCAACTACTTAAAGCTTAACTATCTTGATTACCCTTTCACACATTCACAACCTAAGCTTTCATTGTAATTCAGACTTTTAAGAAATTGAGTAAAATAAAAACTAATAAAACAATCCAAGAGAGCTTAATGTGAGGAGTATTACCATAAACCAGATGAGTTTCCCAATGGATCAACAAGAATAGAGACAATAGATTTTGAAAGGGGAAAGCAAAGAAAACCCCTTGTGTAATATTAATAATGTGGCAATAGCCTAAGGAAGGAGAGAGGAGGAAGAAAGATTGTGGAGCAAATTAGCTCATTACAATAACATCAAGATGATGTATATAAGAAGTAGTGTAGAAGAATGAGAGAGGCATCTCTTTTATAGATATGAGAAGGAGTTGCATGTGTGGCTCTAATTTCTATGAATGCCACCATTCATAATAAGTGTGTACAAAGTGTCAATATCCTCTTACGGAGGATAAACTAATTTCCTTTATAAAAGGAATTACAGAAAAGATTTATCCTCATATGTGGACTAGAGGACAAGAAAATGGCATGTCCTTCACATTTGTACTAATGGATAAAATACCTAAGGGATACCTTGGTTTATCCCATTTAATAAACAAATAAAACCAAGGAAAGATTACTACTTCTAACATCTCCCTTTAATCTTTACATGGGGAGATTTTATCAAAGGGTGTCAAACCCAATTTACAAAATTATAACTTGATTTTTTTGAAATATCTTCATTGTGCAAGAGGTCTCTTATTATCATAGTTACATCATTGGAGAGGCAAGAGAAGTGGATAGTCCTTCAAGTGTGTTACATCTTCAAGTGGGTTCATGTGGCATAGGATCTGTACAAAAAATAATGATGTCTTGTATGTGCCTTGATAGATTATGTGAAACATAGAAATAAGAAATAAGGCAACTATCCACAAGGATAGTTTCATCTTATATTCAAGTTAGAAACTTTTTAAGTATAAGTAAACTTTCATAGAGTAAGAAAAAATATGTTATCAAAACTCTCAAGAAAGGACCATAAAAAAGGTTAGCTAATGAATCCAACATCAACAATGCATCAATCACGTGGGTATAGATAGTCCACTATTAAGTCATCTCACTACAAATTAATGGGTGATCAGTCCATAACATGCATGACTCCCGATTTAAGCAATGAAGTATGTGGAACATTATACATTATGATTTCAAAGATACAAAAGGAAAGGATTATGAGTATTAACAATAGATTTCCTTCAAATAAGACTAAAATTCCCTCAAGATGGGTCAAATTAACTAAAATTGGAGGGAAACTCCAAGAATAGCATCCTCTTCATGAGGGACAAAAATAGAACAACATGGTGGGAAACTCCATATAAATCTCAACCTTTCAAAATGGAACAAAGAGAACCAAATGGAGGGAAACTCCATGTGATTAAATGGTATAAACCATAAAGTGCCAATATGGCAATAGAATGATGCTAGAAAAGCATAAATTGTACTTATGTGCCAATTAGTAGAACAAAATAAATGTTGAAGGAAATAGTGTATAATAACTCATAATCCCAAAGAATCAGAAAGAGCGATTTTTTTTTTTTACAAATGTCAAATATATAAGAATACATTTATAATTGACAAGTCACAAAGACACAATAATTTGTATATTTATTGAGATATATATGTGGGCCCCCATATATATTCACAAATTAATATACCTAAAATATCATGGTATAAAATCATGCAAATACAATTAAGATCATATATATAACATAGTCATAATTTCTAGGCAACATACGAAAGAGAAATGCTAAAGATGATGAATGAGGATTATTAAAATCAAACAATGTTTTCAGTAATTAATCCTCCCAGGTTGAAGTCTACCAATTCTAGAAATTAATCTCTTCTACTAAGTAATTTCTTAAGCCATTTAGTTTTTTCTTAATAGATTTATCACTAGAGGAAGAGTCATGATGTATGAATGTACCATTTATTTCAACATTAGCTTGATTACCATTATCAACATTAGCATTATTACCTTGATCTATAATGCATCATTACCATTACCACTATAAGAAATAATAGGAGTAATAAAGGTAGATATATGAGAAGTAGGGCTTAGAGAAGGAGGTTGGTCCTCCACTAACACAATTCTACCTCCATGAAATTGTTCATTTTGAGCATTAGAAGAATCTTGCAATTGAATCAGGCATGCCAGATCATTTTTTGCAATACAAACATTCTATGCACTATCTATACTTTGTTAGTAATAGGATTATAAGCTTGATAAGCTTTGGTGTTTTGCATTTTTTCACTCATGCACCTAGTACATGCAATCTTAGATGGAGAAATAGGAGGCAAATTTTCAACCATATTAAATGAGACATGATCAGTATTCAAATGAGCAAAGCTTTCATGCTCCATATTAAAAGCAGTATTTTCATGTAAAGAGTATCTTAAAGAACTAAACTTAGAAAATTTAAATAAGTTATCATGACCTAAATTAGCATTAGCAATAACTTTTTTAGTCTTAGGATCAATAACATAGCACATATTCTTATAAAATTCAATTTTATAATTTTGACATAATTTAACAGCAGAAAGAAGATTGTATTTCAACTCATAAACATAAAGGATATCATGTAAATTTTCATTTGGAATACTAAAATTTCCAAATCCTTCAACTTTGCAACTATGATTATCAGCTAATTGAATTGAAATATTAGAAGGATCGGGTTTTAAAGAAACAAACACTTCTTTATAATTAGTAACATGTTGAGACACACCAATATCAATGTTCCATTCTAAATTTTTAGGAACATTGTAACGAACAGTAAAAGCATGATGAGATGGACAAGAGCTTTGATTATTGTTATTGGTAGGTTTCTTATCTTTTTGTTATTTAAAACAATTATTAGATGCATGACCATCTTTCACACAATAAGTATAGTTGGATTTTTTATTATATTGATTAGGATGAGTATTATTACAATTTGTGTTTGGATTATTATTATTAAAATTATGATTATTGTGATTATTATTATTATGAGTATTGGGAGAATTATTATTAGAAGATTTAAAATTTCAATTTTGACTTTTAGACACAAAGGCAAGTTCATTAGATCTAAGAGTACCAAATTGTAACAACTTAGCTTCCTCTTGATGTAACAAATTTTAAAAAATACTATAACTAAATTGAGTAGAAAAAGTAGGAATAGCAAGTTGAGAATGAACATTAGTGATAAATTGTTAAAATTTTCAAGGAAGACATTTCTTTAAAATAATGGTAATCAATCTAATATCAGTGAGAGTAACGCTTAATCCAATTAGTTGAATTTTAATATAATCAAATTTAAGTAAAAATTCATCCATAGATTTGAAATCAATATACCTTAAGTCTTCCAAATTGTCTTGTAATTGAATCTTGCGTGATTCAGATGATCTGTCATATGTTTGCTTCAAAATATCTAAAGCTTCATGGGCAATAGTGCAATGAGCAATTAGAACATATAATTTAGGGTAAAGAGATATACCAATTAGGACAAGGGTTTCCTAATTTTTAGTATTCCATGTATTTTTTTCATCTTGTGAAATTGAGGTACCAAGAACTACAAAAGAGTCAGTAGTAACATCTAAAATATGCTTAAATCAAAAAATAAAGAAGAGATGTGTTTTCCAAGCATGATAGTTAGAGTTATTCAACTTAATTTCAGGAATGAGAGTCGACATGATTATAAAATGAAAAAATGCCTTCTTTACTAAATAAATTTGTAGAGAAAAAAATTAAATTTAAAAAAAAAATGAGAGAAAAATAATAATAATAATTAAACCCCTTTTTTATTTTTAAAAAAATATTTTAATAATTTAAATTTTAAATTTTAAAATTAAATCTAGATTCTATTTTCTTAAAAAACTAACTATAATATATATATTTAAAGTATATTTTTTTTGTTTCTTTAAAAAAAAACTTCCTTCCTAAAAAATTCATGTACTTTACTTTATTATTTTTTTAAATCTTAAGTTTGGATTAAGATTTAATTAAAAACTTTATGAATAATAATAGTAAATAAAATTTAGAAAAAAAAAAACGTGAGAGGAAAAAATATATATGATTGAAAATTTTTGTATATTTCAACGCAAATTTTTTTAATGAGAGCAATCTTTTTTTAAAAAAATTAATAATTGATTGAAACGTTGGAGAAGAAATTCAAGTAGCTTTGAAAAAAAGCAAACAGAATCTCATAAATGATTAGACAAAAGGAACAAACCACATGGCTAAAATTAGAAGGAGAGAATAAGACACACAATTATGATTGTAAAACTCACGATAAGCTAATAATAGGAAAGAAGTGGAGAAGAAATTCAATTAGTTTGAAAAAAAAAAAAAAAAAATCTCATAAATGATTAGACAAAAGGAACAAACCACATGGCTAAAATTAGAAGAAGAGAATAAGACACACAATTATGATTGTAAAAACTCACAATAAGCTAATAATAGGAAAGAAGTGTTATAAATAGAAAAGAAGAATAGTTATGAATTATTAGTTTTTTTTGAGATTTGAATTAGAAACCCTTATAGCTTTGAAATTATAACTATCATTAAAAAAACTATATAAATGATAGATATAAATTTATTTGAAAGAAATATAGAATAAAGAGAAACAAGATAGATAAAAATATTATTAATGAAGCTTTTATTGACTTGTAAAGAGTAAAGTATTTTTTGTTAAAAAAAATGAACTGATTAATATTTTTTAAAAGTCTATGAAAGAAGGTGTTAAGAGTAATAAAAGTATAGCTATTTTTCTTTGTTTTAGCAACAAGCCTTCCAAAGTAAGAAAAAAATGGGTTAGATGATAAAAAGAACTTTTTGGCTGTAAACCTTCCAAAGAGGGTTAGAAAAAAAACTTGAAGATTGAATTAAAAAACTGCAAAAAAATAGGAATGATTTTTTTCCCTCTTCTCTTAACAAAAATATTCAAAATGATAATCTTCACACAAGCTCAAAACAAGGATTAGAAAAGATCTGATACCATGTAAGAAATTGAGTAAAATAAAAACTAATAAAACAATCCAAGAGAGCTTAATGTGAAGAGTATTACCATAAACCAAATGAGTTTTCGAATGGATCAATAAGAATAGAGATAATAGATTTTGAAAGGAGAAAGTAAAGAAAACCCCTTGCATAATATTAAGAATGTGGCAATAGCCTAAGAAAGGAGAGAGGAGGAAGAAATATTGTGGAGCAAATTAGTTCATTACAATAACATCAAGATCATGTATATAAGTAGTGTAGAAGAATGAGATGGGTATCTCTTTTATAGAGATGAGAAAGGATTTGCATGTGTAACTCCAATTTCTATGAATGCCACCATTCATAATAAGTGTGTGCAAAGTGTCAATATCTTCTTAAGGAGGATAAACTAATTTATTTATAAAAGGAATTACAAAAAAGAGTTATCCTCAAATATGGACTAGAGGACAATAAAATGACATGTCCTTCACATGTGTACTAATGGATAAAATACATAAGGAATACCTTGGTTTACCCCATTTAATAAATAAATACAACCAAGGAAAGATTACTACTTCTAACAAGACTCCTACAAATTTCAATGACCATCTGAGGCTAACTATTTCCTTTCATCACAACACCATCACTTAAAATTCTAACTTAACATTTAACCCTACAAAGCCATGATTGCAAGCTTTTTCTCCTTAACAACCATAACCCTAGGTCACTTCTAACCATTTGGGATGATGTTATATCCTTAAAACTTAACTATTTTTTCTAGCTTTCACACCTTCATGACTTAAACTTTGGGGTTTATCTGATTTCTTTTTGATGGAGCAATAACCATTTAAACTCATCCTCTTTTATTGACAAAACAACTCCTTCAATTTTCTAAACATTAACCTACCTCTTAACCCTATGAAGATTTAATGAATAAATTTATCTACCTCAATTGCAAGCGATGTTGCGATAACCTAGACTTTGACTGATGTGGTTAGCTCTCGCTTCTTTGCAACTTAAAAACCTTTATGCCCATTTCAAGCTGGGATCCTGCAATTGTTCAAATTATGACTACATAGTCCTTAATTGGTTCTTCACAACATAAATTTCCCTAAGCCTAATACAGCCTACGACCTTGTGATCAATAGCTTGTCACCTCTTTGCAACCCAAACTTGACATAAAACCTTAATAGTTGTGAAGCCATACTAACTATGTTGAGGACTATTTTTCATCTTTGCACCCTTCAAAATGATTAGTGATCATAAAGGAGTGATGTTACAATTGAAACATTTTTGCAACATCACAACTTAAAAGACTTAAGATTCATGAAATATGAAGTAATAAAATATCAAAAGACTTAAGGATATCAACATATAAGAAATATGTTTCACATATCCATACCTAATACTTGCATGCCAATTTATGAACATAAACACAAAATACATGACTTGACTATTTTCTAGGGTCTCTCACGAGTAAAGACATATTTTCAAATGCCCTAAGTAGCAAGAACACATTCTCTTCCTAATTTTCAAAAGGTATTTCAAATTTTTGGCTAGGTGAAAAATCAGGACAACATGAAGAATTCAACATCACAAAGTTTTATATACAAAGAATGAATCACTTTCAAAATTTATTCCAACTCAGTGGTAAGGTTAGAAAGCTCAACTTGCCTAATTGCAAGTTTTTTTTGAAACTTTGTGCTCAAATTTCTCCTCAAACCATCTCATCAATTTTTCATTGGTCTCTATATATTATGTTTGAACCTTATCAAATATATACACTAGCTGATCCAAAATTTGATGTTGCTCATAAAAATTAGAAATGCCAAATGCATCAACAAAAATATCTCTTATATTGTGCAATACCTATTTCCTTTTGTGTTCTCTTCTTAACTATTCTTGATTTGTCGTATGACTCAACAAGGTTTTTAGTTATTTTATTTGTTCTAGTGTTGTGTTATTCAAAAAATACATAGATAATGTAATTACCTCATCAAAACTTACTATCTCTTATGTTCTATCATCTCTATGTGCCATCATCTACGATTGAGGGGTGCTATCACTAGGTAGTGATACCGATAGATTCTTTTCCCTTAGCACTTGATCTAGGTGCATTCTCTTATTGAGTTTATTTAACCTATTGTACAAGTGTAACAGATAAAGTCTATGTTGGGTGCATAACACTCCATATTTGTTAAAGAGATTGAATAGACTCTTGTTCTTTGGGTTTCTCTGTCTTCATTGTCTCTTTCTCTTCTTCTACCTTATTCCCATCTAGTTTATCATTTTTAACATCGATGAATTGTGGAAACACAATTATTTAATTTCCCTTCTACTCAACACTCATGTTATAAACCACTATAACTGATGTGACTTGAAAATCATCAATTTTTGCACTCTCAATCCTTGGATAATTTTGTATTTGTAATAGTAATGGATTGGTGCATGGTAGAGAGGGATCTAAGCCACTTGGTGTAGCATTTTTCAAATCCTCCTCAGTCAACACATTCTGATTCTATAAAGATGAATTAAGAATGTCCTCAATTGTGACAACATCTTGTTGTTCATACCCTTCTACCAATTGTCTTATCTCTTCAGCAAGTTTTGCAACTTCCTCTACATCATCCTAACCTTCTTATACTTCTTCCTCTTTTCTATCCTCTTCTTAATCATCTTTGAGAGTCGATGGAACAAGAAATCCAAATGTTTCCTTCCATAAAAGGATGCTCTCTTATTCAATTCGATGAGCCTTATTCTTCAAAATTTTGTATTCCCTCTCTTTAGGTAGGAATTTATTTATAAAATATTTTAGGGCTATAGACATATGTTCTTTTCCAAATCTGGTATTGTCTACACTAACAAGGTCTCCCTAATCTTTCTTTTAGTGGTTAATGCCCACTTCCACTTAGCATTTACTTTATTGTATAAATTCTCAAGAATTCCTTCACCTCACTCTATAGGTGTTGATTTGAACAAGATCATCATATCTATCATAGGATTTTCAAGCTTCTCCTAATCATGCTTATTTAAAAAATCAAAATTCGTTGTCTTCAGTGTTGCTATACTATGTGATTATTTAATCATCTTACATACATGATCAACAGTCATTGGAGGCAATCTAGGTATAATCTAAAATTTACTTAGATTTTCAAACTCTATTTCTTCTTCATCTTCCTCCTACTCATGCATTACTACTAGTTTTCTCCTTGACCTCTTAGGTAGGTTTTTCTTTGGTGTTTTGGTCAGCTTCCTCTTTGTTGGGCTTTCTTTATCTTTTGTAGTTGGGGATAAAGCTACCTTTGATCTTGTGATCACTCTTCTTTTTGGCTCTAGTTTTCTAACAACCTTATTTACACCTTTCTTAGATCCTCTTTCACTTTTGGATCAATGATCACTATTTTGTTTGTTTTGTTGCCTTGGGCTCAACAACATCTAGCTCTTTTCCCTTTGATGACTCAACTTCATCTTCCTCATTGGATTCCTCATCCTCTTCTTTACTTTCAGTTATCTAAATTTGACATTCACCAAGTTTACCCTAAAGATCCTTAATCATCTTCTTTCTTTTCCCATCCATCTTGGGAACTTTTATCTCTATTATCATTTTGATATTGGCTATGTCATAAGTACTGAATGGCTCAAAATTCATGTCAATATATTTAGATAGTAATGCACTTACTATTTTTATAACTTCATCAACATTTACTTATTTTTTATCAACCTTGGCCATGCAACCATTGGTAATACTACCTATCTGTTGGTGTAAATATGTATTTTCTATTTACACTTACTTAAGTTTACTTTGGTTAATGCATTATTTTATTATATCGCATTATTTTTAATTTTTTTGTGAGACACTTAGGATTTTGTGTACTTTCATGAGTTGTCATGTTGACAACATAGAAGTAAGCAACTCTAATTCAACACATGGTGTCTACAAAATTATTTGCATGCTACACCTTTGTAGGCTTATCCTCTCATCATCGCACGTACTCTTGTGCTTAATGGAGGATAACCCACTTCTAGTGGACATGTTGTTTTTTTCTAGGCATTCTAGATGCATCTCATAGGCCTTTATATATAGGTACTCCTAGTATACTTTGATATACATATTGAATTGAATACATTGTTATTCTAATCATACTCTTTCTAGTCTATTATTATTCTTTTGTTTGAGTTCTTTGTTCTCGGGTAAATTTTTCCCTAAGGAAAATTCTTACATGGTATTAGAGCTTGGAGAATTTCTCTTCATATAGTTTTTCAAGACCATCTTGTTGCTTTAGCACCTCGGCCCAAATCTGAAGTATCACAGTCATTAGGAGTGTCTAAAGCTAGAATAAACCTCGCCATTGCATCTAAAATGTTGATTCAATGAAAATCAGCTATAACTTCACCTACCTTGGGCCAAAGTCAATCATGAGGAAAAAAAATTTTGCAAATCAGAACTCAAAGGCCTAATTTGCAAGTTTGAGTATGATCTTTTAGATCTCTAATTTTAGGTTTTAGATCTATTATTTTATTTGCTCCTTGCATTTTTGGGATATTTTCTCAAAAAAAAAAATTCCTTTGAGTAGCAAAGAATTTTTTTTTTTGCATCGATACCAGGTAGTCACACCCTTGCCCTACATAGAATATATCATTTTATTGGTGGTCTATAATACACAACAACTAAATACAACTTCGACGGTATTATAAATTTGACTTATTCATTAAATACCATCGCCAAGAAAATTTGTAGTAGCAAAACAGTCCAGCCACTGACCAAATCCAACTAAACTTAGGTGACCAACTCAACCAGAGTCCCCAAGCCTTCACCAACTTTGTTTTATGTTCTATGGAAAAACTCATTTGAAGAGCTTATCATTTATTTTTGTGCTCAATGTGGGACTAAAGTTCCAAGCACCGGCAATGTAGAGAAAACTTGGCAATGTGAAAGCATTTCCTGGCATTGTTGCCCTCTTTCTAGCCCCAACCTCCTCTCACCCTCTCTGTGACGACTACAACATTCCTAGATCTATGAACTCCTAGGCACCCATGTATCAACTTTGACATTGTTTAAGGTTTTATAGTCTTCCATAGCTACTACACATGGCCCTTGGAAACTCCACCATGCTGACGACCCCCACCCACATGGACTTCTACCAACTTAGTGTTGATCGTACACTCAACGTTAACCACCAACTCAATGTTGACTGCCAACTTAGCGTACCTTCTTGCATAATGACATGACATTTTTTCTGACCCAAACATATCATACTACCATATGTACATCCATACCATCACCACATGTCACATTTGTACAATCCATATAATCCAATTAGCTACCATGTCATCCTAGATAGCTCTTTTTGCTAACATCATCATTTCACTAGATTAAATTTGATAATCATCTAACCGTCATTCCTAGGCATTCTTAAACTACAACAATGGCCATTTGACTATCAAATTTAAGCTCACAATTTTCTGTCCAGACCCCTCTCCAGATGCAATTTTGATTTTATAGTCTAACTGTAGGAGCCCATAACTCAATCATTTGGACTCCAAATGAGGTGTAATTATTTTTGGTTTTTGGTAGAATTTCTTAAACTTTTCAATAGTAGTGTTCTTTTATGGTTTTGGTGCAAGGATTTGTTAGAAATTGCATTTTTTGATGACTATAACTATACAATCTTGCATTTTGCAACTTCAAATGCTCTATATAGGCTCATCTACACATATTTTTAGGTTCTATTTTTTTGAAATTACATTATTTTTCTAGATCTACATTCAGATTCTAGGGTTGTGTGGACAAAAATATCACTTTTAGACTTACAACCTTTTCTATGTTGTATTGCCATGATTACATTTTAAAATTTTTGTAGATCTGAGCTATAGTGCCTAGTGACAAATTTGAGCCTCAAAAGGTAGTTGTAAATAGAAAAATTAGAAGTCTACTTTGTACATTTTGACAAGTGCCCTATTGTACATTCACTACATATAAATTGCCAAAAGTATCTTTTTTGTGGGGTTCTTTTGATTGAGTGAAGGGGGGTGGGGGGGGGTGTATTGTGTTTTTGTGTCTCTCTTGTGTGTTCTTTTCATTTTATACATCATGCGTTCACCTAAATGTCCATTTCTAACTTCACATAGTTATTCTACATGGAAATATATTACATGGAGTAGATTAATGGAAAAAGGTCTAAGTCTTTATGTTGATGGTACAATTCTCAAACCCACTGATGCTACAACACTCATTGATTGGAAAAAACAAGACCAACAAGCTTTAGGAATTATCAAGAATTATGTACATAGAGATCTCTTCTTCCACATTTCCAATTTCAAGGAATCCAAACCTGCATGGGAAAAACTTGAAGCATTGTATGGTAAGGTGGATGAGGAAAAGGGTTTTTAGATTGAGGATGATCTACTTCTATTGGATCCAAAGAACTTTGACACAATTCAGCATTACATCAACAAAGCCAATGAGTTTAGGGCACTACTTAAATATTGTTGAAATCCCATGAAGGATGAAAAATTGATTCATCACATCCTAAAGAGGTTACCTTTAGAGTATGCTTCCTTTGTTTTGAGTTATAATAATCACAGGTTAACCATGGGAAGTGCTTTCTAGAAGCCTATATTTGATGCTTTTGTAGAGATAATGATTCTTGAATAATCTCACTTGATAGATCTGGGACTTCTCATGTCATCAAAGACCAAATCATTGGTGGCTAGTGATGGCAACCAATCAAGTCAAGGAGGAAAAGGTTTTGAAAACAATAAGAAAAAGCAATGGAAGCAAAAATCACAATTGGAGACTTAACAATCCTCCTCACAACAAGGTGGTTCTTCTTCCAACAAGAAGGGAAGTAGTAAAAAGAAGGACAAAATTTTTGTGCATATTGCAAGAAGCCAAATCATGATGAGCTTAATTGCAAGACTAAGAGAATTGATGAGTTGGAAAACCTACTCAAGAAGAACAAAATTCAGATGTGAAGTACTTCCAAGGATTCAACTCCAACTACTTCAAAGGGAAAAGGGCAAGCACTTATGGAAAATACAAGCTCTTCATCAGAATGAATTATTGACTCAAGTACCTCCTATCATATGGGTTCTTCAAAGGGAGACTTTTTTTCACTGAAGTAGTCATAGGTACTGCACATCTTTGTTGGAGATGACACAAAAATGAAAGTTGAAGGGAAAGGACATGTGGAGATGGAAAGTGGGGAATTCAAAGACATTCTCTATGTTCCAAACCTAAGCTCTAATCTCCCCTCAATTTACCAAATCACTCACCTTGGAGATGGCAACAAAGTTGAGTTCCTTCAAGATTTAGTAATGGTGTGAAGTCTAAAATATTATTCATTAGTTATAGTGGGGAAATTCAATCATGACAAGAGGCTTTATTCCTTCTCCAACTTTGTGCCTAAATCTCCTTCACATGCCTTGTTAACTCAATCTAATTCATAAGTCAAATTATGGCATGAGTAGTTTGGTCATCTTGCCTTCCACTATCTACAACAACTTTGCTCCAAAAACATGGTCAAAGGTCTACCTAACATCAACTTTTCTAAGGGTGAGTGTTCATCATGTTTAGTGGATATCCATCTTGTGGAGAAGTATGATAAAGGGAACTCTTCTAGAGCACTAGTTGTTCTTCAATTCGTTCACATGGTACTAGTGGGTCCTTTTGTAGAGGCATCAGTCAATCAACATCACTACATCCTTACTTTCATTGATGACTTTTCATGCTTCACATGAGTCTACTTTCTTCATCATAAGAATGAAGTGTTGGACAAACTCCAAGCCTTCAAGATCCATGTTGAATAGAATTCAAGGAAAGCCATCAAGGTTCTTTGGATGGACAGTGAAATTAGATATGTAGAGAGAAGACTTAAAGACTTTTGCAAACTTGAGGGAATTGATCTTTAGAATCCACAAGCATTTAGTCCACACAAGATAGATGTTGTAGCATTGAGGATTAGAACTCTTAAGTCTATGGCAAGTTGCATGATACAAGCCAAGTCACTCTATCCTACACTTGGAGTCAAAACTATTAGTAGTGCCACTCACATACTTAATAAGTTTCCTTATAATGCCTTAGATGCTAAGACTCCTTTTGAGGCACAGTATGACAGAAATCTAGTTGTGATTCACTTTAGAGTCTTTGGTTGTCCAGTATGGGCACACATATCTTCTAGAGGATGCAATGCACCACCACCTAGGCCTTGTACTTTCATCAATTATGAAGACAGTGTTAAGGCATATAGACTTATGGATCTTGAGACACATGATATTTTTGTGGAGAAGGATGTTTACTTTGAGGAAAGTCCACCTAGCTTATCCTCTAATCCTCTCCACACTTCATACACTATAGAAACTAATAGTGACACCAATTATAGTACTTCAATAGATTTAGATATGTGGGGTTCTATCGACAGTTGTAGCAAGAGGTCATGACATTAGTATAGTCTACATGCATATTTTGCCATAGTGGTAGGTCTAGCATAGTAGGGTACATCTTGTCTTCTAGCTCTAGCAACAGGTGATGACTACATAGCAGACATTCCAAGTTTTTTTGTGGAGTCATACATAGTAGACTTGGGAGACATCCTTGATGATTTAAATCTTCTCTTTGATAAAGATGATCCTTCTATAGTTGTTGCAAGGGCTCACTCTGACCCTCATTCCCATTCTCTACATGATCAATCTTTATAGGTTGACATGATTGTGGATCCTTGTGTATAGTAGTTGCAGGAGGTCTCTTTATTAGTTGAGGAGATAGATAGTTCATTGGGATAAGTTCTATAGACATCCTTGCCAAATCTGCACTCAATCTTTTCAACACTATTGGAAGGGGCAACCATCAACATTGACACAAGGGCACTTGAGTAGGTTTTAGGGCCACCATACAACTTTAGATTGTACCTTTTCCATTGTTTCTTCCAAAGGGGAGGAACATCATTCAACACTCTTGGACCAGCTTCTACCTTGGAGCAGCTTTCACTAATTGACACTCTTTATTGAGGGGGAATTACCTTGTCTCTCTTCCTCTTCCTTCTTATGGGGGGACTTTTTACTTTTATGAGGTCTTGTTCTTCTCTTTCTTCACTTTTTTATATGCTTGATGTATAATGGGGCGGTCTTGATTACTCCATCCATCCATGCATCTTGTCTTTTTATCTCTCTTTTTGGGGGAGGTTTTTTCCCATGATTTTTTCCCTCTTTCTCCAAATTATTAGAGATTTCACTTTTATTATGTACATGGGTACCTAACATGGCCTAGTAGATGGGACCCATTATGCATTTCATCCTAGTTTTCGTAAGCTTAAGGGCATTTCCCTAAGTTGCACTTAAGGGGGGGTGTTGGTGTAAATATATATTTACTATTTACACTTACTTAAGTTTACTTGGGTTAATGCATTATTTTATTTTATCACAATATTTTATTATTTATTTTATGAGACACTTAGGAGTTTGTGTATTTTCATCAGTTGTCATGTTGACAACATAGAAGTAAGAAACTCTAATTCAACACATGGTGTCTACAACATTATTTTGTGTACTACACCTTTGTAGGCTTATCTTCTCATCAGTGCACTTACTCCTATGCTTAATGGAGGATAACTCACTTCTAGTGGACATGTGCTTGGTTGTATGACTTATCATGTTGTTGATTTCTAGGCATTCTAGATGCATCTCAGAGGCCTTTATATACAAGCACTCCTAGTGTACTTTGATATACATATTGAATTGAATACATTGTTATTCTAATCAGACTCTTTCTGGTCTACTTTTGTGCTTGTGTTTGAGTTCTTTATTCTTGGGTGAGTTTTTCCCTAATGAAAATTCTTATACTATGCATTGATAAAATCTATATCTACCATTAAACATATATCATCAAAATAATTATCTACAATTGACTTAAGTATCATCATTATGTTTTTAATCTTATCTTGAATTCTTCAAATTAATTATCCATTATAGCTTCAAAAAAATTTCCTAATTGATTGATCAACTCATTTATTTTCTCAATAATTGTTATGTTCTTGTCCTATGAAATTGTTCCTACTATGGGGAATGAATTTTGTACATAGAAAAATATATAGAGAAGTAGGGAACCAAACTTATAGCAAGTCTTCTTGGCTTTCATTATTGCTTCAAGATTCTCTAACAATAGTTACAGTTGCATCTTGGCAAGATCATAACTATGATCTTTCTTCATGTTTTATATCCTAAGTCCACCATAATTTAAGGTATGCTTTTCAATAATCTCAAATGATAGAACTTTTGTTTAATCACACTTACTGCAAACTCAATGACTAGGTCTTTGATCCCATCAATCGACATTCCACAACCATTCCACTTTGCTATCGTTTGTTGCTCGACAAAATCCCTTGCATCACTTCTCATTATCTTTGGTCTATCCAAAGTAGGATAACTTAGTAACTTTGCATATGATAGCCTTGTTAATCTTGATTGATCTACCCTCTAACCATATCTTAATGTGATGTACTCCATTATCACACAATTTTTCATATGGTGCATGAAGTTCATAATATCTAGCTTCTCCCACTTTACATATATAACATGATTGTACATCATGAATCATCAATAACCTTGGTGGAATTGATGATAGGGTGCCAAATTCATCACTAGTCAATGCAACATAGGGATATTCCTTGAAATTTGGTGGAGGACATTGATCGTTCCTCACAATTTGTGCATTACTCTCCTTCAATGTTTCTTTTGTAGATGTAAACACAGAAAATGCCATATCAAAACTAGGCTTCAAAAAAAATTCTTCAACAATAATGAAAAATAACTTAGTTAAAAATTGAAAACTATACTTACTATGATCTTCCAATGGTTCCAATGGCATGTTGTGATTCACTTATTGTATCACTAAAATCGCCTTTAAATTGCTTGTACACTAAAAATCACTTGGTGAAATAAAAATGAATTCCAAATTTTTGTATATACCTTCAATATTGTCCATTTAGGTCTACAATAAATGTGTTTGTACTCAAGTAGATGCACAATAGATGTCTTGGCCTTTTGGGCTTCTTTTCATTCAAATATTTGGTCACTATCACCTCTCTTAGTCAATACCATTTAATTTAATCAATACATCAGCTCATCCAATGTAAGCTCTTAGTTCATCTTTCAATGCTCGATCAATATAGACTATATTACTAGTTCTTGACATTTGATAGTGTAACTTATTTCATTACCCAATTCTTCTCTTAGATTTTTCCTAATGCATTGTGATTCATGTTGATGTGGACATTTACTCACTTTTCTTGTTAGGAACATATGTATGATATAAAATTCAAATATATAGTCCCTCACATATCATTTTTCTTAGTTGGATGTGGTGTGATCACTTGATTAATTAGATTAGGTGATCTCAACTTTGTTTGATCCACTACCTCCGCCTTCTACTATCTCTTTCTATGATTTACTCATCTTAACAAATTTGCAATACAAGAACATTATGAGATAATGCTTCCTTATGATGTCCTTACTCAAAAATGGTCATTAAGGAATCCAATTGGAAAGGAAATTTTTTCAACCAAGTGGTTAAGGTAATTTAGAAAAGTCATCAAGGAAAGCATGGAGCAAGAAACGTATTACTTCCAAGTCATGAAGAGTGTATGAGTAAACTCATCATTGTATTTAATGGTGATGGGTTGATTTATTGAGGAATGGTCAAAAGAATTTAAATATGAATTCTTTCCATTGAGAGAAAGTAGTGAAGGACACACAAAACTCATGACTCCTATACAAATATGTTACATCTGACAAGAGTTGCACACTACTTCAACAATAATCCAACTAGTTGCAGGGGTGATAATTTAAATTTTGATTTCATAGATTTGGGTTTCTAATCAAATAAAGAGGAAATTATAGAAGAATATAGATTTTAAATAGTAAATATTAGATTTCAAAGTCAATCGCTAGAGAGCCAAAGGAGCTAAGATAAAGTGGAATCCCAAATTATGAAGAAGAGTGATGAGATAGAGGTCATCTTCAAAGAGTCATCATGTTGAGGAGAGGAAAGAAAGCCAGAGAAAAATAAGCTATATTTTATGCACAAGCAAGGGGAGTGAGGCACACAAGTTATTATATTTTGAAGTCATAGAGCCAAAGGGATGAAGAACATAGTTCTAGACTAGTTAAGAAAGCTAAGGAGGGTTTCATTTAAAGCTAAGTGTAGTAGCTGAATTGTTAGATAATTCCCTCCTATTTACTAATCTTTGCAACAAGAAATCCCATCAAGGGTGGACCCTAACATATTCTTTTTACAAATCCCTTAGTAGGGTGATACATTATCTTGTGTTCCAAAGTCCTTTAACTAGGTTGTTCCTAACAGGGAAAGACTTTAACATACCATATCAAAATCCCTTAACTAGGTAGTGCCTAATAGTTTCTTTGTAATATTCTAATATAGATAAGATCTTAACCAGTTGTACTTTAGGAGAGTGAAATATTTTTAAGGATCAAATCAAACACTATAGTTTTTATCCTAGTTGGGTTTCCACAAGATATATATTATATTCTGTGTTTCTATTCTCATGTCCTTGATTTTTGTGTGATCTTGACTAGTTAAGTTATAACTATCACAAACCCATGAGCAAGTGAAAAGTGTGCTAAGGGGAAAAGTTTCAACCAGCGAGTATATTGATTCACCCCCACCCAATATACTGACATGTAGTAGGACCAAAAATTTCATCCATATTTGCTGAAACTTTAGGGTATAATCTATAATTAGGCTATTCATAATCAACATTTTTTACTATAATCAACTCTGCAATCTTGGATCCTTTATTTTTGACTAGGCTTGATCTCATTTTTTTTTTTTTTATAAACTAGGGGTTAATTGAGTAGTTTTTGAATGGTTAGGGAACTTTCAAAATTCTTCTCAAATCACTCAATTTATTTGGATAGCTGACAATTTTTTTAGTTTCAACTTGAAATCACAAAGCTCACATGAATTGCTCAATTTTCCTCTAAAATGCTTTAGAATGCAAGGTGAATAATGAAGCATTATGTCACCTATTTATAGTAAAATTGACTCTTCTGGTGTCCCAATAGTCTTATTTTTCAATAAATATACTTTACCAAATTCCACCGACCAATATCTCTATAGACGACTAACTTTGTTTGGTAACACAACACTTTACCACAAACTCACTAACTCTTTGGTTATGCATATTGACCATACTAACTTTCAATTTTTATACAATTTATCCCATTGCATCTTGGTTTTTTCTAATTTGGATATAATTTATGACTATAACAAACTTTTTAAAGATAAAAGCAACTTAAATATAGTTCTTATACATACCTATATGGTTTACGTTGTAGTTGTGGAGTCACTTAATCTATAGAATAAGGTGTCACCAACTAATCCAATTGAGGTTGCATTTTTCTTTAAATTTCCTTCTTCATATCTTTCCCATTTGATTACAAATGTTATCAACATATAATTTTAATTTTCCTTTATATTCCTCATTAGTAGGTGCATATGCTTGTTATCTAAAGTTCTTTCTTAAGTGATCAACCTTGTGACAATGAAAACATGCCATGCCAATTTTTTTCTAAGCACTATTATTTCCTCTTATGTGAAATATTATACAATATTCTATACTATGACCATATCTTTTACATGTACTTACAATCCTTGTGTTATAATCCCAATTCATGGTATTTCCTTCTTTACTCAGTATCTAGATATGCTTTTTATATGACCTACAATCATGTGACTTGTATCCATACTTAGTACATGTGTACCAATAGCCATAAAAATTTTTTTCCTTGGCTTCTTTTTAATTTTACATCTTCACTCAAATTCTTGATGACCATACTTATTGTAATTATAACTATATCCATTAAATTTAGAAGTAACAAATTACTTACCGTCCTTTCTCCTACATACATTTTTTGTAGGACCCAATTTTGTATAGTGATAACATGTTGGGTTCTTAGGCTTTGGAGCAGCATAAAAATTTCTCTATTCTTCTTTCTTTGATAATTCACCTTTCTTAGATGTAGAGTTCTCAGTAAAGCATAATCCACTGGTGTCTCCTAGTCTTCTCTAAGTTATCAACTGTTCATCTAGTTTCCTAATACTTTCCTTTGATTTTGTTAGCCTTTCATTAGTTTCATTTTCATTTTTATCTCAATCTTTAGTTGTTCATTTTCTTATCTCAATCTTATTTTGGAATAAGTATATGGGAAACAAGATACTGGGGGGGAGTGGGGGTGGTGGTGAATCAAGATCTTAAACCTTTGACTTCAGAACCAATTTCACAAATCCACACCTAATTCATCTCATAAAATAGATCTACCATTAAAAATGTAATGCTGAAACATAGATGAAATAAATCATATCCATTAAAGATTTCAATACATAACACAATGATTTGGTTACCAAGAAACACTTCAAGATCATGGTAAAACTGAGGTGGGGATGAAACCCATAAATCTTCACTATTACAACAATAAAGTTAACCTGTTGGGGTTATATTTTTTTATCATAAGATATGATCTACCCTATGAGGGGTCTTCCCTATTAAAATATTAAGAGACTATTAGTTCTAACCTTGTTAAAGGATTTTACACTTACAATAAAGATAGGACTCTATTAGGAGGTTTGCATAGATTTATTACGACCACTCTATTAAGAGATTTACCCTATCTCAATTAACAATAATTGTTTCAATACCTGACCCTAGGTTTTCTATATAAATTGATCTTAGATCTCCACTTTGCTGCATCTCTGATCTAATCTCCTAATCTGATAACTCTTTTCAGTTCTTCAGTACTCTAATTTCAATCTCTCTGATTCTTCTTTCAAACTTCAACTACACACCTTCACATGCACATACACACATAAGGATGCTTCTCCTTCTCTCTACATACTACACATGATTCAAGGGTTAGAATCCTCATAAATAGATGTTCTATGAAGGTTCTAGATCTTGATCAAAATCTTACACTTCATCATCTTTTTCCATTTCTATCCCATTTTCTGTTTGGTTTAATTACATGTCTTGGGGATCATTACCTTCTAAAATGGCATGTGATCATATCCTTAGCTAGCTCTAAAAATATTAAATACTATATAAAATTCATCCAAAATGGTTTACATATGTGTTTGTTTCATTACAAACTTATATTTCAAAAATGAACTACTCGGCACTTGAATTCTCTGATGCTTGGTCATGTAGACTTCTCTATACTCTGACTCAACCTCTATATTCTTGTTTTCTTGAACTTGATAGCTTGTCACCATCCTCATTCCCAACTATATGTCTTGGCTTGAACTATAATTCTTGGTTCTTACATGTACTCGGTCACTACTAAATACAAGACAATCACTATCATGCTCGGTATAAGTATTTTATGCTTGGCCCTTACTAGATAACTCTGTCATAGTGATGACCTTGTAATCTTCCCTAGTAAAGGACTAAGTGTTTGGAAACTAATAAAAAACATAGGCTTAGAGATCAAAAATCTCCCCCTTTGACATTAGTGGCAAAAACACTTTGTCATGAATAATCATGTTTTTCAAAAATATGAGTACTCCTCCTAAGACCATACTTTGATCTTGTAAGATCCAATATCTGATCTTTGATCTACATGTTGCTTCTCCTTATTTTATTTGGCTTCACCTTGTCTTATTCTTTCATATTCCCTTTTATCTCATATCTCCCTTGTTTTTGTCATTGATAAAACTTGGGCCTACTAGGGTTAATTGATACTTATTAAAGAATTGTTGATGACTTGCCACAATATTGGCATAGCATTTATTCCATCATTCTTGAACTTGTTCCAATATTTGAAATTGAATTTCTATCTCAAAAGATAGATCAATGAATCTTGCTGTATGTGAAAAATATGTCTCTTTCTTCAAATATCTCTGGAAGCAAAGACGACCTTTTTAATAATCTAAAAATTATATATGGTAATAACTATAGTTGAATCAATGTCAACTTATGTTTGATATATGCATCTTTAGCCATGAGCTTGGCTAACCTATTTTGACTGAATGTCACTTCACTATAAGAAGATGAACTTGAACTTCCATTCTTTCCCAATGTAATAACATTCGATCTAGTGTCTGCATATAATAGCTCTAATGAGTATGTTGTATCCGTTGTAAAGAAATAAATATCACCAATTTCAAGTAAAATGAATTAATGGTTTTCAAAATTATTCTCAGTTGTGTGACTAATATAGAAAGCTCATCTTATCTATGTACAAGTTATTGTGAGACTTTTTGTAATGCTTTTTGCTCCATTCTTCTTTCAAACCACTATAATAATTTGTCATTGGGATATATGTCTTCTATCTAAATTTTATCAACTAAATACACAAGTTGATCCAAAATTGTAAGTTAATTATTCAAATCTATAATCCCAAATGTATCTACAAAACTAACTTTGATAGTATGTAGTACCTAGCTTCTCTTTTGCTCTCTTCTCAACTATTCTTGTTTTTCCTTATGACTCAACAAGGTTTGTTGCTCTTTCATTTTCTCTAGTGTAAGATTGTTCAAATCATACATAGGTAATGTAATTACCTCATCAAGGATCACTAACTCGTCATCTTCCTCTCCTTAATGAGTCACATCCTAAGATCGTGAAGATATATCACTTGGAAGTGATAATTGAAATTATTTTCCCTTTTCACCCAATCTCAACTTTGGCTGCTACACTTGTGTATAAATCTCGTGTTGCATAGGTGTCACATTTGTAGGTTCTACAACGTTTTCACTTTATTATTGAATAAGAGCTTGAGTAGCCTCTTTCTCTTTCTGTTTGACTTCATCTTCTACTAATATAGTGCATGAGTCTTTATCAAAAGTTTCCTTCTTTTACAGAATAGGCATACAAGTTAATGGTGTATATACAATTAAAGCCTTAATAGGTTGCTTGACACTTGTATCCTTTATAACTGTTGTCACATTTTGGTGCAGGGCCACCAACAAAGTATTTAATTTTCTCTTATTATGGTCTTGAATTGGTTATTTGATAATATTTTTATAAAATAACCATGAAGTGGTAAAATGGTGATAAATGACATTATTATTCGATTCTAATATGTTTGTAATTTTCTTGTAAAGTTGTAAAGTCGTTTGAGTCAAATATTGAAGAAGTTGTGAAATGCAACTTTTCAAAAAATTTAAAAAGACAAAATGGGAATTTGGATGGTCATAAGAGGAAGTTGAGTAGTTAGAACTTTGAAATGAAGTTGTAAAGGCTATTAAAACCTTTTAATGGTCATTCATATGCATGATGTAAAGTTGAAGAAGGATTGGAAGCATTTTGGTATCAAATCTTCATTGTTTCAATCTATCGTTTTGTTGTCTTGAAAATTTTTCCTCTTGTTTTGAAAGTCTTTCCTCTTCCCTAATTTGGGGAAGACTCATATGTCTATATCTCTTAAATATTTTTTCAAGAGTTTTATGCCAAGAGACAAGGAATATATGATTTTCAAAAATAAAACTCATGAAGTTGAGCAAGACAGTATTTGGATATGGAAAGAATCATTTGGATTGCTTACTCCATCCATGGAAGTAAGGGAAGACCGAGATGAAATTGAAATTGAAGATGAACACAAACAATAGATGGCCAAGTTGGCCAAGGGGATTCAATAACTTGTTAGTTGGTCTGAGTAGAAAGGGATTGTCATAGTTGAAGATGACGCTAACACCCCTCCACCTAATATGAATGTACTAACTAAAGAGGAAATTCAAGGCTTAATGAAAGATTCAAGAAAATGTTGTACTAACCCAATTTTGTTACAAATAGTATAATATCAAAATCTTTAAAACAAGAAGATTGATGATGTAAATGTGGTGCAAGGGCACGAACAAAGTATTTAATTTTCTCTTATTATGTTCTTAAATTGATTATTTGATAAAATTTATATAAAATAACCATGAAGTGGTAAAATGGTGATAAAAGACATTATTATTCCATTCTAATATGTTTGAAATGTTCTTGTAAAGTTGTAAATTTATTTGAGTCAAATATTGAAGAAGTTGTGAAATGCAACTTTTCAAAAATTGTAAAAAGACAAAATGGGAAGTTGGATAGTCATAAGAGGAAGTTGAGTAGTTATAATTGATGGATACAATTGATTAATTGTGTGTTGTCTTTGATGTTACACAAATGTCATATCAATTGACAATCAATGAATTCCAAGCTTACTTGGTCAGTGAAGATAGTTTTCCTAGTCTACCAAGCATTCCTAAGTTTACTCTATGTAGAAAGTAGTGTTTGCCGAGCTCACTCGAGTGTCGAAGAAAGTTAAGTAGAAAAGAGTGTTAACCGAGCTCACTCGGTTAACAAAGGAAAAGTTGATCAGAGTTAGTGTTAACTGAGCTCACTCAGTTGCCAAAGTAATTTTGTAAGTTCATAGTGTTAACTAAACTTCTATTGGTTAACACAGAAAATTGCTTCAAAATTAGTTTCTACTAAGCTAGGTCGGCTTCCAAAGGATTTTCTTATTCTAGCATGTAAAAGCTTAATTGTTTTATCTATTAATTCTAGCCAACTAAGATTATGAATATTGGTTATTCTAATTTTTATTTGATCCAACTTGACAATCTAAAAGGTATAAGTATAAAGTCAAGTTGTGATTTCAAAGTGTGAGTTGAATAAGTGGAATGGAAGGGAGGAAGCGAACTTGAAGGATAAGTAGATATCCTTGTGGATTAGAAAAGTGTTATTTGATTAGGAAGGATCAAGCATGAACGAAAATAGAGATCTATAACCAAAAATTTAGTTGCATCATAATTAGGTCATTTCATTATTACTCTCTAACCATTGTAGCAGTGATCTAAAATCTCTTAGCAGAGTTAGTTTAATAGCCATTTGTAAATCCTCTAACAAGGTTGCAATCCCATTGAATTATTTTAAGAATTCTTGCAAGGCCACTCCTAACAAGATGATTAAATCCTTTAATAGGATCACACCTAATAGTGTGTTTTGTAACCTCTAACAAGGTTGGCTCCTAATAGGGATCACTTCGTAACAGTGAAAAATAGTAACTAGTGACATTGGTGGTTTTTCCCAAATTGGGTTTCCACATTAAAATATTGTGTCTCATGTGTTCATGTTATTTATTTCATGCTTGCAAGTAACTGATGATAATATCTTAAGATCTGCTAAAGTAATTCACACTTTGTATTTACTAAGTTACAACAATTTCTGTATGTTTACCGAGTATCAACAGTAATCAATTTTATCAGTCTAAATTTTATGGTTGACATCTAAGGGATCAGGGATTTATTTTAGTAGTAACTGATTCACCCCCCTCTTAGTTACTTCTCTTATATTTCCAAAAATTTGTATCAGAGCTTTTGGTGCTTGCAAAGAAGGTTTCAAGGACCTAAGCCAAAGATCAGGATGTCTTACAAGAGAGAGATTCCAAAGATGAACAGAGATAAATTCATAGCATGGCAAGGACTTATGAGGCTTCATCTAGCTTCCATCAATGTTTTAGGATACAAATATCTTGATGAAGAATATAAAACTCCCACTAGAACATTATCAGTTGAAGGTATTGCTAAGAAGAAGAATTGTAACATCATGATGATTGACATTGCATTTGCTCTCAGTTATGCTAAATTTGATGAGGTCAAAGACTATAAAAATGCTTTTGATATGTGGAAGAAATTGAAAGAAATATATGGAAGAGATGAATATGTAAGAAGAGCCAAAGAAAAAAGCCTTAAGAGGATAATTTGATTAGATGAGAATGAGGCAAGATGAAAATGTTGCAAAATATTTGGAAAGAATCAAGGTCAGTTTTAGTGCAATCAGAGCATCTAGAGGAGAAATCAAAGAAGAAACTATTGTAAGTAAAATACTCAGAACTTTACTTCCCATCTATGAAATCAGAGTTTCTGTTATTCAAGAAAAGAGATGTGATCCAAATAACAAGATAGGCTTAGATGCCCTAGTAGGAAGATTGACAGCTTTTGAACTAGACAACTTTGACAACTATGTTCCTACTTCTAAGAATGTTGAATCTACATTTGAAGCTAAACTTTCACTCAAGGAAAAAGTAAAGAAAATAAAAGATAATCAATAAGGAAGTGAGGAAGAAACTGAAGAAATTTTAGATAGTGATCTTGAAATTTTTGAAGCTCTACTTGCAAAGAAATGTTCCAGGAGTAGAGAAAAGTAGAAAGAAAAAATCCCTCTGATATGTTTTTCTTGTGAAGAAATTTGTCATATTGCTACTAGGTGTCCAAACAAAGAAGGAAAGGAAGAAAAGAAAAGTCACAAGTAAAAAGGCAAGAGGGAATTCAAAGGTCACAAATCCTACAAAGACAAAGGTAAGAAAACTTGTTTTATGGCTAAAGATTCTAATAACAGTGAAGATAAAATAGTATATATTGTTGTGAAAGATGAATATGATGATGAAGGAGATAAGATGGCTCTTGTCTCTCATGTTAGCAAAAATGACACATGGATCATAAATAGTGGATGTTCACACCATATGACTAGAGACAAAGCTAATTTTGAACATTTTGAACACTATGATGGAGGTAGTGTAAGGTTTGGAAACAATGAACCTTGTTGCATAAAAGGAAAAGGTTGTATATCATTGACTAATGAACTTGTATGTGACAATTCCTATTGGGTTGAAGGGCTGAAACACAATTTACTATGTGTAGCACAGCTAAACAGCATTAGATTCAAAGTAGAATTCATGAATGGAAAAGCAAGACTGTTGGATAACCAAGAAAATTTTATTGGTTCAGGTAGGAAAACAAAAGGTAACCTATTTTATCTTGATCTTGGTGATTGTTCATGCTTCATTACTCAAGTAGAAGAAAGTTGGCTATGGCACAGAAGATTATGTGATGTAAATTTTGATAATATGATCAAGATTAGAAAACTCAGAAGACTAAGAGGTCTTCTTCATTTGAAGAAACCTGATGTTGGATTATTCAAAAATTGCCAAATTGGTAAAATGGGAAAGACTAGTTTTAAAAGAAAAAACTATTAGTTAGATGATGTCTTGGAAATTGTCCATACTAATTTATGTGGACCCATTGGAATAGAAAGTATTGTGGAAAAAAAAATTTCATTCTCTTTGTTGATGTTTATTCTAGAATGATGATTGTTATGTATCTAAGAGAAAAATTAGAAGCTTTTGAGAAATTCAAATGGTATCTGGCAAGAGTACAAAAGGAAACAAGAAAAAGATTGAAATTCTTAAAGATTAGATAGAGGTGGTGAATTCATCTCAAATAAATTCAAAAACTTCTACATTGAAAGAGGAATCAAAAGACAAGTATCAACCCCTCATACTCTTGAACAGAATGAAATAGTTGAAAGAAGAAATAGATCCATTATGGATTGTGCAAGGACACTAATGATTGAGAAGAATGTTGCTATCAAATATTAGAAGGAAGCTATCAGCACTGTAGTTAATACTTTGAACCAAGTTTATTTGAAGAATGACTCAAACAAAACTCCCTATGAACTATGGAATGGCTACAAACCCAATGTAAATTACTTGAAAGTATTTGGCAGTAAATGTTATATCTTGAAAGAATCTAGAAAAGCAAAATTTGATATAAAAGGTGATGAAGGTATATTTCTAGGATATTCCTACAAAAGTAAAGCATACAAATGTCTAAATTTGTCTAGTCACAAAATCATAAAAAGTGCACATGTGAGAATTGATGAGTTTGTAGAAAAGACTGAAGAAGAAAGAAAAAAAGAACCAAAAGATTATAGAAGATTTGTCTACTATGAACCTGACACATTGCCAAACACATTTGACAAAAAGGAGACTTCATCTCCTAAGCTCTCCAAATCTCCATCAATTACCAAGTTGCAAGAAGGGAAAATTGAGTTAGAAGAACAAAAGTTACATTTAGAGGCTACCAATTCAGTGCATATTGAGTCTGAAGAACTCGAACCATAGATAGAAGGACCTAAGCCAAGAGTTGAAATTAAAAATGAAGATAGTGTAGTTCATTCAAAATTCAAAGAACCTATATTTACTAAATATGTCAGAAGGCATCATGCTCCTTATTAGATCATTGGAGATAATCAAATGGAACAATGACAAGAAGAAAACTAAAAGGTACATGTTTACTTGCTGAATTTGAACCTAGAAGTGTTAAAGATGCACTGGAAAATGAAACTTCGATTGAGGCTATGAATGAATAAATAGAATAGATAGAAAAGAATAAAACTTGGACTCTTGTACCTAGGCCCAAAGACAAAAATGTGATTTGTACAAAATGGTTATTTAGAAATAAGCTAAATGAGGATGGAAAAGTGTCAAGAAACAAAGCAGGATTGGTATGTAAAGGCTATTCTCAAGAAGAAGGTATTGATTATGGTAAAAAAATTTCCCCTATTGCAAGACTAGAAGGTGTAAGGACTTTACTAGCTTATGAAGCTCATAGAGGATTCAAAGTATATCAAATGGATGTTAAATTTGTATTCTTGAATGGAATTCTTGATGAGGAAATCTACATTGAATAGCCAGAAGGTTTTTTTGATCTAGATAAAAGGGACATGGTCCACAAATTACACAAGGAACTATATGGTCTAAAAAAAGCTCCTAGAGCCTAGTATGAAAGATTATATAACTATTTGATATAGATTGATTTTCAAAGAACAAATGGTAATAGTAGCCTATATATCAAGGAAGGACTAGATAAGAAGATTGTGTTGGTAGAAATATTTGTGGATGATACTCTCATAGGAAATGATGACCTATGCAAAGTATTTTCAAAACAAATGAATAAATAATTTGAGATGTCCATGTTTGGTGAAATAAAATTCTTTATTGGATTACAAATACAATAGAAAAAGAATGGTATCTATATCACTCAATCTAAGCACATCAAAGAGATACTCAAGAAGTTTGGAATGGAGGATTCAAAACCAATTGGAACCCCCATGTGTACTGGACTTAAGCTTAGCAAAGATGATGACTCCAAAGAAGTAGATCAGACCTTATATAGATCAATGATTGGAAAATTATAGTATGTGGTTCACACAAGCCCTAATATTTCCTTAGTAGTTGGGATAGTGGCAAGATTCTTAGCTAAACCTAGAGAAAACCACATGATGGCAATAAAAAAAAGCTTAAGATATCTAAAAGGCACTAAAGACTATGGTTTATGGTACAAACTTGGAGGAAACCTTGACCTAAAAGTATTTACTAATGTTGATTGGGCAGAAAATCTTGATGACAGAAAGAGCACCAGTGGTGGAGCATTCTTTCTTGGCAAAAGGCTAGTATCTTGGACAAGCAAGAACCAAAACTGCACATTCCAATCCATAGCAAAAGTAGAATATGTAGTAGTAGTAGTGAATTTCTCTAACATTGTTTGGTTCAAATAGTTGTTGGAAGGAATGAAGGTTGAAATCAAAGAGCCAATAGTGATGTATTTTGATAACACCAGTGCAATCAACATATCAAAGAATCCAATGATGCATTCCAAAACTAAGCACATTGCTCTAAAATATCACTTTGTAAGAGAATTGGTACAAGACAAAGAAATCAGATTGGAATATGTGCATACAAAAGAACAAATTGTAGACATATCTACCAAGCCATTACCTAAGGATGCATTTTTGTATATAAAGGGTAAGCTAGGGGTCATTCCCCTATCTAGAGCTCACTAAAAAAATTTTATTGATGCATCAATAGAAACCAAGTTGAAGATCAAACAATTGATGCAATATTAACAAGGAGATATTGCAGATGAATCTGTACTCAAGGTACATTGATACTAATCAAAATTGTCTTTGGCATGTGTTGTCAAAGAGGGAGAAGTTTACTATCATATCTTTCTGAAATTGTGTTATAGGAGAAGTCAAGTAGTTTCTTCATAGAGGGAGAATACTATAAGAGAAGTTTTCTACATAAAGTCAAAGAGGGAGAAACTTTCTATCAGAGGGAGTCTTGTTCTTAAAATTTCATTATGTTATGATATGTTGTGTTGCCATCAATGCCAAAGAGGGAGATTGTTAGATACAATTGATTAATTGTGTGTTGTCTTTGATGTTACACAAATGTCATATCAATTGACAGTCAGTGCATGCCGAGCTTACTTGGTTAGCAAAGATAGTTTTCCTAGTCTACTAAGCATTCCTAAGTTTACTCTGTGTAGAAGGTAGTTTCTATCAAGCTCACTCAAGGGTTGAAGAAAGTTAAGGAAAAAAGAGTGTTAACCAAGCTCACTCAGTTAACAAAGGAAAAGTTTATTAGAGTCAGTGTTAACCAAGCTCACTCAGTTAACAAAGGAAAAGTTTATTAGAGTCAGTGTTAACCAAGCTCACTCAGTTTCCAAAGAAATTTTTTAAGTTCACAGTGTTAACCAAGCTTCTATTGGTTAACATAGGAAATCACTTCGAAATCAGTTTCTACTGAGCTAGGTTAGCTTCCAAAGGATTTTCTTTTTTTGGCATGTAAAAGCTTAATTGTTTTATCTATTAATTCTAGCTGACTTAGGTGATGAATATTGGTTATTCTAATTTGCATTTGAGCCGACTTGACAATCTAAAAGGTATAAGTAAAAGGTCAAGTTGTGATTTCAAAGTGTGAGTTGAATAAGTTGAAAGACATAAGAAGAGAGGAAGGGAACTTGAAGGATAAGTAGGTATCCTTGTTGAGAAGAAAAGTGTTATTAGATTAGAAAGGATCAAGCATGAACTAGAACATAGATCTATAATCAACATTTCAATTGCATCACAATCAGGTCATTTTAGTGTTACTCTCTAACCATTGTATTAGTGATCTAAAATTTCTTAATAGAGTTGGTTTAAAAGCCATTTGTAAATCTTCTAACAAGGTGGAAATTCCATTGAATTATTTCAAGACCTCTTGCAAGGCCACTCCTAATAGAGTGATTAAATCATTTAACAAGGTCACACCTAAAAGTGTGTTTTGTAACCTTTAATAGGGTTGGCTCCTAACAGGGCTCACTTCAGAAGAGTGAAAAATAGTAACTAGTTACATTGGTGGTTTTTCCCAAATTGGGTTTCCACATTAAAATATGGTATGCCATGTATTCATGTTATTTCTTTATTTCTTACAAGTAATTATTGATAAAATATTAAGATCTACTAATGTAATTCACACTCTGCATTTACCGAGTTACAACAATTTTTGTGTGTTTACTGAGTATCAGCAGTAATCAGTTTTATCAGTCTAAATTTTATAGTTGACATCTAAGGGATTTGGGATTTATTTTAGTAGCAACTAATTCACACCCCCCCCCTCCCCCCCCCTCCCCCCCTCTCTATTAATCCTCTTTTATTTCAAACAATAACTTCCACATGAAGTTGTAATAAGGCTATTAAAACCTTTTAATGGTCATTCATAGGCATGATGTAAAGTTGAAGAAGGATTGGAAAGCATTGGAAGCATATTGGACTCTTTTTTGGTGGACACAGCCTAGGGATTAGGTGAACTAGGCTAAATCTTTGTGTCTTTTGTTCTTTTCTATGTGATTTGATATTTTTTGATATTGGTTTAATTTTCATGTAATTGTTATTTATATCTCATTAATCCTAACATCAAATTCTTTTGAATAGCTCTTGGTACTAATGTCCATGTGTCATTCTTCATTATCTAATCAATCTCTTCATTCATAGCATTTATCCAATTCTCATTTCCAATGTACCCTTAATTGTTCTTGGTTCAAAATCAATAATCAAACATGTACTTGCTCTTAACTTACTTCTTTTCTATACTCCAACACTTATGTTACTAATAATTTATTCAAGGGAATGATTCTTCCTTGCATATTTTTCTCAAATAAGTTTAGCTCTTTGATTTCTATCATTTTCTCCACTCAGTAGGGATTGAACTTCTTTCTCAGTTTGTATTATCTAGTGCTCAAGAAAAGAATTATGTGACTTAGGTAGTACTGTTTAATGCTTGGTAGCTCTTGGTTGTAACTTGAGTAGTGTATTTGGTGACTCTTCATGTACATACAAAAACTTGTTGTAACCTTTAGGTTCCTTATTTATTTCCACATTGTTCTTCTTTGCAAACCTATCAATCCTCACATTTTCACTTTCAATCATTTTGTTAGTAGCCTTATTTTAATATTTATAAGCTTTACTCTTAGATGAATAGACAAGTAATATAACTTCATCCCCTTTTGAATACAAAACCTACTTCCAAATATATTTAAATAAATTACATTGGGTGTATGACCATACTATAGTTCATAGGGTGTTTTATTTGTTCCTTTCTTCAATTCAACTTGATTGAGAGTATAAACATTAGAACTAATAACTTCTATATGGAACATATGTGCAACATCCTTTTCAATCATCAATGTCCTTTCATAATAAATAATTGATCTATTTCTTCTCTTAGAAATACCATTATGTTGTGGCATCCTTGATGTCTACAATTATCTCTTAATACCATTCTTAGCACAACGGTTAGTAAATTGTATAGACATAAACTAACCACCACTATTAGATCTTAAACATTTCAATTATTTTTCAATTTCATTCTTAGCTCTATCCTTATACCATTTCAAAATATCAAAAGAATGTGATTTCAATTTGGTGAACATAACAACCATCATCTTGGAATAATCATTAACAAACAAGATGAAATATTTGTCACCATAGTAACTTTCTATACCAAAAGGTCCACACAAGTTAGAATGTAAAAGTCCCAAAACATTATTTATTTGTGTTCCTTCATTGAAAAACCTAATTTTGTCATCTTATCAAGCTAACATTTTTCGCACATAGCATTCTCAAGTTTTTAAAAATTCGTTAAGCCTTTAACTCTTTTCTTTCTCCTAACCTTCACTATGTTCTCAAAGTTCACATGACACAACATTTTATGCCACAACCATACATAAACTTTATCAAATAAACATCTCAATAGTAAGATCAAGATAAACTAAGTTACCTTTTGTTTACACTCCAGTTCCAATCAAATTTACTTCATCATCATATATCTTAACTTTTCTATTCTGAATGTCCAACTTGTCACCTGAATTATTTAACTGAGAAACACTCAAAATATTATACTTTAGTCCTTTTACCTAGTAATAATCACCACATATAATCTTATCATTCAACATTAGTGATACTTTTCCTTTCACAAGACATGGAATGTCATTACCTAACTTAACAGTTCCACCATCATCAATTTCCTCAAATTTATCAAACTTACTTAAGTCATTAGTGAAGTGATGTACGCCTCCAATATGTATAATACATGCATCATTATTTCTAACATGTGAGATAAGGCAAGTTTCACTTTCATACCTTTATCCATTGGGATATTCCTTAATAGAAACATAGACCATCTCAAATTACTTACTTTTCTTCATTAGTACTAGACTCAATGTGATCTTCTTCAATAATGTAGCATGATTTCTTCCCTTTGTCTTTGTAATCCTTGTTCTTCTTGTACTTATCATATTTCTTCTCATTTATGGCACTCTTACTTCTATTAAGATAATTAATAGCAAAATGACCGACTTCATTGCACTTGAAACAAATCAAGGGTGGTTTACCTTTGTATTTATATTTACCTCTTGACAACCTTCTTGCAAGCAATCCTTCAAGTTCATCGAGACCGTCCTTATATTGAGACTCACTTTATTCCTTACTTTTCTTCTCTTTTATTGAACTTCCAATGGCTAGTAAATATTTAAGATCATTTCCAAGTGTAACCATACTATTATCATAATTACTTAATTTAAATGTAGTTCAATGACCAACTAAATTGTCAAGTGCACAAGAATTACCATGTATAGCTCTAACTTCTTGAATAGAAAAAACTCTAATAGTATAAATAGGTAGAAGAGTGCTAAGAAATTTTCTTAGAATTTCACTATCAGTGATAATTCCCCTAGTAGTTTACTTACAACTTCTTTGACTTGCTTCACATACTATGCAACATTCTCACCTTCCTTCATTCGCATGTCATCATACTTGCCTCTCAGAATTTCAATTGTAACTCTCAATACATTTGGATCTCCATTATGTACAAGTGCTATTTTGTCCCAAATTTATTTAGTGTTTGTATAGTTCTAGATATCATCAAACTTTTCATCATTAAGTATAGATGAAATCTTAATAATCAAACTATTATGATTCCTTTTCTCGCTCATTGGTTCCATAACCATAGGAGTAGGAGGTGTGGTGTATTCATTGTCCATCTAGTGAGTAATAATATCTCCAATTCTAGATTTTTTTAGCATTATTCTATCTTTCCATGATAAGAAATTATCCTTGTTCAGCTTTGGTACCTCTCTTATACATCTTGTGATCTTTAGCTCAAGTTCCTTTATACTTTTTTTCCAAGCATTGTACTTTAATACAAATTATTTGATAATTTGTGGGGGTGGGGGGGTGGTGGTAGGGGGCTCAATCAATTATGTCCAGTTATCCTATAGTCCCTTCAAATATTTTAGTACCAAACAAACTTCATAAACATCAAATAAATCACTCGATGATCTCACTCAACTTCACAATTAACACTTACTATCATTTCCATCAACCTATTCATTCACTATTTCTGTATTACCCAATATCATAATATGATTATTTTTTTTGCTATTTGTTCCATAGTTGTAGTGAAAAATAAATAACATTAAAACTAACTTGAAACATAACAACAATGATGCATTTGACACCAAGATTTTTAACATGTAAATCCTATAAAGGGAAAAACCACCTAGGACTGACAACCTAAAATTTTCACTATTTTGAAGTGATCTCTACTAAGATCCAACCTTGCTAAGGGTTTACATATCGATTGTTAATGTTACATTGTTAGAGGATTTACACAAGAAGATCACCTAGACCTTATCACTCATTGATCCTATCTAAAGAATGACTTTCTCTGAAGGACTTATAAATACCACTAATCAATATTTCCATATATGATTTCATAGACTTGATAGGTCCACTTGGTTATGGGGTTTTATTGATACAATGATTAGAAAGTAATAGTATAAATTGATCTGTTAGGTTTAGCACTCCCTTTCTTATTTAGATCTTGTTTCTTCTTAGCCTCTTTATGATCTCCAAGTTATGATCTCTTTATTGGCTAATCAACACCATCACTCTTCCACATAAATCTATATGATATTTTCTCTTCTCTCTAATCTATTCATCTAGATCTTCTTTCCTTCAAAAAATTTGCACTTTGATCTCCTTCCTTGGCATTCTATGGACAATATCAACAGCCAAAAAATTTCTCAACCACTCCTTAAATAGTAGTCTTTGTGCTTCCATATTTTTCTAATTTTTTTTGCTTAATCATAATTGTTGATCTTATATTAATTGCATTTAGTCACTTAGAAAATATAAATTTGTGCTAATCTTTATCCTTCTTTAATATCCATCATTATATCTTCATTATATTTTTCTAGTTGTAGATCTTGTAAAAAACTTTAACTTGGGACTTTGAACTTCTAAAACATTCTCTATTTCCACCAAAATTTGGCCTCATGTATTCCATTTTTATAAACTTGATATACTTTTTGTTACTTGGTGAACATAACATTTCACTTAGTTATAACTTCACTTGGTCAATACTAAATGTGTTATGGTAACATTAAACTTTGACTTGCTTAGCCAAACATTTGGTGAACACTCTAGTCACTTGGTGAACATTGTCTTCCTTCTTTAACCTTGTCACACAATATAGCTTGTATAGCTCATTACATTACAATATTGCATGATTGTAAAACAATCAAACCAAGATTACATTACCATTGTCCAACTCATTGATGTGTCCATTCAATACCATACTTTTTAACACTATCATCAACACACTTTCTTCAAATCCTCTCCATCAATAAAAATGATATAGCACTCTATTGCTTTAGTATAATGTCTAATCAACTAAGACTTGACATCAATGATAATATAACAATTGATATGACTCTTTCACATACATTCATATCATTCTTATTTACATCATCACTTCAATGTAACATTGTGTTCTTCATAGAATAAGGTTGATTTTGATGATGACAAGACTAGCGAGATTCATTATATATAGAAAAATAAGGAAGATAGTGAGGTAAAGGAAGTGATTGTGAAGATGTGATAGTCTAGATGTTTACTATGCACTTGTTTAAGTATGTTTCATATTATATTTCATCTTTGGTTGTGGGGTGTAGTTAAATTCACTTACATTTATACATGTCATAAGAATTAGATGAATAATACTTGAGTCTTATTTCATACTTACACACTTGGCAAATTTCATCCAAGGTATAAATTAAATATTTTTCATTACTGAATATGTATTTTTATCTACATTAATCTACCTTTCTCGACCATGAAATTATAGAGTTAATATTGTTATTTACTAAGGAGGTTACTATTAGAATACTTTAGAATAACTGATGCGGGGGAGGGTGGTGAATCAGTTATTCAAGGTCCAAATGTACCAATAAACCTTTTCACTTAGCTTAGTGAACCTGTTAAACATTCATGTATCCAAGCTTGTTACTAAAACTTACAAGTTAGTATTAAATGAATATGCAATAATAAAAACATGAAACATGAAAATTAATCCACACACTTGACATAGTGATTTAACATGCAAACCCAATTTGGGAAAAACCACTTGTGTGCTGGAAAAATGTGCAAATTGCTGGAAGCCTAAGGAATCAAGCTAATCTAAAAGAAATTCACAAAAGCAACCAACAAACCAAAATTTCAACCACCTCTAATACTCAACAAGGGCAGCTATGTGTAGCCATTGTTGGTGTATCCTTGATGGAGGGTATGTTTGGTATGCTCTCACAAACACAACAATAAGTAAATCCCTTGTGTGGAAGTGAAAATGTGAGTGTGAGTGCAAAGATGAATGTGCAATATGATCCTAGACTATAGGAAAAGGAGAATAATTTCAAGATATGACTAGGGAGAAAGTCACACTCAAAGGTATTCTATGAAATTATGAAAACTATCTAGTGATGCAAGCTAAAATGAAAACTAAAACTAGAATATAAACTGAATATGTAAGATGTAAGCTATAACTAGAATGAAAGCTAAACTAGAATGTAAAAACTAAATATGCATGCACCACAAAAACTAAAATGCAATACAAAATGTAAATCTTATCAACTATCAAGTCACTAAAATGCAGCCTATGAACTCCACATGAAACATACCTAAAATGCAAGCTCTCAATATGGTGACTCTAGACTTAACGCGATGGCGTATCAATGCAATCTAATAATTCTCTCTATATGTCATGCTTGAGACAAGGCTTCTATTTAAAGACTCTCAGAAAACATCTAGAGGGTGTCTAGAAGATAAGGATAAGGATAAGGATTAAGCACCTTATCTCCTTATCTCATACCCTTGGTTGGGAGGATAAAATGATGAGGTGGCACGTGTGTAGAAAGTTCTCAAGTTGTAGACACCATGTGCTTAAAAAGAAATGCCAACTCATGTGAATGCACAAACTTCTAGGCAGTTTGAATAAAGATTAGGATAAAAATTTAATTTAATTTAATTTAATTTAATTTAGGTCTAGAAGAAATTAATAGGAAATGGAGGATTTTAAATAAATAATGGAGAATCATGTGTTAATTAAATTTAACACATTAAGGCTAGGAAGTATTTAAATTAAATTTAAATACTTGGGCCAAAAGTGAACCCATTTAATTAAAATAATTGTAATTAAATAAGTAGAAGAATGTGACTATTATTAATTAAATTAATAAACTCATTCGGGACAATTTTTAGTGTATACATTTTGCCCCTCTTTGATGTGATGTTAGCACGACATCATATCAAAGAACATACAGGTTGCCCCAGAGAAGTGAGGAGAATCCTGATGCCCCCTCACAAAAATTGCGCAAAAAATACAAATTTGGGCAATTTTCGTGAAAAGGTTGCGAAACAGAAAGAAAGGAGAAAATAAGATGAAAATATGGAGAAATCATGAGATAGATAGGGCTCAGAGCAAAGAAGGGCGCAAACGGGGTCCACAGGGCCTACATAAGCCTCGAAGGGACCCATAGGAAGGTCATTGTCACACCATGAGAAGAGCATCCAGAGCAGCTATGGACCCGATCGAGAGATTGCAGCTTGGTGAGCGCGTTCGGGAGCACTAGAGACCAGCCGCGATGGGGGCACCAGTGAGTCATCTGATCCTCCTGGTAATTTGATAGGTAGATTAGGTTAGATGCATTTATGACACCCTAAATGTGGTGAAAAATGATCCCAGACAGAGACGACAGTCTCCACCTTGTCTTCTGCGAAGACGACAAAGAAGGGATATCTGCATCGACGGAGACGACAAGAAACATCCTTTCGTCTGCACAGACGCCAAGGCTGCGGCAAGACCATCGAAGATGATAGACCTTGGTCCGTCGTCTGTGCGATAGGGATAGCGTATCAAAGATGACAGAGCTTATCTTTTCGTCTTTGAGATTAAAGCGGAGACGAAAACACAGGTATTGCGTAAGTGCAGACCAGTGTCTCCGCTGATTGGCATCTGCGCTGATCAGCGTCTATGCCGATCAGCGTCTGCGCTGGTCATAATAAAAATAAGAAATGGCGAGCATGAAATGCCCCATTCTGAAAATAAAATGATTGACTTACTGCATGTCCATGCTGCAGGAGGGTACGGTACTTTTTAGGTCACGGGAGCATTATCCACCGACTATGGTGATATAGGAGAGACTGACAAATGTGGATTGGGGACACGTGCGGTTGTGTGGATTGGATGATGTCCATGAGTGGCCAAATTTGAGAGTGCACACAGCACAGCTATCGGCTCTCATAGAGTGATGGCATACGCCCATAGGGAGCTTCCATCTACCGATAGGGGAGGCCACCGTCACTCTCCTGGATGTGTGGTGGATCCTAAGAGTACCTATTAGAGGCACATACCCAGAGTATGTAGTTGAGGGAGCTGATCCCTTCCTTAGAGAGTGTTTTGGTATGTGACGACAGAGACTACCAGTACAACGATCCTGGTTATCCTGGTGGGGAGCCTTGGAGCAGAGACTACCAAGACTGGCGGTATATCTAGCCTCTTTGATATGGTGGATGCTACCAGATCATGCAGGGCATGGGTGGCCTATTGGCTGGGCACGAGTGTTGAGCACCCTATTATAGGAGGATGGCAAGGTCTACTGCTGGGGACAAACCATCTTATAAAAGCTATATAATGACTTACATATGTGTGCATACTGGACACAGCGTACAATGGGACCAGGACTGACACTACTGATGGTCTGGTCTTGGGAGCACATCGAGGTTACTCGACCCATCACACGGAGAGAGACCAGGCAGCCTGGAGAGCCATATGCATGTAGATATCGGCCTCCTATCCAGTATACATCGATAGAGTCAGTAGGATTCTGGCGTAGGTGCCTGGATGAGATCATCATGTTTGACTGGACTCCTTATGATGGAGTGGAGCACTGGGGGAGAGTACAGGTAGCAGGGGGTGAGGATGATATAGAGGATCAGATGTATCTCCCATTTAGTCAGACTAATTGCTGGATTATTGGTCAATTCGCTCACGTGATCATGCGATATATGCCTTCTCGGGTGCGACGACAATTTGGGCGCATGCAAGATGTGGTTCTAGACAGATTCTTGTATCCTGTAGTGACCCACGAGTATGGTCGGCTGTGGGGTTGGGGGACGACGCTATGATTCACCCGAGCATCATGGTTACTGCTGGATAGAGTGCCATGGGTTCATGGTCAGGACAGGAGAGATGTTGGTATGACACCGACCTATGCATAGTGGTGGGCAGCACACCAGCCAGTCAGACTGACAGTGCCTAGAGTAGTTCCTCCAGCAGAGCAGGCACGGGGAGAGGGAGATGGCGCAGGAGATGGGGGACAGGCTGCTATGGTAGCTGTGCCAGCTCAGGGGGCATAGTAGGGACCACATGGTCACAGGGCAGTTGCTAGGAGGGGTATCATAGCAGCACAGGTGCCACCACAGAGGGGACCTCAGATACAGGAACAGGCACAGGCACAGGCACAGGCACAGGCATAGGTACCACCACAGGCTCCTCCACAGAGACAGGTACCGGGAGAGGAGCCGGACATAGTCAGGGCTGAGCGAGATAGTCTACGGGAAGAGGTTTCCAGGCTACAGGCAGAGGTACAGCTGCAGAGAGTCAGAGCAGAGAGCACACAGGAGGCACTAGCAGCGCTATAGGCACGAGTGGATGCAGGGGATTTTGTGAGTATGGCAGTGTGTGCTGATGCCAAGGAGCTAGCGAGAGTACAGGGAGAGGTGGCTACCTTGCATGCTGAGTGAGTGACATATCAAGCTCAGGTCGATGAGTACCGCAGGTAGTGAGACATAGCGAGGCAGATGGTTACACCAGGGGCTAGTATGATAGTGATGCAAGAGGCCATCTCAGCTAGGTGATCTGAGGCACGGGCAGTACGAGAGGCAACCTATTATAGGTCACTATATCATGATGTCATACCTTCCAACCAGCGGCAGCCTAATTTTGAGAGAGGGGCTAGTTCCTAGGCCACGGGTGGCAGAGCTAGATTAGAGCAGTCAGTAGGGCAGAGCCGACCACCTCGAGGGGGTGACACAGGAGGAGTAGGACCCTCATAGCATGGCTCCTGGATTTTGTATAAAGATCCAATATTTTGATAGATATGTGCAGATGTAGCGAGTTTTTTGATGATGCATTTGTACTATATGATTCTACATGTATTTGGACTGTACAGACATTGATTCTTTTGATATATATACATGATGATTCCCTATGTGTATGAGTGTTTATGATGCATATGTATGGATTTTATGTGATGCTTATGAGACTAACATTTATGATGCAAGATGTGATGTATCTTTTCTATATACTATATGATGCTTAACATGTGTGATGCAGATTGGCTAGCGATTATTAGACTTATGCATTATGATATGTATGTGCCCCCTAAATGTAATGCTAATGCTAAAATGAACTAGACTATCTAATGAGCACTAAGAAATGTAATTTGACGAATAAACTAATGCAATCTATACTAAACCATTAATGTAACTTAAAAGGATGAAAAATGAACACTCCATCTAAAGATGCAACCTAATGAACATCTGTCAAAATCATCATCCCATAAAGATCCAGGAGCATAGCATAGGAGGAGGACATAAATAGACCCTTGTCTCAAGCATGACTCGAATGAAACCCTATACTACATGGACCCTAACTAAGTGAAAACAAGGGATTCTGTTGTGTTTATATGGAGAGCACACCATTATTTTTATTTTGCAAAAGAGTGTATGCATTATATGCTATAGAAGCATAAATGTCCAAAGCCCCTTTGCGTAATTGCCCCCATTGCGGCAGGCAATAATATCCGAGACAAACACATAATAAAAACCATAAAAGACATAAAGAAAATACAATAAACCAAACAAAAGAAACTTCATGACCAAGAATTCATTCACCATTCCTGCCAAGAGCCTTAAGTCTAGAAAAGTGAAAGTCCCCATATTGCCTACAGGAAGGACTCAACTTACGGGGAAATGTTGAATCAAGTGTTTTGTGATAATATGATTATGTAATTTCAGTAGGGGTTTGTGAAACGAATGAACTTCTCGAATCATAAGCCTCCAGCAAAGTGATTTTATGTGTATCCAAGTGTGGTTACTATCGTAAGAGTGTGCAACAAATGTGATTAACACAACCATTTGACAGGAAGCATGCAAGAATGGAAATGAAAAACAAAGCCTCACAGATAAGAGGTCTTTGTTGGTTTTAGGAACAAGCAAAAAACTAAGTACTACTCTGCACAAGTGGAAAAGGAATAATGGTAGGACATGAAAGATGTAATAGACAATGCATTGGCATTTTTTTTTTTTTTTTTTTCAGGACTTTTTAAAGACTGTACAAGATCTACAAATGCTCAAGCATAAAAATGCTTGAGATGCTGAATATTTACAGGTTCAGGGAGTGGATCCCCCTTAGGTGTAGCAATCTGATATGCCCCAGAACCATACTTGGCTATAACAATGAATGGACCTAGCCAATTTGCTTCAAATTTTCCTTTCTTTTCATAGTTTTGGAGATTCCTCATATTATGTTGTAGCACTAGATCACCCACTTCAAATTCTCTCATCTAGACCCTCTTATTATATTTTAGTTGGAGACGATGTCGATACATGCGAAGGTGGTTAAGGGCGCGGAGGCATCTCTCATCAAGGAGTGCCAACTCTTGCAAGCGAGCAACTAGGTATTCTTCATTGGATATAAGGTTTTATAGAGAGACTCTAAGGGAGGGTATCTCAATCTCAATGGGTAATATGGCTTTAGAACCATAGACGAGGGAGAATGGAGTGGCTCCTATGGGGGTGCGAATAGAGGTTCGATAGGCCCAAAGTGTTGGAGCAATCTGGAGATGCCAATTACGGCCAGCTGCATCAACAGTTTTCTTTAGGATTTTCAGGAGGGTTTTATTTGTGGCTTCAGCTTGGCCATTGCCTTGAGGGTAGTATCTAGTGGAGAAATGATGGGTTATTCCAAAATTTTGGCATAATGTGGCTACCTCTTTCTTAAATGGGGTTCCATTATCAGTGATAATATCTTGAGGTATACCAAAGCGGCAAATAATATAGTTGAGGATAAATTTAGAAATTTGCTTGTTGGTGATGTACGTTAAGGGAATGGCTTCAACCCATTTCATGAAATACTCAGTTGTGGCAATAATATACTTGTCACCATTAGAAGAATTAGGATACACTTGACCAACAAGATAAAATCCCCAGCGAGAAAAGGGCCATGGTGTGATGGTAGGTTGCAAGTCTTGGGCAGGAGCGTGTATCAAATCGCCATGTTGTTGACAAGGGATACATCTCTTCACAAAATGATATGCATCTGCTTCCATCGTGGGCCAATAATAACCTGTCCTAAGAAGCTTTTTCGCTAACGTAAAGACGCTAGAGTGGGCTCCACAAATCCCTTGGTGAACCTCTTCTAATGCCGTTTTGGCTTCATCTGAATTGAGACATTGGAGGAGGGTTCCATCAAAGTGTTTATGGAAAAGGGTATCACCTATAATGGTATAGCGAGTGGCTTGGCGAATAAAGATCTTACTTTGGTTTGGAGTGAGGGTTATGGGAATAGTTTTATGACATAGATAGGCAAAGATATCGGCATACCATGGGGACTTAGGACCAACAATCTCGCACACCACTTCAGAATCGTTGTGCTCATAAGCAGAAGTAACAAGATTCTCAACAAGAAACTCACATTTTGGACTATATCCTGGCATGGAAATCATAGAAGCAATAGTGGCCATGGCATCTGCTACTTTATTGTTAGCCCTTGGAAATTTTTGAAAGATAATTTCTGTAAAGTTTTGTTTAAGATTCTCAACTATTCAGCAGTAGGGCAACAATTTTTCATCTTTGGTGTGATATTCATCAGTTACTTGTTTGATAACTAGTTGTGAGTCTCCAAAGACAAGAAGATTCTTAATATTCCACTTAATGGCTTGGTGCATTCCTGTCACTAATGCTTCATACTCAGCTATGTTATTTGTACAAGGGAATGAAATTTTGTAGGACTTAGGAATTAAATCCCCTTGTGGCGTCACAAACAAAACTCCTACCCCCGATCCCTTTTGTGTAAAGGATCCATCAAAAAACAATTTCCATGATATACTAGGGGCTATAGTCATAATGGTATCATCTGGAAAGTCTGCCACAATAGGGTGATTTCCTGGAAGTGGTGCTTCAGCTAACTGATCTGCGATTACTTTTCCCTTAATAGCTTTACGATCCTTATACACAATGTCGAATTCACTTAGGACTAAGACCCACTTTGCTGCGCGACCAGTGAGGGCGGCTTTTAACAATAGGTACTTGAGTGGATCAATTTTGGCAATGAGAAATGTAGTATGGTTAAGCATATAATGGCATAGTTTGTGTACAAAAGACCACGGCCAAACATGCTTTGTCAATAGGAGTGTAATTAAGCTCATAACCAACTAGTGTTCGACTAAGGTAATATATGGCTTGTTCATTTCCATTATCATCTAATTGTGCCAGGAGTGCTCCTAAGGCAACTACAGTAGCTGAAATGTACAAGATCAATGGTCGTCCTGTTACTGGAGTGACTAAGACTGAAGGATTAATCAAATATGCCTTGATTTGTTCAAATGCTTTTTGGCACAAGCAATCCCATTCAAACTGATTTCCTTTACGAAGAAAATGCTGAAGGGGATGAACTTTATCAGCTAGCTGTGACATGAATCTTTTGATTGATTTTAATCTTCCTTGAAAACTGTGAAGCTCTCTTAATGAGGAAGGAGGAGGCATATCCATGATGGCCTTTACTTTTGTAGGGTCTACTTCAATCCCTCTTCTGGATACAATGTAACCTAATAATTTACCGGATTTGACCGCAAATACACATTTTTTTGGATTAAGGCACACTTTGTACTTTTCCAATCTTTCAAAAACAGTAGTAAGGACATCAATGTGGGCTTCTCTAGTCTTGGATTTTCCTAAGATGTCATCAACATAGTCCTCCATTATGATGTGTAGAAGATCATGGAATATGGTAGTCATCGCACATTGATATGTGGCACCAGTATTTTTCAAACCAAAGGGCATGACTTGATAACAAAAGGTTCCCCAAGGTGTGATAAATGCCATTTTATGTTGATCTTCTTCTCCAATCCTGATTTGGTTATAACCAAAAAATCCATCCATCAAAGACAACATCTCATGTCCAGCCATCAGATCCACTATGATGTCTATGTTGGGTAGTGGAAAATCATCCTTAGGAACTCGAAAATCAGAACAAACACAAATGCCCCCAGACACTTTTCCTACTGGCACATTATTGGAGACCCACTCAGGATAGTCAATGGGTCAAATGAACTTTTCTTCTAGCATCTTTTGTAATTCTACCTGGACTAGAAGTGCTACCTTAGGATGCATTTTACACAACTTTTTTTTTACCGACTTAATTTTGGGATCGACCGTCAAATGATGTACTACCAAATCTGTATCCAATCCAGGCATATCCTTATAGGTCCAAGCAAAATTGATCTTTCATTTTTTCAAGAATATCGTCATAGCTTTTTGTTCTTCAGGACTCAAGGTGGCAGCAATGTAGGTAATCTGTGGATTATCTTCTATTCCCAAGTTAATTGCAATAGTGTCTTCATTCAAAATGGATGACTTTTCTAGTGGCAAGGATCTGAATGGAAAATTCAACTCTCCCTCTTCTGGTGCCTCTAGGAGGTTTTCACCAGAAGATGCATCCTTTATTTTCTCTTTTTCATCATCCAAAAGTGCCCTAGTAGGATTTTCACTAGAGGATGTTTCTTTGATTTTTTTTTTTTTGTTTTCTTTTTTACTTTTGCGACTAAGAGAGTTGATTTGGTTACCAAAGTAGGCTTTTTCATCATATTGGATTTCATGCTCATAATCTCAAAGATTCTTAAGGCCAAAAAGTGCCATCACTGCCTCATCAGATTTACAAATGTCCAAACTTGGTGGCGTATCTTGAAGGTCCCAGTCTACCATGTCAGGGTTCTTGAGAGGTAGATCAACGGATGAAAGGTCATTTACGGTAATGGTATGGACATGATTTTTTAGGTCATCTTTAATGTATTGGAAAGGTACTTCAAAGAATTCCTCCTCTTCAGTCTCAGATTCAGGTTCGGCCAAATAGTTGTCAGCAAAGGTAACCTTAGGTTTGAGGGAACCCAAACCGTGTCTTTTAGGATAGCTATTAGCTTCTAAGGGTTGTCTAATTCCATTTTAATTTGGGCCAAGACCAGTACCATGATATCCCATGCTTTCAACAATGGGAAGGGCTTTGACATATTTGTCCTTAGGAAACTCCACAGGTTCGTCCTTGCCATCATAATATAGCCAATCTAAAATATTATCCTCCATGTGTTCATCACTAAGGGAACCCCAATGTTCAAATGTCATTTTGTTAACTTGCATGGTATCCTTATTAATAGAGGATGGAAATTGTGAAGGCTTTCCAAGGGAATGACGAGAGAGTGGTAGTTGTCCAATACACAAGGCATTTTCAAATTTATACTCTCCCATTCCCAAGTTAGTAAATGTGGTCTTTTTCCCTGTAGTGTTAACTTTAACATCTCCAACTTTCTCTTTTCCCTTACAGAAATTTGAACTCTCATGGGCTACTTCTGGTACTGTATGGGAAGTAGTTTCTTTAATGACAAGTGGCTTAGGTATGACTGCAGAAAACTCACTTATGGGACAAAGATTTGCTAGAGTACCTTCCAATCTTCTACAAAATTCAAAAGGTGTGGGATCCCCTGGAATTGTAACTTCTCTTCCTTGGTGCAGGAATTTAAAACATTGGTGGTATGTGGAAGGCACTTCTTTGAGAGTATGTATCCATGGTCTACCAAGCAAGATGTTATATGGAAAATCTAAATCGAAGACATGACATTCAGTATTGATAATGGCTGGTCCAACTTTGAGAGGCAACATAATAACTCCTTTTGATTCCCTTTCTCTTTCATCATATGCCTTTATAGTAATTCTTTTGCTAGAATCAAGGAGATCCTCTGGAAGTCCTAGGAAACGAATCATCTTTAATGTACAAAGATTTAAGCCAGATCCATTTTCTATGAGGACTCTTTTTATTTTATGTCATTGTATGAGAACTTCAATATGGAGCGACATATTGTGGTTGGGATTGGGAGCTTGGAAATCTTTATCTGTGAAGATCAAATGTTGTTGAGCGGCAAGGTTTCCAATTATGGCGGTGAATTGGGCAGCATTAATATTATCAGGGACACGAGACTCTAAAAGGGTTTTTTCCAAGATTTCCTTATGTACAGGCGAGGTGGTAAGAAGCTCAAGGATAGATATTTGTGCAGGAGTCTTACCTAGTTGGTATAATACATCATAGCATGAAGCAGGCCTTTGTGGAGTGGATGGCGCAGCAGGCGTGTATGGAGGTGGTGAATTACTGTTGTTAGGAGTAGCTGCTTGCAAGGTGAGTCTTCCACATCGATTGGTTGCATCACAATCAGCTGCTTGTAAGACAAGGGTATTCACATGAGTGTCTACCCTTTCGATGTGACCACACAAGGAGTCAAAACCACATATATCGTTGGTATCTATTTTTCCACACAAGGAGTCAAACCCTGATATGTGGTTAGTAGAGTAATCATAAGGTACAGCGTTTGATGTGGAGGTTTGATTCGTATTATTGTTACCATCGTTGTGATCAGGAAATGGCTTTTGAAATATTTTCAACTTAGCATTCTTAGAGGAAGGACCTCCTTCCACTTCAATTTCTCCATTATCAACAAGGTTTTGGATAAACACCTTGAGTTTGAAACACTTATTGGTATCATCTCCCTTGACGTGATGGTACTTGCAATATTCATTTTCTTGATACCACCTAGGTTTTGGTTGACTTTCATCAAAAGGACGTGTATTAGGAAACACCATTAAGTTATGATCTACCACCTTTTGAAAGATGGCTTCCAATGGTTCACAGAAGTTGGTGAACGTCCTGTTTCGATCATAATCATGATTGTAATTGTTACACGGAAAGAATCACGTTTGTTGATTGCCCTGGTTGTCTTGATTTGAGTTATTGTTGTTGCGGTTGCGGTAATTATTATTGCTACCTCCTCGAAGGTTTTTGACATCCGTAACACCATCATGTGTAACACCCCTATTCTTAGGCCATGATCTAGGCTTGTTATCGTTGTTCAATTCATTGTGGGAAGATGAAGAACTATAATGTCTGATGGTGCCTTTTTCTAAAAGTCCACTTTCAATGTTTTTACCCTTTTTGATTAGAGTAGGAAAGTCCTCAGGACTCACCATTTTCAAGTGAAAGGACATTTTAGGTATCAAATTTTTGATGAACATATCCACAAGATGAGAGTCCTCAATTTTATATGGCATACGACTAGCAAGATGTCTCCATCTTTGCAAGAAATTGGCAAAAGTTTCTCCATTTCGTTGCTTGGTATTACACAAGTCGCTTAATGCAACCTGATTGTCCGTGTTGTAAGAGTATTGTGCTATGAACTTATTTGCCAACTCATCAAAGGTAGAATGAGCATTCTTAGGTAGATTTATGAACCACTCAAATGTAGGGCCTCCAAGACTTCATGGAAAGAGCCTCTTAAGGTAATCATCACTGTATGCCACCTCTTGACACAAAATATAGAATTCCCTTATATGTGCTACAGGGCATGTTTTTCCCATATATTTGTCAAACTTTGGAATCTCAAAACCAACTGGGAATGGATTAACAGGAACAAATTTATCGAAAGGACAAATCTCACCAAGAGACAAGTGTTTTACCCCTTTATTGTTTGTGCTACGCACCTCATTTTGTAGTTCATGAATCATTTGAGTGAGGTGTGTTACTTTAGAGTTCTTTTGGGCTTGTGATTGCTGGGGTGGTGGAGTTGCTCCATTTGAACCACCTTTCCTATATGCACTTGTTGCATTTGGCGCGGATGTTGTTACCATGGTCATAGGCACATGCAACTGAGGTGAAGGTGTAGGCTGTGTAGAAATGACGATTGGTTGATTTGGCGCTTGACTAATACCAAGGCCTCCTACATTTGAAGTTGTTGAGATGTTTTGTGGAGCATTAGCATATGTGGCAAAATTTGATAGAGCATTGATGAATTGTTGAAAGATATCAAGGTTGGTTTGAAGCGTTGGTTGTGTTAAAGTACTAGATGTGGGCATTGCACTAGTTGTCACCGTAGGTCCTTTTCCTTTGCTTGATGTTGGTATTGCACTTGAACTAGGTGCTAAGGGAGCACCACCTTTCTTGACTTGAGTAAATAGGATGTTCTCATCAAAACTTGTAGGAACATTAACACCATCCTTGATCAAATTTAAGAATATATCGGTCTTTTTTGTCTTAATGGATTTCTCCATCATCTCTACATTGTAAGGGTCTGCAAGGAAGGTCTTAACCTCACTAGAAATATCACCAAAACTAATAGGGTCTTCATCTTGGTCTACTTCTTCATCACTATCACCTAGATTGCTATTATGAAAAGGTTTTTGTGGCTCTTGGATATTAGGCATACCAAGGTTCGGATTAGAGGGAAACACATCCCCTAATGAAGTTGCAACTGCAGGAGGAAGATTCTCCATTACTGATTGCTTTGTTGATTCCCACAAATGTGTTTTGGGGTTGAATGTAAACCTTCTTGATCATGTATTTACCATACAAGAATGGCCAAATGATGAATGAAGGTTTATGAGAGAAATAGAAACTGAAAATGAGAGCTCCTAACCTTAGATGATCAGTGGGTCAACCACCCAAATTTGAACAAGAGACCTTAATTTAGCAAACAAAATGATATTGAGAGATAATAGTATCCTTTTTCTTACCAAAGATAATCAAATATGATCTTGTAGGAAAGATAAGACACCAAATGGATCACGTACTATTTGGAGACTGACTTGTTGCCCCAAATAAGCAAGGTAAGATATTGAGTGAACTGCTTACTATTTGGAGATTGAGTTGTGATCCCAAATAAGTAGGACTTGAGTATCCTTCTCTCGCCAAAGATAGTCAAATATGATCTTATAGGCAAGATAGGACACTAATAGATTTCTTTCTATTTGGAGACTGACTTGTGGTCCCAAATAAGAGAATGTGATTAGAATAAGGTGTTTTCTTATGGATGTAAGGTCTAATGTCACGAGAAAAAGATGTTTTTAGGTTTTTAGCTCTCTTAGAAGGAAGTTTGAAGATGGGAGAAATGGAAATGAATAAGAAAGATGAATGTATGATGGCCACTTGTACGGTTGATTCAATTTTTGTTTAAAGGAAATAAGAACCTTGGGTTTACACCTGGGAAAGCAGACCAGTTCCGCAGTTTTCCGTTATAGGTGATCCTATCGTAGCGGTCTTGCCTAGCTTCTTCTTTTTGAATGTCCTTGATTGTGTAGCTAAATTTTTTTATCACCGTGGTTTAGTCTCTTCCTTTCTTTGTAGACAGGGGGTTTGGAAAATTTCACTTTCTTATGCTTGGTTTGGTTGACTATTTTGGTCATGGCGGGAACAAAACAAGACTCTAAAAATAAACTCAACCACAACTCAAAACATGACTCTAGTGCAAAAACTTCCCAAAAAATGAGCGTGAGTCAAAGAGACCTCACCTAACCTATCTTACTGCAAAGGTTCCCTCATAGTTTCACTCATTCTTGTTTTTTTTTTTTTTTTTAATTTTTTTTTTTTATTTGAACAAACACACCAAACACAACAACAATCCTAATAAGGCTGATACTAGGTTGTACAAGGCTTAGCTAAAGGGCGTCCTCGATATACACTAGGTATGTGAGGCCCAATTCTGTAGATGAAAGGAAATACTGCCACACAGCTGGGGGAAAATGGTAACCCAATCTCCTCCTTCACTTCCCAAAGGTATAAAGTTCTTTGGGGCTTAGCCAAGAGTGACAATATTTACACTTCCAAGAGAGGTGTCCTTCGATTCACCTCCCAATTTTTATACTCTGCCAGAACACTAGAGTTGAGGTCGTCCCAAGGGGTGATGAAATCCCCAAGCAGGCCTCCTAATAAAATGAAAAACAAATCCACTTATTTCTTGTGCACCCAAGGTCGCCCAAAGGCAGGAGGGGAGAGAATAGTAAGTGGATTTGGGGTTTAAAAGACACTTGTTCGTTATCCACAAAAATTTAGGTTTGCTACTCTAATTGAAGACATGCATGTTTAAAGCATACAAGGTTCTTTCCAACTTAAAATAACAGAAAATAAAGTACTAAAAGAAAATGCTAAAAATGAAAATACTGAAACGAAACTACTGAAATGAAAATACTGAAAAGAAGTTAATTTTCTTTAAGACTTTGAATGTGAATTCATTTTAAGGCCCAAATCCAAATGTGCTCTATACTAAATGTACCTGTTTAAAATGCTCCAATTTCAAATGTGACCAAGCCTTTTGCACTTTAGTTCGTCCTCTAACACAAATCCTCAACCTGCAAACTCACAAAACACTTAAGAAAATTGTTAACCGTTAGTTTAAACCACAATAGTCACAGACGCTAATAATCAGAGATGCTAAAACACGAAGACGACAAAGCACAGAGCGTAGACGACAAAATGCAGAGCGCAAACGCTAAAATGCAGGGTACAGATGCCAAAATAAAAATTGCAAATGCTAAAAATGAGAAGCAAAGATGCTAAAATGAAAAGCGGAGATGCTAAAATGAAAAGCGAAGACGCTAAAATGAAAAGTGGAGACGCTAAAATGAAAATTGAAGATGCCAAATTTAGACCGCAGACGACAGAACACAGAGCGGAAGTGACAAAGAAATGAGAGGAAATGAAAAATACCTAACACAGACAACAGAATAAGTAATGCGTAGACGCAAAAAGGAAAAGAACCTGATTTTTTAGCAGCGGCGCAGACGCTTATTCACGAAGACGTTGATCGATGGAGACGTTGATCTATGGAGACGCGCAACACAGATAGCACTACGACTATCAGAGATGACAAAACGCTAATCCGAACTATAAAAAAATTGTATTAGCGGACTTCTGAAGCGAGATCAGGGACGTGGGTCCCACCGGGCATGCCAAAATGTGTGCTGGAAAAATGTGCAAATTGCTGGAAGCCTAAGGAATCAAGCTAATCTAAAAGAAAATCACAAAAGAAACCAACAAACCAAAATTCCAACCACCTCTAATACTCAACAAGGGCAGCTATGTGTAGCCATTGTTGGTGTATCCTTGATGGAGGGTATGGTTGGTATGCTCTCACAAACACAAAAATAAGTAAATCCCTTGTGTGGAAGTGCAAATGTGAGTGTGAGTGCAAAGATGAATGTGCAATATGATCCTAGACTATAGGAAAAGGAGAATACTTTCAAGATATGACTAGGGAGAAAGTCACACTCAAAGGTATTCTATGAAATTATGAAAACTATCTAGTGATGCAAGCTAAAATGAAAACTAAAACTAGAATATAAACTGAATATGCAAGATGTAAGCTATAACTAGAATGAAAGCTAAACTAGAATGTAAAAACTAAATATGCATGCACCATAAAAACTAAAATGCAATACAAAATGTAAATCTTATCAACTATCAAGTCACTAAAATGCAGCCTATGAACTCCACATGAAACATACCTAAAATGCAAGCTCTCAATATGGTGACTCTAGACTTAACATGATGGCGTATCGATGCAATCCAATAATCCTCTCTATATGTCATGCTTGAGACAAGGCTTCTATTTAAAGACTCTCAGGAAACATCTAGAGGGTGTCTAGAAGATAAGGATAAGGATAAGGATAAGGATTAAGCACCTTATCTCCTTATCTCATACCCTTGGTTGGGAGGATAAAATGATGAGGTGGCACATGTGTGTAGAAAGTTTTCAAGTTGTAGACACCATGTGCTTAAAAAGAAATGCCAACTCATGTGAATGCACATACTTCTAGGCGGTTTGAATAAAGATTAGGATAAAAATTATATTAAATTTAATTTAATTTAATTTAGGTCTAGAAGAAATTAATAGAAAATGGAGGATTTTAAATAAATAAAATTTATTTAAAAGAAATAAATGGAGAATCATGTGTTAATTAAATTTAACACATTAAGGCTAGGAAGTATTTAAATTAAATTTAAATACTTGGGCCAAAAGTGAAGCCATTTAATTAAAATAATTTTAATTAAATAAGTAGAAGAATGTGACTATTATTAATTAAATTAATAAAGTCATTCGAGACAATTTTTAGTGTATACACCACTAGTAACATGCTACTCCTTTTTCACTCTTCTAAATTGATGCCCTGTGAAAGGCCAACCCTATTAAAGGTTACAACGCACTGTTAAATGTGACCTAATTGAGGGATTTCAATCACCTTGTTAGATGTGAGCCTAAATAAAGGATTTTAAGCCATTTATTTGGAATGCCACCCTGTTAAAGGATTTTCTAATGACTGTTAGGTCAACCTTAGTCCAAAGAATTTTACCCTAACTGATATAATTGTTAGAGAGTAACAATAGAGTTTTGATCTAATACAACTTACAATTTATCTTGTAGATTCTATATCAGAATTCAGTCCTCAATTTGCTTGGCTATCACTGTTTGTAGCTCTGATAGCTTGTTCACCCTTAAAGGATTTTTCTCCTTAAGCCTTCTTGCTTGGTATTCCAATGTAGTCACTTATGTGGTCACTTGATGAAGTAGAGTCTTTGACTCTCTATCCTTTTCAATATATTTACCTTTCTACACACATTGCTTCATGACTAGATATTCCTTAAATAGGAAATTATGATACTTTGTCATTTTCTATCGTCCAATTAGGGTTTATATGGATTAGGTAGGATACAATGTATCTACCCTATATCTTGTCTCTTTTAGAAACTTCTCCTAGAATCCATTTGAAATTGCCTAAAAATAGTTTACCTCAAATTTTGTACCACTAGCTCATCAGTCTTATCTTGACACATACTATGTTGTTCAGCATCAACTGTGAATTCACTCGGCATCAACTACACTTTACTGATGCTCAACACCTATTGTATTTTTCTTGGCACCAACTATGTTACACAAAACTCACTAGAATTTTTTTTACTTAGCATCAACTGATTTTATGCTTAGCTTGAACTAACTTTTCTTGGCACCTACTATCAATTTGGTCAATCTTTGCAGACAATCTTAGTATTACTTGTTCTTCTAAAGGTTCTAAGTGTAGCCAACTTCTGTAACTTCAAGTGGATTATCAATACATCATTTCATCATTGTCTTAACTAATCCTTGTACTTCATTACATAACCATAACTCAACCTTTCCTCTAGGTTCTATTGTTACATCCTATTGATTAAATCCTCTTCATCAATCAACTAAGTGATAGTATTTATATCTTATAATAAATTGTCTTACCAGCAAATAGCAGGTTTGACATTAGTGAAAAAATAATGATTGAAACATATGATCTACTTCAAAAATCTCCCTCTTTTCAATAATCTCTTTTAGCAATGATCTTTTCAATCAGATCTCAACAATCTCCCTCTTTGGCATTGATGGAAAACCAAACTAATCAACCAAGTCACCTAAATGGTAAAACATTTTGTTTGACCAAACTGACTAGGTTAAAATAGTAAGACGATACCAAAAAGAAAAACTTTAGATTAAGTTACATAATTCATTCTCATAACTCTGAAGTTTCTTTTCTCCCTCTTACAAGGTAGATTAGGATGTCTCCTTCATGTTCTTATCAACAACATTAGTAATTATCTCCCTCTTTGATACACTTCCTCTTGATCTATCATCCTAATTAGTTTCTACTTTGTCTCTTTGTGTTATTTCTCCCTCTACTATTTAATTCCTTCTAGGTTTTTAATTCCTCTTACCTTTGATCAGTTTTTGCTATTTCTCCCTCTTTGACAATAATGTCAAAGACATATCATGTAGATATAGAACTTTGCAGTATCATTAGTTTCTCCCTTTGTCACCTTGCTTGTGACTATTTTGGAATTTCAACAATTAGATTACTTCAAGTAGTACCTAAAGTAAGATCCTCTGCATTAATTTGTGACATTTGGCAATTAACCTATTTGATGTAGGGTAATCTAGTTGTTACTTGAATAGACTTTGATAGGGGTATCACCTCTAACTTACCTCTAAGATATTCATATGAATCCTTAGGTAATGGTTTTTTGAAGATGTCAGTAATTTGTTCCTTTGTATTAACATACTCCATATTCACCTCTTTGTCTCCAACTAGTGCTCTTACATAATGATACTTGATTGCAATGTGCTTAGTTTTGGTGTGCATTACTAGATTCTTTGATATATTTCTAGCACTAGTGTTATCACAATAAAGTGTTGGGATTAAAGATGGAGTAACTAAGAGGGGGGGTGAATCAATTACTTACAAAAATTAATCCACAAATCTCTTAGATGTCTTAAAAATCTAGTTACTAGTGATACTCAGTAAACATAACAAAAATGTTGTAACTCAGTAAATTAAACTGTTACTAATCTTTAAGCAATCATGCATGAAATTGAAAATAAAATGAACACAAGAGACACCATATTTAACGTGGAAACCAATATGGGAAAAACCACCAAGTAACTAGTTACCAATTTTCACTCTTTTGAAGTGAGCCATATTAGGAGCCAACCCTGTTAAAGGTTACAATACACACTATTAGGTGTGACCTTGTTAGAGGATTTTGATCACCCTATTAGGAGTGGCCTTGCTAGAGGTCTTTAGAACAATTCAACTAAACTATCACGTTGTTAGAGGATTTACAAAATGGTTGTTAAACCAACTCTGTTAAGAGGTTTGAAATCACTACTACAATTGTTAGAAAGAAACAATGAATTGAACTGAACAAGATGCAACTAAATTTGTTGATTACAGGTCTTTTTTCTATATCATTAGATCCTCCTTGATCAAATAAGGCTTTGTTGCTCCTCAATGATCTCTAATTATCCTTCAAATTCACTCCCATAATAATTAGTCTCATATCACATCAAATCCATTTTCACATATAGAATTCGCAACTTGACCTCTTCTTTATACCATTCAGATTATCAAGTCAACTCATTGACATGTTACATTTACCAATAAACCATACATCAATCAACTACAAATATTACTTTAAAAAGATAGACATTATTTCAAAAATCAATGAAATCCTTCATTTGGCCAACCCTACTCATTAAATACTACTTCCAAAAATTTCCTGAGTTAACCATCTTGACTTGGTTAACATTGTAACTTTTGCAAAATCCTTTGGCTACCAAGTTTACTCGGTAAGAACTAAATTCCTTCTCTATCTATGAGAGCTCAGTAAGAACTATTTCTACCATAATTCCCTTTAATGACCAAGTGAGCTTAGTAATAACTAAATTTCCTTGCTTAACCTTGAAAGCTCAGTAACAACTATCTACTTGATAAACACTGCGAATTTTCTTTACTAACCTTCTAATCTTAGTAGACTCTGTCTTTTTCCTTGCTGACCATCTAAGCTTGGTAGACTCTATCTTTTTCCTTGCTGACCATCTAAGCTCACTAGACTCTGTCTAATGACTGATATGACATTTGTGTAACATCAAAGACAACACACAATTAAACAATTGTATCCAACATAAAGTATCACAGGTTTTGTAATTTCTTCCTTCATTCCTTTGAGTAGATACTTGATCTATACAATGTTTGTACAGTTTATAGTAGTGGCAACATATTCAACTTTAGATGTGGATTGTGAGGTGCAACTTTGTTTCTTACTAGTCTAGGTAACTAGTCTCTTACCTAAGAAAAGTTCTCCTCCACTAGTGCTCTTCCTGTCATCTATATTACCTACCCAATTTGCATTAGTGTAGACTCTTAAATCAAACTGTTCATTCTTCTTGTAGTATAGGCCAAACTCTTCTATCCCTTGCAAGTATCTCATTATTCATTTTACTACCATTAAATGATTTTCTCTGAGATTTGCAAAGAAACTTGCAACTATCCCAACAAATAATGCAATATCATGTCTACTATGTACAACATATTACAACTTACCAACCATTGACTTGTATAGCATTTGATTCACTTCAGCAGAATCATCATTCTTTGATAGTTTGTGTTTTGTTATCATGGGTGTGCTTACTGGTTTTGAATCTTCTAGTCCAAATATTTTCAATATCTCCTTGATGTACTTTGACTAGCTGATAAATATGCCATACTTTAATTGATATATTTGCAGTCCCATAAAGAATTTGATCTCACTAAACATTGACATTTGAAATTCATGTTTCATCTGATTAGAAAAATCCTTGCATAAAGCATCTTGTCCTCCAAATATTATATCATCAACAAAGATTTCAGATAATAGAATGTCTTTACCTTTTTCTATTTTTATGTATAAATCATTTTTGTCATCAGTTCTTTCAAATCCAATCTTCACAAGATACTTATGAAGTCTTTCATACCATGCCCTTAGTGCTTATTTCAAACCATAAAGAACTTTGTGTAGTTTACATACCATATCCTTGTTGTTGTCATCAACAAATCCTTTTGGCTATTCTATGTAGAATTCTTCTTCTAGTATTCCATTTAGAAATGCAAACTTAACATCCATCTAATAAAGTTTGAATCTTTTGTGGGTAGCATATGCAAGTAGAGTTCTTTCTCCTTCCATTTGTGGAATAGGGGCAAATGTCTCCCCATAGTCTATTCCTTCCACTTCTGCATATCCTTTGCAAAATAGTATGGCTTTGTTCATTGTGATTTCACCATTTTCATTTAGCTTTTTCCTAAATACCCACTTGGTACCAATCACATTTTTTTCATCTGGCCTTGGAACTAAACTCCAAGTGTTATTTTTCTCTATCTACTCAATTTCTTCTTCCATAGCTTTGTACCAATCATCACCTTCTAAAGCATCTTTTACTATCTTGGGTTCTTTCTTTCTTAGAAAGTATGATTATTTCCTCAATCTATTCCTTGTCATTGATCTAGCATCTTCATTTCCAATGGTTTGGTTAGTAGGGTGATGTCTTCTTACATATTTGGATAGTCTTGGCTCAGCTCTTGTTTCTTCATTTTGTCTTTCAACTTCAGAGTCACTATGTATATTTCTATCAGATATATCAACTTCTCTTTCATGCATACTAACTTTAGAATTAGAACATGCATTTTCTTCATTCTGTAACTCAACATCTAAATGTAGCTCAGTTTTAGAATTCAATTTAGCATTCATTGGCTATGACTCTGTAGTTACTAAAATTTGTTGTTGGTTTCCAACTTGATTGGGAGCTTCTTCTTCAGCAAGCATTCCTTCATAAAAGTATACAAATGATTTTTATTCCTCTGGTCCTTTAATTGGTTCAACATCATGAGCTTTTGTGTATCCATCAAAATTTGCATTTGCACTTTCCACAATTTTGTTAGTGTTATTATTCAAAAACTTGTATGCTTTACTTCTTGTGGAGTAGCCAAGGAATATACCTTCATCACTTTTTGCATCAAACTTACCATTCCTTACATCTTTAAGAATATAACATTTTCTCCCAAATACCTTAAAATATGTTACATTGGGTGTGTATCCATACCTTAATTCAAAAGGTGTTGAATTAGTAATTTTTTTGATTTGCACTTGGTACAATATATAGATAGTTGTACTTATAGCTTCTCTCCAATATTTTAGAGCAGCATTCTTCTCCATCATGAGTGTCCTTGCACAGTCAATTATTGACCTATTTCTTCCTTCTACAATTCCATTTTGTGGAGGGGTTCTAAGTGCAGATGTTTGTCTTTTGATTCCTCTATCGTTATAGAACACCTCAAATTCTTTTGATGTGAATTCTCCTCTTCTATTTGATTTTAAACATTTCATACTTTTACCTATTTCTTTTTCAACTCTTGCCAAGAACCACTTAAACATTTGAAAGGCATCTAACTTTTTCTTTAGAAACATGACTATCATCATTGTAGAGTAATCATCTACAAATAAAATTATGTACTTGTCTCCCTTGTAACATTGTACTTCTATAGGTCCACAAAAGTTAGTATGAACAATCTCTAGTATTTCTTTAGAGGTATATGTTTTTCTCTTGAAACTTGACTTAGTTATTTTACCTAGCTAACATTGTTTGCATTTCACATTATTAGGCTTTTTCAGCTTGGGCAAACCTCTAACTTTCTTCAAGTTACTAATATTAATCAAGTTATCAAAGTTAACATGACAAAACCTTTTATGCCATAACCATTCATCATCAAATTCACCACAAGACAAGTGGCATCCTCTATATCAAGGTAAAATAGATTGCTTCTAGTTTGATCTCCTTTTCCTATCAATTTCCCATTTGTATCATATATCTTACCAGTCTTGTTTCCAAATTCAACTTTGCATCCTATATTGCTTAGTTGTGACACACTCAATAGATTATAATTCAATCCTTCAACATAGTAAGCATTATCACATGATATTTTTTCTATGAGTTTAATAGGACCTTTCTCTTTTATCAGACATGGAGCATCATTATCAAATCTAACACTATTTCCATCATTATGGTTTAAGGTAAGGAACTTACTTTTATCTCCTATCATGTGATGTAGTCATCCACTATCATTGATCCATCTATCATTTTTGTTTATACAAGTCACAAGTGTAGTTGCCTCATCTTCATCAGACTCATCCTTCATTGTAACATAAATTACTTCATCACCATGTTCATTAGAATCATCTTCTTCAACAATGTAGCACTTATTGCCTTTGTCTTTGTAATCTCTATTGTCATTTTCTCTTCTATTTTTGTATTTGTTTCCTTCTTTGTAGTTCTTCTTCTATGTACATCTTGTAGCAACATGAACAACTCCATTGTAATTGAAACAAATGATGGGTAACTTACCTTTGAACTTGCCTTTACCTCTATGAAATCTTCTTTTCAGTAGGGCTTCCAATTGTTCAACATCTTCTTCATCAGTATCACTATCACTGGACACATGCTTTATCTTTCTTTTCTTCTTTTGCTTCTTCTCATCAGAATCTTTGAACATCAAATTATCCTTGAAAGCATATTCAAGACTTTTTGGCTTGTAATTGTCAAAGTTGACTAATTCAAAAGAAGTGAGTCTACCTACCAGACCTTCAAGAGTTAGTTTGTTTCTTAGAATACATCTCAATTCTTGGATTTCTGAAACTCTAATAGCATAAACTAGCAGTAGTTTCCTTAAGGCTTTTCTTAAAATATTATCATCATCTATATGACCAGCAACACCTTTTATTGCACTAACAACTTCTTTAATTCTAGCAACATATTGAGCAATGTTTTCACCTTCCTCCATTCTCATGTCATCAAATTTACCTCTAAGGTTTTCTAACTTGGCTCTTTCAACATTTTTGTCTCCTTTGTAGATGGTTTTTGTGGCATCCAACATCTTCTTCATAGTGTCACATCCATTTATGTCATCAAATTCTGCATAGGTAAGAGTAGAGGCAATCTCTAACATTGCCTGATTGTGTTCTCTCTTCTTCTTCATATCTTTAGCAGTAGGAACTATAGTTGGATCAATATGTTCTACTAAGATGGTGGATTGCACATGATCTCCTATTTCTCCAACGCAACTTCATTAGGCTTTTCCATGCAGGGAAGTTGTCTCTATTAAGCTTGGGTACTTCTCTCTTGGACATCTTAATCTTTGTGCTTCTACAACCTTCAAACTAGTTCAATCAATGGATAGCTCTGATACCCAGTGTTATAATTCTTTAGAATAACTGAGAGGTGGGGGGGGGGCAGGGGGGTGGGCGTGAATCAATTATTCAAGGTCTAGATTTACCAATTAAACTTTTTACTTAGCTTAGTGAACCCATTAAACATTCATGTATCCAAGCTTGTTACTAAAACTTACAAGTTACTAGTAAATCAACATGCAACATTAAAAACATAAAACATGAAAATTCATCCACACACTTGACATAGTGATTTAATGTAGAAACCCAATTTCAGAAAAACCACCAACAACATGCTACTCCTTTTTCACTCTTATGATGTAATGCCCTGTGAAAGGCCAATCCTATTAAATGTTACAATACACACTGTTAAATATAACTCGGTTAAGGGATTTCAATCACCCCAATAGAAGTGAGCTTGATTAAAGGAATTTAGGCCATTCACTTGGAATGCCACTCTGTTAAAGGATTTTCTAATGACTTTTACATCAAACTTAGTCCAAAGGATTTTACCCTAATTGATACAATTGTTAGAGAGTAACAATAGAGCTTTGATCTGATACAACTTACAACTTATCTTGCAGATTCTAGATCACAATTCAGTCCTCAATTTGCTTGGCTATCATTCTTTGGAGCTCTAATAGCTTGTTCACCCTTCAAGAATTTGTCCCCTTAATCCTTCTTGCTTGGTACACCAATGCAGTCACTTCTATGGTCACTTGACAAAGAAGAGTCCTTGACTTTCTGTCTTTTTCAATATATTTACCTTTGTACACACACTACTTCATTACCTGATATTAATTAAATAGGAAATTATGATACTTTTTCATTTTCCATCATCCGATTAGTTTTTAGATGGACTAGGAGGATACAACTTATCTACCCCATATCTTGTCTCTTCTAGAAAATTCTCCTAGAATCCATTTTAAATTTCCTAAAAATGGTTACCTCAAATTCTGTATCGCCAGCTTATCATTCTTATCTCCCACCTGGTTCACAAACTTCAAGAAAATGAACTTGTTAGCTCAAATTTGGTGAATCTTTGACTTTGCTAATAATATATTAGCTCAACATTATTGATCTTCTGATGCTTGACACATACTGCATTGCTCAACATCAATTGTGAATTCACTCGACATCAACTACATTTTATTGATGCTTGGAACCTATTTTATTTTTCTCAACACCAATTGTGTTACTTAGAACTCAGTAGAATTTTCTTTTACTTGGCATGAACTAATTTTTTTCTTAGTTTGAGCTAACTTTTCTTAGCACCTACTATCAACTTGGTCAAGCTTTGCAGACAGTCTTAGTATTACTTGTTCTTCTAAAGTTTCTAAGTGTATCCAACCTTTGTAACTTCAAGTGGATTATCAATAAATCATTTCACCATTGTCTTAACTGATCCTCACCCTTCATTACATAACCATAACTCAAAATTTCCTCTAGGTGCTATTATTACATCTTATTTATTAAATTCTCTTCATCAATCAACTAAGTGATAGTACTTGGATCTTATAAGCAATTATCTTACCAGAAAATAGCAAGTTTTACATCAGTGACAAAAAAATGATTGAAACATATGATCTAATTCAAAAATCTCTCTCTTTTCAATAATCTCTTTTAGTGATGATATTTTCAATCAGATCTCAACAGTTACTTTAAATTAAATTTAGCCATAAAACCTCAACAACAAGAGTTATATTTGAGTGGTCCCAACATTGCAATTTCACTTGGTTTTATGTCTTGGTTGTTTAGCAAAATATTTTGTAATCCTCTGAAGGCATAGGTTTTGGTTGTGAAGATTTGAAGATACATTAAATATTTTATAATTATTGTTCTATATGATTTTTAGATAATTTGGAATATTGAATTTCTATATCCAATGTTCTAAAGTATTATAGTCTCTCTCAAATGCCCTATTTCTATTAGTTCAATATATGTTTCGCATATTTCACCAACACTTAATGACTAATCACTTTTATATATATCTATAGGGATTTTTTTGATGCATCACTTATATTTCATTTTTATTTTCATACTATTTAAATTTATCTCGACGGTTTAAATATGACAACTCTAGTGTTTTTGTAGTTTTGTTATCATATGTGCCAATAGTTGTGCTTATTTTATTTACAATTTGATTTTATCTTATATTTGTATTTGAGGCTATTTTATAAGGTTTTCTATATCTAGTTATATGTTGGGTTTATCCTCAAATCATTTTGACTTGTCATGTACATATTTCAAGAGTTCATTTATGGTGTATTCCATATTTCATTAAATTGTTTCTTTTAGATCCAACCTATTCAATATTATGAGATTTTGTTGAGGATATAAATAAGAATACAAAATTATGTAGGAGAGCATGAAAATTTAGGTATGTATATCTAAGTATGAAGTTTTAAAAGATATTTGATGGAGTAATTTTGCAAAAGAGGACTAAATAGTAAACATAAGAGATCTATGTTTCTTTTGCAAGAATTTAGTTCATATTTTTCCCATTTAATATTTTATTTATCCGTCTTTTAAATAGTATATCTTGTGAGAATCTCTTTGAATCCTTGTATTTCATTTTGTAAATCATTTTGAGGAACAATGAGGTTTCTTAGATAGTGATCCTTTGAAAATGTTATATATTAACTATTTCAAATAGTGTGACTTGCATCTCACCATAGTTTGTAACTCATTGGGTTTCTTGTTGAGCTGTGGTTTTGTATGATTCTTAACAACAGGAATCCTTTCAAACTCCTCTCTTAAAAAGGTGATTTGGGATCAACTCCAAGGTTATGGGCAATCTTGTGACCTACTAGAATCCACTTAGTTGAAGATAAATATATTTTTTCACAAAGAGGGATTTTCTAGTTCGAACCAATTTTGGATAAGATGATCAATAGTCTTGCTATTTCAAAATTAACCACAAACAGAGATATATTTTTGGTATTTTCTATTGTTTAATGGATGCAGTATAACAATGCAACTATATGAATTCCTAATTTAACCAAGGGTTAGAAAACAAAATAATGAAGATAAGGTAACAAGAGATGAAAGTAAATAGCATGAAAGGGAAATTCCTAATGGACATAAACCATGGTAACAACATGTCTGCAAGTTAAATCATTGAAAAGATCGAGTAGGAAACCAATGAAAGTAGGAGCAGCACTTTCTCAAATCCACTAATGCAATCATCAATGAAAACTTAGTAAAATGGAAAGATGTTTCACTTCTTATCAAATCGCGAGGCCACTAAAAGTGAGATCATATAAGATGAGAAGCTATGTAGGAACAATAGGGTGATCTCTTCTCCAACTTTTTACATTAGTAGAATTTGTCAACATGCAAAAAAATCTAGAACTAAAAATATCGCACGATCAAATCAACACAAGACAACTATTGGCTCCATTATTATTATGAACAAGTATCCACAAAAATAACACAGTCTAGCAAGAATAAATACAATTAGAATGAGAAAACCAAAATCATATATTATTGCATCAAAATAACAACCTGGAATACATGTTACATTCCTAAATTTATAAGAAATCATCTCCTCATTTTGTGTTGAGAGTGAGAGATCTCTTTGTGCAAATATATGCTTAAAACTAATAAAAAAAATCTAATTATGTACAAACTTACTCTCTAAATGGTGTTAAATAGGACTCCACCCTTATTTAGATCAATTAATGGGTGCATGAGCCTTTACATGTCTTAAAACAAAGAAAATAAGTAGTAGATAAGAAGAAGGAAGTTGTAAGAGGATCTAGGAGTCACAAGAAGCTCTAAAAATTGATGCCTAGACTTCTTTGAATGTTTTTAGGAGTTGAACTATCGCTAGAATGCATTTCTGGTGCATGGAAAGCTCTAAATTTGGAATTGGCAGTTAACTATTAGCACACCTCTAACTTCAAAAAAATTGGTGAACCTTTGGATTAGCACACCTTTGGAGCAGCACAAGTTATGTACCTTGTTCACCTTGTACAACTTACTAGCATGTTCAAAAATCCAAAATTTTCCCAAGTGTCAAAACTAAATTTCTAGATTTTGGGTTTTCTTCCTCTTTATATAAGAGCGATGTCTAGACATTTTCTCTTGAATTTCTCTATAATATCTATCACTTGGGAATCTTTTAGTAAATCTAATGCCTCATATTTTTTCCTATCTATTTGTAGATAGTTACTGATATCCATTTGAGTTTCCACAAAATCATCATGTCTACCATCAAGTTTCAACAATACCTCTTTAGTCTTAAATGCTTTCCTAGTATCTTCATCAGGCGAAGCATCCTTGAAAGTTCTTTATAATTGTTCAAGCATTTCTTACACTAACGTGAGCTTCATCTTCAACTCATCTTCAAAAATCTCAAGGGAAAAAGAATCATAATACCTATATGTATCCAAAATTTGTTCTTGAGACTAACCTTTTAACTTTTGAATATCTTCATGAAGTTCTTCCATGACCTTATTTCTAGCTACTATCTTTTAAATCCATTCCTCAAGTTTTTCAATCTCATCTATTATATACACTTCCATGAGTGTAAACTACCTTTGAACTTTTATTGTTTGGAGTGTTTGAAGGTCTTTTCCCCAGGTATGTACCTCATCCATAAGCCCAAAATCTTGGTCTACTATAGATACCAATTTCTTCTCATTAGAATGAACATTATGCAACAACTTCAAATTGGCTTATACTATCTCTACACTCTTATGCTCAAAATTGTCACACCATTGCTAACATGTTCCCAAAAATGAATCAAATTGGACACTCCCCTTATCTCTCATTTCTAGTGTCACAATGAGAGTAACCTCTAGGTGGTCTTAATCGAGTGGACCTACAATTCCATGCAAATATCCTCTTAGTATCTCATTCTCTTTGTGCAACTTTATCAATTCATTCTCATTTTCATCAAAATGCATGAACACCTCCCTGAAACCCATAGTGATCATTACTTTATCTGTGTCTATTGTGGGCTTTTCTCAAAGTCAAATCTTTAGTCTTAGCATGTGGAAGAGGAATGGTTATGTGAGCAAGTAGGTCCTAATATCTATTCTTCATTATGAATTTAAATTGTTGCACATCACTTGTAGGTGGCTTAGGCCTCTTAATGGCTTCTACTAGTGCATCCATACTGTCCTCTTCATTTAGATTCAACTGTCACTTTTTTCAAACCATAACTTCCCTCTTCAACTAGGTTGGTATAGTGCCCATAGGAGACAAGTATTTAGTTGAAGAGGAGGTTTTCCCAGTAGGCCCTTTTCCCTTATCCCTCCTTTTTGGAGTCTTCTCCTTCAAAGAGAGATCTATATTAGGTGTCCCTATATTTTTTGTATCAAAAGTCCTCGCCTCTATATCCTAAGAATTTTGTTGAGGTTCTTTAGGTATCTATCCTTCCTTAGATACTTCATTGGCTAGTCTCTATTTAGGCTCTTCTTCATTCACTTCTCTCTCTTATTTGGTGATAAGAGGGAAGGAGTGGTTGACCCTTTGTCCAAAAATTAAAAATCCTAAAATGATGGTGGTGAGCTACTGAGAGATCCTTGTGGTAGAGGTGGCATTTGATTCCAATCCTCTCCCAAAAGTTGGTTCATGGTTGTATCTTGTATTTCATCAGCCACAATTTTAGTCCCTACTAGCATAAACTCAAAATTAGATATGTTGAAAATGTATGTTCCTTTCCCCTCGTATTGATCTATCCATTATTTTTTCTCATCATTTGAAGTTGTAACCTCAATAGGTTGCTTGGGAGTAGATGGCAATGTGATGGTAGAGCTTCTCCTTCTGTCTTCATGGGCAGCCCTTGCCAAGGAAGTCCTTTGATTCAATGGGAGATTGTCTTCTTCATCTTCTTCATCTTCTTCATCCACCTTAAGGATGGTTTCTAGGACTAGAGAAATAGGTATAACCTTTCTTTGTATCTTTTTCTTTCTAGTCCTTTTGACCATAGCTTTAACCTTAGCTTTCTTAGCAGCTAAGGGAGAGGCTTCTTCCTCTTGTATAGGTGGTGACACATCTTGTGCTTCCTATATTGGTTCTGGTTCTTGTTCTTGTTTCTATTCATGTTCCTATTGTAGCAAAGGCACTTGTGGAATATCTTGACCTTGAACTACTTCTTCATTCTAAGGCTCTTGGTTTTCAGGTGCTTGAGCTACCTCTTAAGGTTGAGGTTCTTTAACTTTGGGCTCAACTTGCATAAGATAATCTCTTTTCCTCTTTTTTTTCCCTTTGTCCACACTAAAGTAACCAACTTCCCTGTCATTCTTATATACCATTTCTAACCCAATTGGAGATTGCGTAGGGAAAGTTAGTACTATAATTTTTCATGTTTACCCTTTATTGGGCATGTTGTGGCTTGGAATGTGACCATCGGAGGAACTGGATTCATCTTAAAGGGCTTCTTAATCTAGTCTCATGTCATTTGGATTATATGTCTTGCCCTATGATTGATATATGCATTCTCTTCCCTATCAACCTCTATATTCATGATTGGCCTATCAAATATTATTTCATGATTGTACAAGGGATCCAAGACCTCTTAAGTATCTTGTTGGACAACTTTTAGTGCAATCTTTATCCTCAAGGAACTTCTTGGTAGATATAGAGTCATCCTACAATAATCCCTAACTTAGATATCATAGTCATCTATTGCATTCATCCAATGATCTTCTACCACATCGTCATGAACAAATTTTTTTCTTGCCAAAAGTTGAACTCTACCAATATTGTCAAAAAATGAATGAGGGGAATTGTAGTTCTCCAAGGGATATTGATCTTATTCTACATCAAAGGTCATGATATCTTGTTTTTGCTAAACTTCAAAAGGACCTATAGTGATGGGCCAAACCCAAGTCTTCTTATGTTGTTTCATCACTCTGTCATATGTAGATGTGAGTTGTCTCACAATCTCTAGTAAAATGAGCCTATCTAATGGATATCTCAGGATTTTCTTTGGATTCATAGTTGTACACACTACTCTTAGGTAGGTGAATGTCTTAAACTAGATGTAATAAGTACCCATCTTTGCAATCCTTGCTACTACCTCTACTAAAATTCTCTTAGCATAATGAGCCTCAATAAACAAGATGATTGCAAAAATCAAAGCATTTTTCACTATTTTGTATTCTTTGCTTTGATCCGAGAGCTTCTTCTTTACCAGTTGGGGGTATACCACATAAGGCCAATTATTAGCATCTTGCATGCTTCCCCTCTTGAAGAGTTATGGATAGTCAATAGTCCTTGACACCAATAACTACACTAAGAATAATGTCATATAAAACTTAGGGTCGGCCTTTACTCCTACTAGTTGCTTATCTAAGTTTTCACTTAGTATTGTAGCACAATCAATTGGCAGTTTAGTTGTCCTGATGGTCTCGATGAAATGTACCATCCAAATGTTTAGGTTCCCAACTACTGGTAGACCCATAACCCTACTTAGAAGCACAATGGAGTATCTTATGCCATCCTTCATGTATCCTCTAGTCATATCTACCTTGCCTTCCCTTTATCCCTTCAATTATCTATCAATCAAGAATGATGATTTTATGATCTCTACAGCTTCCTTTTCATTATCCCTATACCACCTTTCTACATGATGATAGGTGATTTTCACATATTGATCAACGCTTGAGAGATGGACAACTTTCTCAATGTTCCTAGGTCTTAAGTCTAGGGCTATCTCCCTTGTTATACTCTTTATAACTCTTTCTTTTGACACATAATTCTCTGCCAAGGCCATGAAAAACTCTAAAGATTGTACTAATGTGGTATGTGAGGCCACATTAACAAAGCCTAATCTTAAAAGTATTGAGATCATCAGGGACCTCTCCTTAGGCTTGCTATAATTTACTAGGAATGTATTCTAGTCTATGTGTCCCAATTCAGTATCTCTAATCTCTAAATGTGCATCTTGTAAGCATGATTTCTTTGGTGCACCTTGAAACTTGAAGACAACTTGTTTTGGATTGATCTTCTTTGTGAGTGAGGAGAAGGAGGAATCCATTTTATCTACACAAAACATAAATACATTAGTTTGAAGGGGTGAAAATTAAACCCTAACAAAATGCTAATTGCTAAAAAACTAGACCCATAACCCTAAACCCTAGCAAAACCACACAAAAACCCTTTATTTAGCTTTAAAATGTAGTTTAGTGCACCTTGTGTGCCTTGATAGGTGCAATAGGTGTGCTAAATGAACTTTAAAAGGTTCTTGAGTGCGTAGTAGCACACTCATGCAGCTGTACACCCTTGTGGAGTGCGCACATGTGCATGTTCACTACTATCAACATTGCATATGTGCTTTTGCTTAAGGGACTTAGTCAACTTTACCTAGGTAAGGGTTGGAAATGGTGCACCTTGAAAAGGTGTGCATGTGCACAAATTTCCCTTAGTTGATTTAGGTGTAGTATTTTAAGTCTTGTTGAAGGTGAATAAAGGTGCATTCCTATGCACCTTGGATAGGTGCACATGTCCACACCTTTCTTTTGTTAACTTAGTATTTTGGTGTGTAGGTAGGTGGATTTTGTGCACCTCTAATGGTGTGGAGGTGCACTCATGGAGGCTCAAAGGAGGTAATGAGTGAAGTGGGAGTGTCAAGGTCCCAAGTATTTATAAACCTAGGGTCATGTGCACCCTTTGGATGTGTGCACCTGGGCACGTGCATAGGTGTGCACCTCTAAAGGGAAGCACATGTGCACTAGTATATTTAGTGCACTAGCATGCCTTGATAGGTGCTCCTGTGCATTAGGTGTGCTAGTGCACTCCTTTACTTTTAAAAAATTACCTTAATTTTCAATTTCCTCAAAATCTGACACATAAATTTTTTAGGCAGAGGACTAGGTAGGACCCAAAATCTAGGTAGAGCCCTAGAAAGACTCTGACTCTGAAGAAGAAAAATAAATACTAGGGGTTCACATTTCTAGAAGAAAAGGGGCATGTGTTGTGGAACCACAACATTTCCCAAGGGAAAAATATTGGTATTAATGTGTTGAGTATTGTGATGCACATTTTTGTTACTTTCAAGTTATTCATTAAGCTAATATGATATTTAAATTAGAAATTGAATAATTTATCTTTTAGTATATGATGATTCATTCTCTCCTCATTAAATATTCTAGTGTGTTCAACATATAGGTAGCAGAATTTAATGTAGAGATAATGATAGATGGATTGGAAGAGGAGGAAAAATAAGGATGAATAAACCAATGATACACATATTAAATCCTCATACCTTGAATTTTTTTTTATTATGTGAAGTGTAAATAAGTGTTGAGGAAATTTAGCATTCACGTAGATATTTATAATTATTCTATGAGATATAAAGATTCTTGCATAAGTTATATGATAAATTAATCAAATGACAATGATACTAGATGACTTGGTATAATAATATGGAACTAGAAGTAATAAGTACTAAAAATAAAATAGTGTTCTTCTATTATTAGTTTGAAATAACCTAACAATAATTTGGTATAATAAATATTGTAAAAAATCACTAGGATGCTAGAATTTGTAATTAGATGAAGATCACAGATCTTTCAAATTTTCCATGTTTTTCCATAACTTTATCTATATTATCTAAAAAAGCTTGCACACTCATATATTTCATCATTATAATGTCAGGTATCTGTACCTAACTTCACACATGTCAATTTTGTCTCTATAAACATCATTGATCAAAACTCTATATGTTCTACCATATAAATGATATGATGCTTAGACAATTTTCTAAGTATAACTGCCATAACTAAATCTCCATGATCTACCCTCTTCACCTAGCTAATATGTTTCCATAAATGACGACATAAACTAATCTAACCTAACCAAATTTCCAACAATCTCCCCCTTTGGCATTGATGGCAACATCTGAGAAAATTTGCTAAGTCCCAAAATAAAACTTTTAAAAAAAATGGCGTTTGCAAAATTTCAAAATAGTGGATCATTACATATTTATCATCTTTCCTTATATCTTGTAATTATACTATAACTTCCCTTTTGACTAGAATACTAACTTCTACATTTACTCCCACTTACTTATACCTTATCTCTTCCTTATAAATATATATCTATATAATTTTCCTTATCACTTCCCCTTTGACATCAATGACAAAGGTGCCAAAATTTATATACAAAATCAAAATTGTAATACCTTCCCTCTATGTAGATTTTGATATTCTAGAAACACAGTCTATAAATCTAGACTTTAGACTTTCAAACTCTTTCTTCTAGGTGTCCTTGACTATCTCTCATATAATCATAAGTGTGCATAAACCATAGGATACCACCTCTACTAAATTCATATCAGAATGTGTAAACCTCTCATAAGATGTCTTCATTGCAAGAGATTTATAAAGATACTTTTGTACATTGCTAATCTTCAAATTCAAATATTCTCTTTACAAAGAAAATATTTTTATCATTCTTTCCTTCCTCAATTCAATTATCTTGATTTCATCATGAATCTGAGCTATAGTTGCCTCAAGATCTTCAATCTTCATATCAAGTTGTTGTAACTTACTTTCCAAAATATGCAACTCATTCATCTTTGTGTTTAATTTATCATTTATGTCCTCGATATGATTGTATGATAGGGTGCACCGTCCATACAATTTTTTTCCTTCTTCCATTCATCTTCTTAATTTCTTGATCCAAGCATCAAGTGTTTGTAAATCATTTCTGACATTTTCACAGACTTTCCTAAATAACTCTACATCATGCAAGGTTTGTGCCTTGACAATTGTTATATTTGACAAATTTGTAAATTCTACATCAAAAGCTTGAATAACAACTTTTTCTCTATCTTGTGGGTTTGGTTTTTTCATTCTTACTGATATTGACTTATGTAATATGTATGTTACATCCATGAATGAACTCTATAAACTCATTACTTTCTTGTTCTTCTCAATTGCTACTTGAGATCAATTTAGTTTGATCATCATCATCCAATCTAGTAAGAATTGCTAATGAAAGGGGTATCTTATAAGAACTAGGTACACTTGTCTTGTTATCTTCCTCCTTCTTTTTCTTCTTTTCTTTTTCCTCCATTCTTTTCACTTCTACTATCTCTCTATCTTCTTCTTCTTTCTTCTTTCTTTTCTTCCTCCTTTTTCACCTCTTCCTCTCTTTTCTTATTTTCTTCATCTTTCTTTCTCTTTCTTCCAATTTCTTATTCTTTTTATCTTCTTCCAACTTATTCTTTCTCTCTTCTTCTAATTTTCTTTCCTCTTCTTGCTTTTCTTCTTTTCTTCTTCCTCTTTTGTTTCCTTTTCTTCTTCTCTTTTTGTTTTTGCTTCTAGTCTCTTCCTTTTCTATACTTCTTTCTTTATTTCTTCCTCCATTTCCTTTCTCTTTTTCTCTTCCTCATATTTAGAGGTGGTGTTGTTGAACAAATTGCCAACAAAAGATTTCCCATAATCCTTAAATGGATCTTCTTCTTCTGTATCAAGGGTAATCCTTGTACTATCCACTTGCATGGTATCAGTAACAATGGTTACCTATGGTGTTGACTCTGTAATTATTGTATCCTTCCCAACCTCTTCCACTATTATTACTATTGGTATTGATGTTGTAAATGTCTCTGGTAAGGTTATTGCTGCTACTATAGACTCAAGTGGTGATGTCTTCTCTTCCACTGTAGGGAGGGCTCCCCCTATATCCTTACTTGCTTGTTCAAAACTAGGTGTGGAGTTCATGAACTTCACAATTTCTTTTTCAGTTTCCTTGTTTACCTCTTCATAGTTTCCAACCATCAATAATATTTCTCTTTTCTTATTCATCAATATGGTCTCAATACCATTTATTATTATTTCAAGGTCTTCATCACTGTTTACCTAGCACAAGTTTCTTATCCAAGTCTCTCTAATTCCCTTATCCTCATTAGCTACCAGTCTATTATACAAATATTTTGGTATGTGCTTTTGAATATCCTCAAATCTTTTGTTTGTCAAAATCATGTGCCTCACAACTTCATTCTCCAGCTTTAATCTATCCATGTTGTTATACAAATCATAAAACTAATATAGCTGTACAAAGTTACTATTGTTTGTAATTGCAACATTTAAAGTTTCAACCTTTGGTTTCCAAGGTCTTTTGACTTCTCTACTTGTGTTACCTCTATTTATTTTTCCTTAGATTCATTAGATTCAAATGTTTGTAGAGTTTTCCTCCTTTTTCCTAGTCCACTTGACATTTAGCTTGTCCTTTTCTTTGAAGGAAACTCTACTTGTTCTTTCTTAACCTCAATTAACCTCATAGACCTCCTAGTGCTAGGTAGTGTAGTTGTTTGAAATTTTTTGATACTAACTTCTCGTTCATCTTTTCCTTTATGTGTTGGAGGTACAACCTTTGGTTGCACTTGTGACACTATTGCATGGAGTGCACTAGCTAATGGTCCAGCTACTGTGAAACCTTGTGATAATCCAACATCATTTGCTAATGGTTTATCCACTAATACCTTAATTTGACCACTTTCTCACATCTCCATAGAAATTTACATTTCTTCTCTATATTCCTCTCTTGTCACACCAAATTCTTTCAATATTTTATCAATGTTTTTCTCTACTTTCTTTTTGATTTCCTTTTTGTGAAGTTTACTATGAACTTCCTTAACTTTCTCCTCATAGGTTCCCCATTTAGGACACTCCCTATCTCTTTCAAACTCCAAGATTATCTTTTTATATCATTATATTAGTTCCTCAATCATTTCATATCCCATTGGGTAAATACATTTGAATCTAGGTTCAACTACTTCCATATAAGTAACATCAATTTCAACCATAAAGAAAATTTCATTCTTGTACTTTTCAACCAATGATGGTGGGGTTCTAAATCTGTGTTTCATGGCTGATTGAAAACTTTTCCTCATCCTTTTAATAACATCTATCATTTTCTCCTCTAATTTCTTCCTATAGTAATGGGTTACCATGCTCATAGTGCACTTATCATTATCCCATTCATGATCAAGCATACCAGGGGAAATTTTGATCACTTGGAAGAATAGATGTGTCAATAATGATTCAAATATGAACACTGCATTTGTTGTCTTCTTTAACCTTTCTATGTTATCCAATAATTGTTGTCTTGCATTTTCACAAATATTGACATCTCCTCTCTTCACACTCATCAAGTAAGTTGCATGGATGAATCTACAAGGCATTGAATTTAGTCTAGAACTATAAATCATTTTGTAGCTAATGATTTTGCTAATATGCCTTACTTTTGTTTTGGTTATCAGGTCTAATCTCATATTTCTACCATGAGATTTAGTCATGAGGTAAGTCTCAACTAGTTTCTTTACATTTTTTTCATTTAATGGATTACAACCTTCATTACTCAAACTAGTAAACTTGTGGATCAACTCATTGTCAATCATAACAGGGATGTCACCTACCCAAAACATGTCCTCGTGAATTCTTCTCAAAATGGTTTTACTCCATTCATGATTATCAAAATTTGCGTAAAACATTTTCTTGACTAAGTTCAAGTCATTTAGATATTCAAACTCTTGTTTCAGAGACAAATCATTGTTACAAACTAGGTGCAAATCCTTATGAATGTCTCTATCACCAATGCTCTCAAATTTCCAATGAATGTATGCTCTAATATCCTTGACATGTAATACATTATGGGAAACTTGTGAAAAAGCCCCAAAGGAATTATCTTCCAAAGAAACACATGGGTGTTTCTTGAACTTATATCTAGTCCTCTCACTCACATCAAATAGTGTGGGATTTCCATTTTTCAAATTAATACTTCAAATAACAATTGCACACACAATAAATAGCTTATTTTCGTATAACTAGGGCTTGCTTCAGTTTGTATTTGAATAAATCTTTCAAATTCACTTTAAATTTTCTCCAAATCTCTCCTTTATCTCTTGCATGATTGAATGGTACTCAATAACTCAATTTTGACCCTTAAATCACTTTCAATTCATCTATGCATTAATTGTGCAAGTACACAATCAATAAAAATTGTTTTTGATTATTAAGAGACTTGATTTACTTCATGTACTCATATACGAACTCCAAAATATTTGTGCACTTAACCACACCTTCTACACATCATGTTCTACCTCATAGTAACTACACATTCCTTAACATTCTCTATAACATCTCTTTTATCTTTATGATGCTCGATCTTTTGTAAAAGTACTTGATTCAAATAGGATGAATCAAGTACAATTTATGACTTCAATATCCCTTCAAGTGCTTCATTTGACTACTCTTTCAACACTACATGTGAACTTGATGGATCTTTGGCTTTGACAAATACCTCCTTGAATTATTCTACATGTTCTTTTATACTATCTATCTAACTATCACTATTGGTATCATTCCTTTTTGCATTCATGTTCAAGTTTCTTCTAAAATTTGGATTCCTAGTGTTGTACCTCATATCCATTCTACATAATCTCACCATATGGCCAAATTTTTTAAACAACTAGCCAAGGGTGCATTGTTTCCAAATCTAGATCCAGGTTGATTAACAAGTGCTCTACAATTTCTTGCATTATGTCCAAGGTTTTTGCACTTGTAACATGTAATGTTGTTCCTTGCTTTATCATTTCCTTCTTCAGATCTTCTTCCTATATGGTTAGTACCTCTAAAAATTCTACTATTGTTATTATTGTTATCAAATTTAGGTTTCTTACAATTAACTACTCTATGACCAAAACCATAGCAATAAAAATTAGTGATTGGTTTAAATGACTTACTTGTGCAATTCCTTTTCCTATGACTAGTTTCATTACATGCATAACCTATTCCTTTGAATTTATATCTCACTTCTTTAGGTAATTCAACTTGCTCATGTTGCATAGGTTCATTAACTTGTTTAGGTTTCTTCACTTGCTCAACCTCCTTAGATGCATTATCAAATTGATTTGGCTCAATCTTATTCAGATCTTCTTTATCTTGCATAGGCTAGTGAGTTTTAGGATTAGGCTCTTTCTAGCTTCAAATTTCTTAGCCTATTTTTCTCTAATGAAATATCCAAGACCACTGTTATCATAAGAAGGTCTCTAAAAAGACATTTGTTCATCAATATTTTCACTGCTATAATATAATTTCTCAAGTTGTTGCTTGGACTGAGTTAACTTTCCTTTCTCAATAATATTGTACTTATCAAGTTTTGCATACTAAAAATTAGTAGACTCATGCTCAAATGTAACTTTTGTAAGGTTAGATCTTAGAACTCCATTCTTAGATTTCAAATTAGACTCAATTTTTCTATCATCTTTCTTCGAGCTCAATTTTAGATTAGTAATCTTAAGTTCATGCTTTAGCATCTCATTTTCTCTCTTCAATCTTGAGACTTCATCACTGTCCTTGATTTGATCTTTAGGCTCTTTCTTGGATTTTAGATAGTCCATCTTATCTTATAGTTTTCCAATGTAGTCTTTTACATATTCATATCTTTCTTTCAAAGCATCTCTTTGTTAAGTAAGAATATCAATCTTCTCAAGAGCTTCTTGTAGGTTCTTCTATAACTATTCCATATCCATAGAGAGCCTACTCAAGCTATTAAGCCTCTTCTAAGTGATTGTTCTCTGATACCAATTGTTAGAAATATGAAATACTAAGAAGGATGGGGTGAATTAGTATTTTATAAGCTTTAGCCCAAAATAGATATTATTAACTATCTTATAACTTGCATATGAAAGAAAACTAACTATGTTGAACAATAAACATAACCATGCAATAAGAGAACTCATAACACCATATTTTTTAACTAGGGAAACCCTGGCCAAGGCAAAACCATGGTAGGGATGGAACCCACAAAATGATTCACTACTCAAAAGTATCTTGTGAAAGATGTTGACCCAATCAAGAGTCTATTACATTTGTATAGTGTCTCAGTTTGTGTTAGAGGACTACACCTTGTTAGAAGCCTCAATTGTGTTAGGAATTGTTATATAAAAATAAAAAATGTATGCAAGATGAGCCCACTTCTCAAACATGCAATATAAAATATAGTTCCTTCAATACAAAGAGATAGATAAAAAGAAAACCTATTTACACCTCTGTTGATATCTTCAATATCTGATACTGCCTTTACTACTCACAAAATTCACATTCCTCTGATCATACATCATAATTCACATCATAGGTCATTACTTAAATATCAAATTATTTCACAATCACTCTCATTTAACTTCACATTTACAATCTTTCCTTTATATCTTGCTAATTACAAATCATTTTCCCAGATTGTCATCATGTCTTTATACATCTTACAAAATATAAAATTAAGTTTTGTTGACTTAGGTTTAACATCTAGGATACCATCCCTAATAAGGTAAGTAATTATTTTGTAAAAAAAAAAGTATTCCTTAACCCAAAATACCCATTTCTACGTCTTGCTCTATTTTTCCTATATATAGTTGTAACTAGTAATGTGTCCATGCCTTTATATGTACTATCTATATTGACCTACACACTCACACACATCATCATTATGATGTCAAGTATCTGTACTTAACTCCACATGTGTCAATGTTGTCCATGTAAACCATGTTGATCAAAATGTTATCTCTTCTACCAGATAAAATATATGATACTTAGACAATTTTCTAATTATAATTGTGATAACTAAATCTCCATGATCTTCCCTCTTCACATAACTAATATGTTGTCATAATTAACAACATCAAATAGTATAACCTAGTCAAATTTCTAATAATTGTATTTTATTCTTAAATCCTAAAGATTGGGTAAACATTAACAAGCTTCACATTGTAGATCTCTTAACAAAGTGCACACTTAATGAGTGTTCAAAATCCTTCCATGAGGTAGACTTTAAAATGTATTTTTTTATTACTCCTAATACGGTAAGCCACTAGAAGTGACAGTAATGTAAGCTCTAACTGAGAAACTTTTATGCTGCAGTAGTAAAGGATTATGGTTGTCATCTCCACTGGAGTTTTTCCTCTAGATAACCAAGGGTTTATGTGTGACCAAAATCATGTGTCAAATGTTTTCATGTGTGTCATTTTTTTATGTTTGAAACACCTTAACTTTCCAACAATGACAAGCTTCCTTACTAAATTTTTTTGAAATATTTCTCTAGATCTCTCTTCAAATCTATGTTGAAAAAATAGTGTGGAAGTAAAGAAGGTACTAGTTTATCCCAAAATATGTTATTAAGACAATTGCTAGAGCTTAGATATGTCATTAGAAGTTCACACACCATTAATGTGCCAATTTTATTTTAGAACATGATGTTTCATTTAGCTCTTTATGCATACAATATGAAAACCTCGTGAATTATCGTGTGAAATCAAAATTAGATTATGATAACTTTTTATAGATACAATTTGATGTGGTATTATTAGTTAATTCTAACAAACTTGAGACATAAATATTATATATACATACCCAACATGTACATGTACATATATGTGTGTGTGTGTGTGTGTGTGTGTGTGTGTGTGTGTTGTATATGTTATATGTATATGTACACACACACATGCATATATATCTATATATGTATATATATACATGTGTGTATGTCTCTTTGTTTATATGTATGTATGTACATGTAACATGTTTGTGTGTGTAAAATGATGATATTTATATTTAATTGCTATAGACTGTTTTTTTATGACTCTTTTGTATATTAAGACTAAAATGTTTAGAATTAACAATCTTATTAGTAATATTAGTTGAAGGTGCTACCAAAGGGTTGATTCAAATACTAACATTTACACTTCTTTAGATAATTGTTATGTGTTGTAATAGATCATTAAAGCTACAAATATCTGTATATTTGTCTATTGACTACACTATTAAATATTGTCACTATTAAGTATGAATTTTGTGAATGTGATAGTAAAATACAAATCATAATGATTCTATTAAAAAAAGAACTTTAAATATCTAACAATATATTAATAATGAAAAATCTACTGTAACTTATTAATATTTTTATAATTACAAATAAATACCTAAAAAAATAATTTAACTAACAAAGAAAATTTACCAATTAGATTTGATTAAATAGGACATAAAAAATACCTTAAAATTTTACATCTCTAAAATTTAAAAATAACTACTATTATTATTTTTTAATAATATACTAATATTATAAATTATAATACAATATTTTTTTCATCTTTACATAATTAAACAAGTGACACATAGCGTCATAGTTCCTGCCATATGTGTGATAGAAATAGGCTTATGCCATTAGGTGATATGCCGACTAAAAAATAGACAATAGACATTTATCCCTTTAGTGCCATTCTATGATTTTATTATTGAAAATGAACTTTAAAATTTGTGTATGTATAGTGTTCATGTTTGGTAACTTTTAAGTTTCATTTTAAAAACCAATATCATTTTAAGAGTATTTGACTTTAAAGTATTGATTGTCATGTGACACCTACTCCATGTTTTAAGGTGGTCAAAATTCAAAGGAAACATATTTCAAATGATATGACGAAGAGTTGACATTTCGAGTGTTATAGTTGTAAGAAGGAACAAAATCAACTCTTATTACATTACATATAAGTTTGGAGCTATAATAGAGATGATGTTAAATAGATATGTGAATACCCTCACTGATCAAATGGAAATCAAAGTCTTAAAATAGCATATTTGAAGAAGGAGCCTCAACTATGCTAAAAAAATAGATGAAGGTATTAGATTAAAATGTTGATACAGTAGCAATAGTAGGTATATCATGCTGGGAATATATGAATGATCACGAATAAAGCCTACACAATGACAACAACTATTATAACAAAAGAAACATCTCAATGGTACAAGAATTTCATGTGAAATGAGAATAGCTAAATGAAAGATTGGGAAAAAACAATGTTATTGTCATTGGAAAAGTGGCATGAAATGATAGATACAGTGGACATGGAGAATATAGCAGTTCATCAAGTATTGTAAAAGTTCAAGAGAATATCATAAATAAAAGTGCATAAATAATAGTACTAGAGGTACATTTATGATCTTCATAGGCAAGGGAATGACAGAAATAGCCGTAAATAAAGTATTTAAATCATAATGACATTGAAAACTTGACACCTGCAAGAGGACTTTACAATAGATGAATACATTGGAATTTTTCAAAGGGAAACTTTTCTTGAAAAGCATATCTATATACATTAAGCTCATAAATTGTAAGGCAAAGTACTAGTGAGCGAATTTGAAAAGAAGGCTAAAAAGAAATTGTACTATAATAATTCAGCTAACGGATGAGATTGGTAAGAGTATTAATCATCATGAAATTTGAAATCTGTAGATTTATCAGGATTTATGTACCAATCATTCAATTTTGAAGCTTAAATTTTAAGAACAAATGAAGAACTCAGTCAAGCTTAGTTTCTACTTTTAGCTTCAAATCATACTAGCTGTTACAATACAAAAAAAAATATAGTTTTAATGAATCTAATAAAACTTAAAATAGGTGCAGATATGCTTAACATGTTAAGACATGCTATAAAAAGATTTTAGTAAAGTATTTTTAAAGTGATTTTCACAACTAAGAAATATCTAAGAAACATTTAAAAGTTCAGATTAATTTATATGCAAGTTTACTCAAGTAGGGTAGAGCATAAACCAATTTAAATGTCGAGAGAGCATGTTCCAAATACTTAATTCATAGTGTCTTTAATTGAGTCTTTAACCAGGTATTTTTTCAAAGTACAAAGCTTACTATCTTGAATCTATACATACACATTTGGTTACTTTAGAAATAGTATATATACATATAATTGAGCCAAATATTTTGACTGTACAAAACTTTGATGTAGTGGAAGGTACATATAAGAAACTTTTACATTCAATGGAACAAGGAAGTGTATCCTTTTGCTGGCCAAACGTGATACCTACAAAATTGGTAACATTATCAGTGCATTGTAAATGATGTTAAATAGGGAAAAAGTAGTTGATTTTTGTAATTAAAAAGAGACAAGTATAAAGAATAAGTACTTTTTTTGTTTGATGCCTAGTTTATCGATTCATAAGGACTGCACGGGTGATGGTATTGTACTGGTTGAGAGTGTGTGTGCTAGTTGCTAAAAAGTCTTGAAACATAAATATTACTTCTGATTTGTCATCAATGTATTACTAATAATTTATGTTTCTAAGAGTAGGCAGTAATTGTTGTACAATATTGTCTTCGATAGAGCAATGAACTAGTTGCTGGCTATCATTTGTGATAATTACTTTTAGGTACAATGAATATTTGTATCAGACATCTTTTTTACATCGGTTGCAATATCCTTTTTCTCCATTCAATGCTCCATAGCTTTCAAATCTTTGATTGCATTTTGAGCAAAAAGCATGGAATGGACTTGAATATGCATTTTCTATAATCAAATTTCCCTTGACCTATTTACTATGTGCATATATTAGTATGCTTTAAAACATGAAAGATAAAAAGATAAAGTAAATGAAAAAGGATTTGGAATCACTTACCTCAACTAAAGTCTGTAGCAGCCCATGGAGTGCATCTAATGTTCTTTTGTTAAGTAGGTTGCAGATAAATGTTGCTGGAGTTGTTTGTAGAGTTGGTTTTTGATCAGTTTTTTTAGCTATGTTTCTAAAGAGGGGTGATGGTATTTCATTTCTTTCAAGTTGGTGGTGTATCCAAACATATTAGGGTGTGAAAGTTGGATGCATGTATAGCTAATCACAAGTAACAAAGTTAGTTTTCTAGTTTTAGAAGTTGACATAGTAAAATCATAAAATGTAATAGAAAGAAAGAAATAAAGATTTATTTTCATAGATGTATCAATGAAGTTTCTTGTATGAGCTTACTAGTGCTTTTCTCATGTCATTGTTTCCATCTTTGATTTCAAGCACATTTTGAGTACCTTTTTTGTATGTTGTTAAAACGATAGCACCAATTGTTCCAATGGTGTAATTAGCTATGCTTGTTAGTAATTACTTTATAGTTGTACCAAGAATGAATTTGTATTCATGCAATATAATTGGTATTGTTTCAACTATGCTAGACTCTTTTAGAATTAGTATGCAATCACTATCTCCTCGATCAAAATCTAATTTTGGTTCTATGTCGAAGTCTATTATTCTTAATGCCATGCCTGGGATTATTTTACTTTCATGCCTATTAAGAAGATTGTTGTTACTGATACTTAATGTTATAGTAAAACTATGCTGGACTCTTTTAGAATTAGTATGCAATCACTATCTCCTCGATCAAAATCTAATTTTGGTTCTATGTCGAAGTCTATTATTCTTAATGCCATGCCTGGGATTATTTTACTTTCATGCCTATTAAGAAGATTGTTGTTACTGATACTTAATGTTATAGTAAGCTCTCCTTTGGAGTCTATAAGGTCAGCACATAGCACTTCATGTGTTCTAGTTACTTTGTCCAGGAAGGCTTTGTAAAACACCAAGACATCACCTTTGAAAGTTTGGTCTACCTCTTTTACATTTAGATCTTCTATTAATGTACATGGTTCATTGTCCTCTTTTGTCCTGCAACAATTAAAGGCCAAAAAAAATTAATGTTCAAATATTTGGAAGCATGTAAAGGTTGCAAGAATGAAGAGATTGCAAAGTTTAGATTTAAAATACCTTTTGATGGGCTCTTGTTGATCTTGTGGTGGATCACTTGCTAGTTGCTTTGGTGGAGTAATTGTTGTTATAGACATAACCCAAGTTAGAATTAAATTGCATATAGGTGAATGAATGTTGCAAGATGGTCTGTCCAGTATGCTTTAGTTTTTTTTATAGAGCATGTACTTACTGGTGTATTTGTCCATACATGGTCAATGAGTGGTTTTTTTATGTTGTGTGTTCGAGCTAGCATGAATTGAATATTATATTTTTGCATATGTTTTATGAGTGTTGTTGTAGTTATGTTTTGTGTGGACATGTCTATGTTGAAATCTCCAACAATGTAAAACTTGTTTTTTGATATGTAGATTGTAGCTATTTTAGTAATTAGTGTTTTGATTTTGGCAATTGTTGTATGTGCTCGTATGTAAACATTAGAAACACTATGTTGAATTGGTTATGAGGAGATTGCTTGAAGTAAGTATTTTTATACTATATATATGATAGATTAAATGGTTATTGTATCTTCCATAAAGAATATCAGTGTTGCATGGGAGGAAAAATTGTTCCTGTAGACATATGATATCAGTGGACATGATATCCCAATCATTTGAAATGTCATTTGCATGAGCATGTAGGCTATGTGTGTTCAATGTGCACAGTAATGTGTGTTCATTGTGAGTTGTACAGTGTAGTTGACTTTCAAATTTCCATGTTGCATCTGAGTACAGTTGAGACATTTCATGATGGATTTTTTTGCGGATTTTGAAATTTGTTGGAATCAAAGGTTTTAAGAGATACAATGAATTAATTGTTCTTGTTCTTGAAAGTGTTGTGTATGTTAAGCTATGCTATGTTATGTCACTAGAATCAAATGCAAGACCATCCATTGCAAGGCCTTGGGCTTTATGTACTATCCTGGCACATGCTACTTGTATTGGAAATTGTTTTCTAATTCAAATTTTTCCAGTAGTTGATATTTTGGGAATGGGTCTTGCAATTCAAAGAATCGAAACCCAGTCTATTTGAATGCCTTGAATGTAACACTGGCATAATTTGTTTCTTTGTTCCTGGCCTATTTTTGCATTGTTGAATTGTATCCAAACTATGTCAACTTCTTGTTGTTTGGTATATGCCTTAAATATTCTGTCTGACCCATTTACTAGCCCATCCTTTGTGTTGTAGTTTCCTACAAAAATTTCAACAATAATATTTGGCTTTACAACTATTTGGACTGGTAGAATCATTGTCTGTGTATACAGTCGCATTGCATTAAAATTTTCATCTTTGAAGTCTACTACATCTAATATAATAGTCTCTAAGAACTTTGGAAAGCATATTGTTGTTGTGTGTAGCCACATCTTTTTTCTTGTAAAATAGATATGGAAATGTTGGATGGATAAGTGGCAGTCAAAGACAAGTTTCATTGAGATAGTCTATATCATCTTGTTTATGTTGCCCTAAATGTGTGTTATTTAGAATAAAAATAAATTTCTCATCTTTCTAGTGAATTGTACTATTCAGTGAATAGAATTTCACATTATCAGTCCAAAAATTATAGGGCATTAATTCTATTGTTGATGGTTTGTTATCAAAAATAGTTAAGTTAAGTACTACAAGTGCTTGATAGAAATCTCCGCAGAAAATTGTGTCTAGATTGCCAAAGTATGTTGTTGGAAACTACATTATGTCGCACAATTGTTTGTCAATGTAACATAAGAAGGTGGAACCTACCAGTAAAATTTCATCTACAAGGAGCACATGTAATTGACTATAGTTCTTCGACATTGTATCCAATGTTTCTATACTGAGTGGAATGAAATATGATTTGTTAAAAGGTATGTGAAAAGCTGAATGCAATGTACTTCCACCTATATTGTATGCCACTTTTCCTATATATGTAGTTATTAGGCCTTTAGATTTGTCTGGATTGTTGTCAATGAGATTACTGTAAATGCAAATAAGCACCTGGAAAATGGCTATTACTGTAAATGTTTTTCCAGTTCCAGCATCTCCAGTTAGGAAAAGATGTAGAGGAGTTTTTATGTCCTTAAGCTTTTTCATCACAATATCCTTGACAATTGTTTTTTTCTCTCTACTCAACTTTCTCCTTAAGTTATAGTACTCATTATTGCTCATTATTTGAGGGAGATGTATAAGCTCAAAATATTTTGGACTTGTATTTTGGAGTTGTCAAAATTCTTGGTTTTTATATCTTCATGCATGTCATACTTTTCATCAAGTGTTTCAATTATTGGTTGTTGGCAAATATTGTCTTTGATTTCTTTGCTATTATCTATTTCATTAATAGCACGGTCAATATCACCCCACGTTAAATTTGCATTGTGTGAAAACTTTGCTCGATTCTACTAAATTATATATGCATTATGCATATGAGCTTTTTCCCATGAGCCATAAGTTTGTTTGAATGTATCTTTAGTCATAATGAATGGAACATATAGCAATAATTATTCTCTGCAATAGTTTTCTAACTATAAATGTTTATTGAAATTAATGAAACATATGATGTTTGGTTTAGCTTTTGGTTCAAGCTTAGTTCCATCTTTTTTATAGCTCAATACAAATTTTGCTAGACATAAATTAGCAATAGCTTGCAGTCGACGTAGGTAATATTCAATTAATGATTTGCACATCCAATTTTCAGAGTTGTCATGTTCTTTCTTTAATTGCTCTATTGGTTTTAGTACAAATGTATGATCATTATGTGATCACGTGTCAATAAAGATTCATTTTCTAGATGAGTTGCTTGTTGAGAAAACATTTGTTGTAAGTTTAGTAGAGCATTTCCAAGTTTTCCTATCATTTTGAGTGCATCTATATTGTCTCGTTGATGATCATCAAGTATTTTTTTGAAAGGATTTGTCATAGACCTATCAACTTTTGCTATGTATGAACTGCAATACATTGCAGTTGCATACGCATTAAGAATAAACTATGCATTTGTATTTTCTTTCCATAGAAGAGGTATCTTTTTGCCAAAGCTATTATTCCAAATTTGTGAGGGCTTTCTTTGGAGAAAGATTGTTGGTCTCTGAATTGTTGACCTTAGAGTAACAATGTAATTTTCTTCAGTTATGTCTATTTCTCTCAGGAAGCTGTCAAATGTGAAAGATGTGTCGTACGTTGCAACTTTAAGTTTGCACTAAATTTTGTTGGCTATTGAACTTATGCTTTTGTCTTTTTCAGGCAAGGACTCAAGTATTGTTATTTTTCTGATTGGTGGAAATGGAAAGTTATGTCTACAATGTTTATTTATTGATCTTTTGCATTGCTTTGTATAATGATGTCTATGGAGAAATAGCAATATCTGGATCAAATTTTTTTGTTTCACATGTAAGATATGTATCGATGAAATTTGTAATACTTTCATTGCTTTTCTTTCCATAGACAGGTGCATCCTTCACCCATATGAGAAAGTGATCGTGTTCATTTCCACAATTCTAAAATTTTGTTACTAAAAAGAAATCTACTACATTTCCAAAAAAAGATTCGTCTAAAAGTATCATTTTCTTTAGGGAATTTATTGTTAAAGTAAATAATTAATTAATTATTAATTATTTATTCTATTTACTTAAGCTTAATTAGGTTAATGCATTTATTTAATATTTAGTATTTAATGCATTTAGTGATGAGTTATTGACAACATGGGAGTTTGTTCCTTTCTAGCATGTTTCATTCTTTTGTGAAAGAGTGCTTAGTTGTCAACATTATCTTCTACCTCCTTTCAGCTTGTTCTACAAGCTTCCTTGAGGCCTTTATAAGTGGTCTCTCTCTCTCATTGTAAATTCATCCATTCACATAGTAATTTCATTTTTCTATTGTGAAATATTTTCTCTTACTTTGTTTCCTTCAAGCTCTTGCTCCTTAGGTTTCTGTTCGACAAAATATTTGCATTGTAGGTGATCTTGGTGACTATGGAGTTGGATTTCATCAACTCCTACATGGTATCAAAGCTCCTTGTTGCTTCTTGTTCGAAGGATTTTTTTGAAGCTGCGATTTGGAGACACAAACCCTAGTTTATTTGTGATTTTTTCTTCAATTAGGAGGAAGAGCATTTTTTTTAGTATTTGGAGAAAAAGGAGAAAGAGGGTTTGGCATAATAGATCTAATATTTTGGGTTTTTTCTTTATTTTTTGGAGGTGTGATGGTGGTGATTTAGAAACAAATAACTATAGAGGTGCTTTTCAAACAATGATATCTCCCTCATACGGACTCATTTTTTTAGCAATGTTTTATGCTTTGGGGTAGAATCTTGTGATCTACACATTAGTGCAAGTGGTTTGACATCTCTATTCCTGAATTTTTTTGCAACTCACAAATTCCATTTTTGTCACTTTAAATGCTTTGTACAGGCTCATCTAGACACATAATCAGGTTCCATTTTTTTTGAAAGTGCATTTTTTTTGTCTACTTTCCAGATCTGCAATTAGATTATAGGTTCTATGGAAAGAAATTTTACTTTCAAAACAAGGCCCTAAATTGGTTATTGTAATCACACTAAGTAAAGAGTGCCCAATTTATACATTGTGTGGGGGGGCACATTTTCTTTTCTATAATTTACTTCGGAATAAGACCCATCTACTTTTGTCTTCTTCTTTCTCTCAATGGTGGATCCATCTGTGACCCATCTCATACCACACAACTATCACACCTAGAAGGCACAAATGACATGACTTCTCATGTTAAGGGACTTATGGTCATGTCTAGATGAGAATCAGCATGTTCTTACATGCCCTTTTGAGGTTCTTTAGCACAGGAACAAAATAGATGAGGCCATGGGATTGATTGCACTAAACATTTTAGACAATCTAATATTTCACTTGGATGGTTTGACTACTACATGAGCTTATTGGCTCAAATTTCAAACTTTGTTTGGCCAAGTGAATGAGTTCCAGGCACCTTAGCTAGATGTAGAGTTGACTTCTTTGACACCTGACAGATTTCCCACCATTGAGGACTTCTTGATGAAGTTCAAATCTTTGTGTACACTTTTGCAGGGATGTGGGAAAACCAAGATAGATGATGAGTGCATTTTTTTTATACTCTCAAAGTTGAAGGGACAATATCAGATCTTCTCTTCCACTTTCTACTCCATTATGGATGCCTTGGGCAATAGACATAGGATGCCTTCATTTGAGATATTTTGTGATTGGTTAACCCATGAACAGTCCAAGATCACTCACATGGATTCACTTTTAGGTTCACAGTCACAGGCATTGCTTGCCAAGGATCCATAGGAGCAGAAGTTGAAGTAGATATCAGATCCCTCTTCTATTGGCTCATCATCTTCTAAGAAGAAGGAGAAAAAGAAGACTAAGACTCCTACCTATTCCTATTGTTAGAAAGGATCTCATGATGAGGCACATTGTTTTCAGAAGATATTTAATGGCTATGAGAAACAAATTGCAGATTTGCAAGCTCTTCTTTAGAAGAACACTATTTCTTCTCCATCCTCTTCTACCTCACAAGGGTCTGCCTTTTAGTCTTCTTCCACATCTTTTCCATCTACATTAGATCTTGGAAAGGGTCATGCATTATAGGCTACCATATATCTCCTTCATAGGTTCCTTGGATACTAGATTCAAGTGCTTCTCACCATATGACATCTTCTCACAGTGTCTTCTCTACTCTTGAGGCTTCTCCCATTCCTCATATTCACATGGGGAATAACACTATCCTACCAGTCTATAGGAAAGGTTCAATTAGGATCCAAGATGGTATATTCAATGATGTATTGTATGTTCCATCTTTGTCTACCAATCTTCTCTCAATTTCTCAGATTACACATAGTGGATCAAGGAAGACAATTCAGTTCATTGTCGATTCAGTCTTCATTCAAGATCGTGCAATAGGAGGTCTTATTGCTATAGGGGCCATTGATCCTTCCACTTGTCTCTACACCTTCTCACACTTTGGTCCACCATCTCCATTGTTGGAGCACACTTCTTCTCTTTTGCAGGAGCATCATGTGGTGCAGTCATGATACTTGAACCTTTGTATTGTTCCTAAGATCCCTATTTTGACTTCCACACCACATCTAGTTGAGGGCTTTTCTCTTCCACGAGATTCTTCTTCTGCTCTACCTGATCCTCCAGCTTCATTCATTGAGACTCTAGGAGCACTTGTTGTAGATACTATAGTGGACATTCATGATAGTGTCATCACACCAGCCTTGGAGATTCCCTTTCTGATTCCTCATACATTTTCCTCTGGGCATCAACAAGGCTTTCCAATTTTTCCTCTCATTCAGGGATTCCCTTGTTATGTACCCTTGTTTCTTCCACATTGGATTTGCATTGGTTCAATCCATCCTTCAAGGGCTCCTTTATTCTAGGGAAGCTTTAGCCTCTCTCATTGGGGGCTAGTTGTACTTATGGTTTTGAGTGGGTCTTTTGACTCTTTTTTGATAGAAGTTGTTGTTGGGGGGATTGGTTGAGGCCTTCCTTCCTTCACTTCATATTTTTTTTCTACATGTTGTTTTTATGTCTTTTTGGGGGAGGTTTTTTCGCACGTGGTTTTCTCTCTTTCCCCATTTATAGAGGTTACATTTTTTACATTCTACATGGGTACCTAACATGGCCTCATTGCCGGGACCCATTTTGCATTTTCATCTTAGTTTTGGGAGCTTAAGGCATTCCCCTAAGTTGCACTTAAGGGGGGATGTTAGAGTAAATAATTATTTATTTATTAATTATTTATTCTATTTACTTAAGCTTACTTAGGTTAATGCATTTATTTAATATTTAGTATTTAATGCATGCAGTGATGAGTTGTTGACAACACGAGAGTTTGTTCCTTTCTAGCATGTTCCAATTTTTTGTGGAAGAGTGCTTAGTTGTCAACCTTATCTTCTACCTCCTTCCAGCTTGTTCTACAAGCTTCCTTGAGGCCTTTATAAGTAGTCTCTCTCTCATTGTAAATTCATCCATTCACATAGTAATTTCATTTTCCTATTGTGAAATATTTTCTCTTGCTTTGTTTCCTTCAAGCTATTGCTCCTTACGTTTCTCTTCGACAAGCTATTTGCACTACAGGTGATCTTGGTGACTGTGGAGTTGGATTTCATCAACTCCTACATTTATCTGATGTCTATAGTATTGGACACAAGTTATTAGATCCTTCTTAATTAGTTCATATGTGGTAAGTTCTATCATATTTGATATGTTTTGTGTTGTTGATTGGTGATTGTTGTATAGTTGTTTGAGCATCTTCATTAAAGCCTTTCAATTTTGTTCAGCACTTGTAAATATGAGAAAAAATGTTGGAGGTCCTAGTTATCGTATCATAAGGAAGACATCTTTTTTAAGCTAATGTGCATAGTTTGGAGATATACGAATTCTCTTGAAGTCAATATACCCTATATCTGATTTTAGTATTTTTTCTAGGTTTGGTTTGTGTTTAACATCTCTTGCTAATAGCTTCCTTCCTTTTAGCTATCCTTTACGAATTCTTATCCACATTGTGGACATGACTTGACCTATGAGTATTCTTATTGTTTTGAAGAAAAGATTTGTTGTGTGATATGAAAAATGTCTTAGTGAGTGCAGCAATTCCCACTTTGCTATTTTTTGATATGATAGTTTTTGGTCGATGTCATGGTCATGTGGATTACCAAAAAATAGTGGTGGAAAATTCATTTCTTCTACATATTTATCTTTGAATATTCCAATCAGGCATTGGTTTTGTGCAGGTGCAATTTCCACTAATTTGTCTTGCATTGTATGTATGTTTATAGATTTTGTGAATCCATGTACCAAAGTTTCACAAGGGTCATTTTCAACATCACTTTCACATTTAGTTTCAGTGTTATTTACATCATTTTTTTCAACAAACTCATTATTTGTTTCTAGTACTTGTTTCCAATTTATATTGAGTTTGACATGTTGTATTTTGTACAATGTTCTTGTTAGCAGTTGTTGAAGAGCTTGCATAATAATTTCTGGTTGCAACATTCCCTTTTGAAATGCATTTTTGTATTCTAGTCTTCTTTTCAAGGAGACATCAATTGTTGTTGTATCGGTAGTTGATAAAGGCAGAGCTCTTTGTGTAACATTACTATCTATAGGAACACTGATTATTGAACCGGTTAAGCCAACTTGAGATCTCTTGTGTCCCAATTCTCAAATTTTTGCAAATGCAACTCACAATGAAACAAGATGTTCTTCTAATCATGTTAGCATATGCACATACTACATTGGCTTTTTCATTCGAATGTTATATGGTGTATTGTATTGAGGAATCTTGTATTTATTTAATGTAGTATTACATTTGCAAAAATTGAAATTTGATAATGTATTGCAATTTGATTTGACTAATCTGGAATAAGTTTGCTTTTGTTCAAGCCAAATTTTTTTAATGGCTTTCTTAAAATGTAATGTTTGACAAACACTGCACATGTGTATTGGTGTGGCTTCAATTGCATTTTGGAATACTTTAGTTGCAGATAATGTTCTTTTCCTTTTTTTAAAGAGTTGTTCTAGATTACTGTTTCAAATGCTTTTTTTCAATCTCTAAAGAGAAGTTGTTTCTTTTGTAGGCTATTTTTGTTGATTGGTATCTTAAATACTAGTTTTTATTTTTTGGAGGCAACTCTTCCATTTTACGAGCTCCTTTTGGTTATTGTCTAGTTGTCTATGGCTTTGATCTATGCTAGTCGCAGTTTTCATGTTCACATTTCTTGTCACTTGATTTTGCGTAGTATTTCTAATTAATTTTTTAAATTGAGAAAAGTGTAGTTGTTGTTGGTTCTACAAACTTGGTGTCACTATTTCTATTAGTGGTTCAAAATAACCAAAAAGTGGGTTAGCATCATGGAAAAGAAGCAAGTATGGTTTAGTCACTAAAGATTCGTTGAAATGCAAGTATTTTTGGCCTGTTGTAGATGACCAAATATGTATTACTATATTCAACCATTTTGGCAACCATCATATGCAAAATATATCTCCCCAAAGACCTAGTTTATTATTACTTACGTTAGGATTTGCACGTTTTTGCATTCTTCACAAATATGTCTCACGAGCCCTAACTTTATGCAATTCATAAAGTATCTCTAGATATAATTCATGGTTGTAAGAATCAATTGCCTCTGATTCTTGTTTTTTTAGACTATTCAAATTAGTGTTCAATAGTTCCTTTGCGAAGGTCAGTTGATGTATGCTTATTCCCAAGCAAAGGTTCAAATAAGCAATCTCCAACATTATATGTAAATGTTGGAATCCTAGACAATTCCTATTGATTAAGTACGTTGTCAATGTTGAAGAATGGCTTTAAGATTTTGTTTTTGTAGTTCTCTATATCTATAGTTTCAATGTTTTCTATTTTCCTTTTTTTTAGTGCCACCATCTTCTATAATTATTTTGGCTACGGTCGTGGAATCTAATTCTAACTATTATCTTGAGGAAAACAAAATACTATGTTGCTTATACTAGGAAAATGTAGATATGACTATTAGATTTAGAAAACATGACAAAACAATGATTTAAAATTCAAAGCAAGCAAGCATTTTAATTACGACTTTCTACATGTGATAAAGAAACCAATAGTTTACCTGGCGCTTGTGTATTTGCAATCAAATGCTCTGGATGATCTGAAATTTGTTACAAGGGTAAGCAATATCAACTGTCATCTTTGTACGTATTAGATATTTAGTCAAGAATGTAAAACATTTTTCTAAAAGTAATGGAGCTAAGATATAAGATAGAAATGCGAGAAAAAATAGTAAAATAAAATAAGGCTAAAATATTATTAGAATGTATTTGATCACTTTATGGAAGTATAGTATAAATATTTAGTGGAATATATTACTATGGTTAAGTGGAACTTTTGTCACTTCTGGTAATGTGCTGGTATTGTTAATGTGCTAGTGACTAGCTTTTTGGTTGTAAGGGTTCATCCCCTTGTTTTTGGTCACTTTTTATTTCAAAAACATTTTGAATGCATTAATTTTTCTCTAGAAATGCACTTGCGATTGGATAGGATGGCTCATATTTTGTTGTTAAGTTCTTGTGTTATATTATTATATATGTGGCCATTTAAGCCCAAGAATAAGAGGCCAAAGTCCCCAATATGACACGAAGTACTTAATATCATGCTACGTTCAATACATAGATGCAGAGGAAAAAAGGATAGATAATATAGAGGATGATGAAGAGAGATAACGTAGTAAGATAGAGTGGTAGCAAACATAAGTTGTGAGAATTAAATATAATTATTTTTCTTAATTAAATAAATAGTCAAAATAAAATCATGGTTATAATAAAAAATTAAAATATATTATATTTTAATTAATCAAACTAAGAATTTAATTTTTATATTAAACCTCACATTTGTATAAGAAAAAATGAAATGTATTGAAATACAAAAATATTTTATAAGTAAAACTAATTGTTTAATTTTACACAATTAGAAAAGGTTTACTATTTGATGTTTTGTATTTCTAAATTTTTCATAAAATTAAGTAATTTTTAAGAATGAAATAATATCTATATATAATTTAATGTGTACATTTGTAAATAATAGATAGATGTAATACATATAAATTTGATGTTGATGAATAAATATGATGTAATAAATAAGAAATAGAATATAACTATTTAATTTTAATACATCGTTTATAAAGACTTAATAATAATAAATATATCTTTTAGAATTGAATTATTTATTTTTTGTGGTTATTTCCTTTAGTATGTTTTTTGATGTAAAATATAATTATTAATTTAATATTAAAATATATATTCAAGTTCTGAATATATTTAAACTAAATGATAAATTGTTTAAATAGAAAATATTAATAATAATTAATGATATAATTTATAAATTGTAACACTTATCAATTATGCATATTACAAACACTATTATAATATTTAAAAAAAATATTATTTAATTTATTTTTCTAAAAGTAAAATAATAGTAATAATTTAACTATATTTATTTAAAAATTAAAGTTTTAAAAAAATTAGAAATTCAAATACAATGATATAACATATTGAAATTATATTGCTATTGAGAATTAATATTGATTAGACATGTGTGAGGTGGAAGATAAAATGATTGAAAAAAAAAATCTTATCAATTTGTCACAAGTGTGGAAAAGATAAAGTTTTAATTAATGCATTCATTAATGTATTGTTAGAAACTATTTGTATTCTTGTTGAAGGAAATTAATTTTCTCCCCCACCAAAAATCGTATGGACCAATAGAATGAATGAAAAATGTGATCTATAAAATAATTGAAAATTAGAAAAATATATAAACATTTGAAATTTTATATAATCTTTTAAATTCTTTGATTTGATTGGTCAGTGTTAATGTCATATTAGCACTAACATGAATGCATAGCAGATAAAAATATATACTTATATTTCTATCTTATCGATTCATTTAATTTTTTTATCAATCTACGTATATCTATAGTTCTTATTAATGTTTAAATATAACTATAACTATATCAAAAGTTATATTTTTAATAGTTAAAGCATGACCAAATTATTAAAAAAAAACATAAACATAATTTAAGAATTGGTTCAAATATTTGAGGAGTAATAATTTTCAAATTTTAATGTTTAAAGTATAAGTATATTTTGTTTAGTTATTAATTTATTAACAAGTATAAAAAATTATTATATTATTTTTCAGATCTGTAAATGGTTGACTTTATAAATTCAATGAGTAACATTTTTAATGTATTTATCTATAGAACTTTTGATAGTAAAATTTTGATAGCAAAATAATAATGATATCGTGGGAAAATTATGGAGCATAGATATCAAAAGTCATTTTAAATATGATAAATTTTCAATATGTAATGAAATAATAATAAATATTTAATAAATAAAATAAATAGTTGTAAAGTGAATATAAAATTAGATTTTGTAAAATAGATATCACTTTTACAAACAATCATTAAAAGGCAATACATAATTATAATGTAACTTTTTGTTAATATTTAATTCTAGTTTCACAGCTTATAAAACAACGCATAAATGAATCAACCTCAACTTATTGTTAAATTAAATTTACACAACAAAAAAGACAAAAATTAAATCTCCACAACAAAAAGACAAATCCATAAACATATAGTAGATATTAAGACAAAATCTATAGATACAATATTAAATATGACCTCATGGAAAAAAAAGATATGTTCTTCAAACAAAATCTTTATCTTTTTAAATTTGAACAGATTATAATAGTAAATTAATGGACTCTTTGTTTCAAGGGTAGTTATTTATCTTTTAGCAATTCAATGATTTTTGTAATAACATGTGCTTCAAGCATGTAAGTAGGAGTCATCACTATTTGATCTAAATTAATTTTGAAATATTTTTAGTTCCCATCGAATTGATCTAATTCAAGCATAAGTAAAAGATTTGTCCTTACAATTACGACTACATGAAATTAAATATTTTGAGTTAAAATGTGTTCCAAATATCTTCCAATTTCTCCATTCAAACAGAGATGATGTATTATAAGAGTACTATCAGAAACCTAATTTAAGTTGCCATTTTATGAAGAATTGTTGTAATGCCCCGCCAAGGGATCAAAGAATTAACTTAGAATTTTCACTAAGTTTGGTAACATTTTTTTTTTTTCCATGAAAGTAAATACCACATATAACTTACTCGTAATAACGGAAGCAATAGCAATGTCCATCTAAAGAGTAAATATAACATATACAATAGATTACATTCTTTAAGATCCCTTAACGTGAATTACATACATGATTACAACATCCACATGGAATAACAATCATAAGTCCAATGTTCAATTATTACATATCCAACTGCTCATTCATCCACTGTACATGTCACAGGGTATGAAGGCTTAAAAGTATATACATATGTAGAATAAGATACATCATCCTATTCTAATCCATGATACATCAAGGTAAATATAATCACATGATACTCATGATACATCATCATAAAAGTCATCTACATCCATCATAAAGATCTACAAAATAAACTAAGTGCACGGTTCCTCCCAACCGTTAATAGCATCATTAGACCATCGTGGATCCTAGCCATCCCTCCGTGCATAACATTCCAAGCACCGAAGAGATCATCGATATTATCACAGTAGGAATGTCACTCCTAAAACATCCTACTAACATGAAAAGTAAAGCATAAGATATCATCATCTAACATATGCTAATCATCAATGAAAGGATACATATCCACCATCACGAAGGACGCACCAACCACAATGTCTCAATGAATCTCAAATGATAAGAGTGGAAAATACACTACCACCCGACCGCGTGGTACCTAAGTGACCCACTCCCACCGTGCTGAGGAGATAATCTCAAGTCCCAAATAGGCTATCAAAACCACATAGCACATGACTCCAAAGTCCAGGAATCCTAAAATTATACTAACTCAAAGGTTCCAATCACAAAATAGACATCTACTTCCCAGAGGCACACAATGACATGTAGGAACCTACTATGCAAGCGGGAAAGTGTCATCGCATTTATCTCGTACAAGTTACCCTGGCAGTTAGCTAAACTCCACGGGTCCATACAGATCTCATGCGGCCACTAGTATCCTTTCATACTGACAAGGCATACTATGGAATGCAAGGTCGCAACCATGTGTTCTCTCTACTCCCATCCTAGCCTATACAAGCACTCAAGGCATGGGCGAGAACCAAAACTCTTATCTTTTTAGGTTCATTCAATTAGTATTAAGTGTGAATGTTATCACTTATTAAACCAACTTACAATGAGTTATCCTGGCAGCCTCTTAAGGCCCCGGCCCCCATTGCAAGCCACTTCCCGATGTAGACACCTAAAAATCCTTTAGAAAATAAAGTATTTTTATTTTCTGAAAAAAATCTCTAATGACATCATCATTTATTAATTAATTAATTATTTAATTATTTAATTTATTTTTATGCCATTAAATCCCTTTATCTTAATTAAAAATATTTAATTAAGGAATCCCTCCCAAAAATGTTTAAATCTTATTTAAACATTATTTCCTTATTTATTAATTATTTAATTAATAAATTAACCAAAAATCTCAAAATAAATAATTTATTTTTTTTTTTTTCAAAACTTGGCCAATTTCCTTAAGACCACTAACCTCTTCCAAAATCTTCTAAATCCTTCTTTAATTTTGATTAAAGGCTAATCCCATCATTTCCTACCCCTAATCCCAACTCAAAATATTTAATTAAGATTAAATATTAATCCTCATATTTATTAAAAATATTTTAATAAATATTTCCTCAACCTAAACTCTTGAAATAAATAAAACTTTATTTATTTTCTAAAAAATCTTATTTATCCTCATCCTAAAAGCCTAGACTCTTCTAGAAGATGTCAATTCTAATCCTAATCCCCTCCTAACCTTGTCACATTCCCTAAACAAGGTTAGCCAACTCCTAAGCTAATCCTAATCCCTCTTCTAATCATGTGCACAACTTAAGCAAGGGTTAAGACTTGCTAACCCAAGCCAAAGTCAATAATCTCATCCTCCTCCCAACCACCTCTAAGCCAAAGTCAACAATCTCATCCTCCTTCCAACCATCTTTATTTATGACCCAACCATCTCTATTTGACCCAACCATCCCCATTTATGGCTCAACCTCCCTCATTACTCCTTTGACCAACCCATATCCTACCCTCTCACATCCAATCACCTTGTGACATGTGTCACCTCCTAATTGGCTTTAAACAAGCACAATCCATGTGCTCCCCTTTGAGTGCATCCTAGCCCTCCCTTACCATCTTGCCATCCTTGCATCTTGACTGTCCATCCTTCCACCCCTTGGCCTATAAATAGAAGCCTCTCCCTTCACTAAAATCATCCACTTTTGAAGCAAACTTATAATTCTATTTTGAGAGCCTAAAAACTACCAAAATACTATTATAATGCTGAAAACCCTCCATACCTTCATTGTTGAATCATTCATCCACACTCATATTTGATTATCACTCATCCATTTGGAGCTTGAGCACATCGTGAGCATACATCCACTATCCATCTGGGACATAGCTTCGTCATCATGAGAAGCACTTGAGGAGTTTACCATCTTTGGTCTACTTTCCTCAATTTTGTCTTCTTTGGTCCTATCTTAAGTGTTTATTTGTTTTTTAGTATTGAGAATGCTTTTTATAGATTAGTGTTCATTTTACTCTACTAAAATAGGTGATACATTTTGGCACGCCCGGTGGGACCCACTTCACGGGTTCTTTGCAAACATGCTAATGTGATTTAGAGTGTTTTCAGATTTTTCAAGCTTATAGGTGGACGGAGCACGTTGAATTCTTCTTCCTCTTCTTGTCTATATTCTTCTTCTATTCTGTCTACTTCTTCTTGTGGGATCTTGGCCATTTTTAAGTTTATTTTATTTTTATTTTTTTTTTTAAAAAATTTTTAAAAAAAAAATCTCATCTTCTCTCTTCTTCAAATTTTCTTAAAAAAAAAAAAAAATTTTGGGTACACCTTTTTTTTGTGAAAGTTTGGTAAAAATATGCATATTCATATATATGTGTTGTAATAAAAAAAAAAATTCAAAAAAGTGTAAATTACGTGCTTGTCTTTTTGGAGTGGATTTTGGCCCCCAAAATTTTTTAAATTTCTTGCAGGTACCATCCAAACCCATCCAAACCAATTGGGCAGCCACCACAACGCCATTTCTAGTCACAGCTTGCGGCCTTTGAAGACCACCAACACCGTTGCTCTCATTCATTGGGTTCTAGCCATTGTAGTAAAACATCATCATATCAAGTCACTCTCTAATCATGCATAGTCCATGCCCATTGGATCTGCCATGTTAGCAGGTCAAATCTTTTTTTTTTTATGCCTATGACAGCCATATGGCCATGAAATTTAAACTTGCAATTTGATGATGTCAGCACGACATCATTTCTACATGCCCTTTTAAGCCTTTAGAAGCAACATTTGGTGTTTTGCTCATAACTTGAGCATCCGGACTCTGTTTTCAGAAAATGAAATATCCTCAAAAAGCTGGTTCCGAGCCCGTCATGATGGTATTGGTTTCTATCACATTTTACAGCCTTTTAAATACTTATTTTCACTATCAATGACTGAACTTTGATGGTTTTTGCAGGGATATTTGCTAACTCATGCATTATCGGTTGAAGACTTCTATGAAACCACTAATCACGTTTCTTGCAAGTTCTCCTTACATGGTTTAATGCTCTTGGAAAATGAACTTGAAAATTTAAACACTTGTCTTTGAATGCATGTTGCTAAAATGAACTTGAATGTTTAAACACTTGTCTTTGAATGTATGTCGCTTAAATCAATCTGAATGCCATGGGTTAAAATCAATCTTTCTTGGAATGTATGCTTAAAACAAACAAACTCAATCGTGAATGCAAAAGATCAATTAACCATTGCAATATCTCACACTTCAGTTTTTGGGCATAAAAAAAATCTACATTCTAGAAACTTCCTAAATTATAAAAACCAAATAAAGACGCTTTAAGTGAGTTTGTAGTTGGACTCACCCTCTTTAATCACCCATCAATTCAACCATTGGTTACAATCTCAGTGCCATCTATGGGGATGGGTCCACCTAAGAGGGTGTTAAGTGCTCCACAAAGATCAAACTTCACTTACTTGTATTTTTATTAGTTTTTCTAACTTAGAAAATTCCTTGAATGCACATTAGGTTCGCTAACACTTCATTTGGGCACTAAAATTGAACAACTCTTGACGTGGAGGGCCTCCGGGCGCGCGCTTGATATCGAATTTCATACACTTTTGTCTTGGGCTTAAAACAAACTCACACTCAATCTTGAATGCCTTAAAGAAAAATCAATCGATATTTGACGTGGAGGGCCTCTAGGCGCGTGATTTTACTTTATTGTTGACCCTAACTCTTCTTCTTGTTTGAATTCTTCAATCGATTTACTTTTGTTGGCGCTTCAAGTTGGAATTGAACATTGTCTCTTAAACATGAGTACTTGCAGAGTCTAGATTGGCACACATAAGAGTCAGTTGGTAAAAGAACAAGCGTGTTTTTTAGCCCAAGGTCATCCAAGTCTTCTCTCCCCTTGTCGTCTTTCGAGGCCATCTTGGGTGCATAAGATTAGGATCCAAAACCTTGTTTGTCTTCTTAGGAGGCCTGCTTGGGGATTTCATCACCCCTTGGACGACCTCAACTCCAGCGTTCCGGCGGAGTATAAGAACCGGGAGGTGAATCAAAAGACACCTCTCTTGGGATCAAGATTTTGTCACTCGGGCTAAGCCTCAAGGAACTTTATACCCTTGAGAAGTGAAAGAGGAGAAGTGGGTTACCGCTCCTCTTGGCTGTGTGACATCTTTTTGTTTTCATCTACGGATTTGGGCCTCACGTACCTTGGGTATATCGAGGAGTCCCTAGCTAAACCAACTGTTAGCCTTGCAGACAACCATCTAGGGTGTTAATGTGTTTGAAGTGACTGATCGAAACATTTGTAAAACATACACACTCCTTGGCGCAAGTATCACATTCTGAGAATCAAAAACTTCTATGTGGTTGTTCCTATCTATTGCTTGATTTTTTATTTGTTGAATGAATGTTTGCCAAACTTGGTCAATCCTAGCTTAGGGCATACTTCGTGTAGTCACTACTTATTTCAAAAATTGAAGAAGTTGAAGCAAAACAACTGAGATCTCTCAAAGCCAAGCAGATTTAAGAATTCATGTCAGAACAACCCAAACCCAAACAGAAGTTTCACAAAGTTAAACTCAAGCCATCTCAGGTATACCAAGAACTTTCAGCCAAGAGAAAGGAACTAACACCAAACCCTCGAATTGCCAAACTCCACAAAGCAGAGGACAAAGCTGCTGACGAAGCCCTTCAAGATGCCTGGTTAGATCACACCATCCAACTTAACCAACATCTAGGAGTTAACAATGCTTATGCCTTACCAACTAGGCATGATTTCTATGATTAGACCCCCTTGTTTCTCCACATCTTCTTGCATAAGCTTCACTTTTGCATTAGAGTCATCTTTGTAGGTAAGCCAGCTAGCCATCCTTAGTCATCCTCTTAAGCATTTTAGTTCTCCATCTCATTTAGTTCTTTTCTTTAGAACCAAACCATCTAACCAGTAATCAAAAAAATTCACATCCAAGCCTTCAAAATTGTTGTCACCTTGCCAGAATTCTGCCATTCCTACCATCTTGCAAATCCACCAGTCTCACCGAGGTTATCCCTCTGACAGAGCTTTGTCTAGGGTAATCTAGGCTTGTCACTTGTCATCCCTCATCACCTTGAGCTAAAAGTTGAGATCCACAAGTGGTTAATCTCATGTTTTTTCCTAAAGGATCATCAGTCTATCCTTAAGTTGACACAATCACCACCAAGCTTGCACATAGGAAAGAAGACCTTTCATGCTTTGGCAACATATCTTTGAAGTTAGAATCCCCAACCCAATCCTCCTTAGGTTTTTCATATAGCTTTGTCTCAAACTAGGAAATCATTTGCATAAAATAGCCTTCTCCCTTTTTCATCCATTAGCATTGTTGCATCTCATCCTTGGGAACATTCTGCATTTTCATGCCACCCACCACTCATTTTGGTAGAAACACAAGGAAAAAGGACATGGATCCTAGTCATAGTAATAACACATCTCGAGCTCAGCCATACCCCATCATTTCCATGATGGCACCCGATCCACCACCACAAATCTCCGAAGAGACAAGTTCCTCCATAGACATTGATGCTTTCATGAACCAACCTGGTCATGCCACCATTGTTAATGCCATCATAGACCGAAACAAGGAAACCATCATGGAAAATTTCTTAAGGGATAATGTTGGTTCCTTTGAATTTGGGCGTCCACCACCTATCGACATTTCAGATCCTACACACCTTTTGTTTGGGTGGCAACCACCAGTCGCAGAGTCATCTGTTCTTACCGATCCTTTCTCTGGATGTCAACCACATCAGACAGAACCTGCAGACCCGAATATACCCTCAACCCAGGTGCCTACTCCTATTCCACAAAACACCCATCCCATCCTCACTCAACCCTTAGTACATGCTACATCCCAACCAACCTCATGTGTATCATTTGCCTCTGCTTCAACCACTCATTTCCCTACTCCCCCAAATCCTCCGTTTACATCCAACAACACTACCTTTTCACTTCCACCTCACAGCACACCTAGTCTATTTACTACTCAAATGCCACCACTAGGGTCAAATACCTCATCTTCCATCCCACCCAACATCACTATCAACCCCTTTGTAGCTAGCCAAAGCTCTTCTACCTCATTTCCTTTGGGACCTTGGAATGTTTTTATAGCGCAAGGACCTACCACTGGTCTTCCCCCTAGCACTGCAGCCATGTCTGCCCCTCAAACACTTTCATCTACCACTTCACATTGTTATTCACTACCACCCCTTACCAACTATCTCTCCATGCCACCTTTGGGAAATAGCCAAACCATCCTACCATTACGGTTCCCTATGATGAATACTCTACCACAGAATAATTACCTTGCACCTACTCATAATCAGTCATACTCTCAAGTAGGAGCGCAACCCACATATATTGGACATGGTATGTATTCCCAAAGCATGGCACTAGCATTAACCACCTTACCACTCTTTCAGCCGCAGTCTTCACACCAACAATATGCTCAAGCACCTACACAACAATATCTCCTAGGGCAGCAGCCTCATACTTATCTTCCCCACCAAAAAACTTCTCAGCAGATGCAACAATATACCCAAAACACATTCCAACAACCCATAACATCCATTCCTCCAGCTATGCAACCTATTTTTCCACAGACACCATATGGCAACCAAGGTTTTCCATATCAATCGCAACCATCAGATCCAGGCATGTATCCTACGCTAGGGGCACTCACTCCCCCACCTATAAACTCTGAATGGGAAGAGATGAAAAATGCTCTCAAAGCCCTCAAAGATGGGACAGACTCCAAAACTTTCAAGTTTGAGAATGATTGCCCATACCCGTTTGACAAAACCATCACGATGACACCGTTTCCTAAAAATTTTGAGACCCCTAAGTTTGACAAATTTAGAGGGAAAAGTGATCCAGTCACACATGTTAAATAATTCTATATGCATTGTCAGGAGGTAGCTTATAATGATGTGTTCCTCATGCGGCTCTTTCCTAAGAGCCTAGCAGGACCAGCTTTCGAATGGTTCTGTCGTATCCCTCAAGGTACTATTAAAACATTTGCAAAACTTTCTGAGGCGTTTGTTGCTCAATATACCCATCTTGTTGAAACTGAACTATCTGTAGTAGACCTAGTCCATACTAAACAAAAAGGTGGAGAAAGCCTCGCAGAATACTTGCAACGCTGGCAGATCCTCACAACAAGGATCTCTTGTACCATCCCTGAGCGTCATCTTGTCAAGATGTTCATAAACAATGCACACCCAAGCCTTGCTCATCATATGGTTATGAATTGTTTGCAAACGTACAAGGACATCAAAGAAAAAGGAATGGGCCTTGAGCAAGGCCTCATTAAGGATGGTGTCATTAGATTATACAAAGAAAACACCCAAGACCGAGGTCCAAGCAATGAAAAAACTCGATATTGGAACAAAAACAAGAATACAGTAACAGATGGTGCCACTGACACTCGACAGGTCCATATTGTTGGGGCGGCTACCAATGTTCCCACCGCATTTTGCCAACAACAAACTTATCAACAACAACCCCCTGTGTATCACCTATCACCCATACAAAACAATCAACAAATACTTGCTCATCATAATCAAACCAATGCTATCACACTTTTGACAAGTACTAAACCTCGTGTTCAAAGACAACCTCGTGTATACACCCCATTGGGGGAACCTCTTGATGCAATCTTTGAAAAACTAGCTAAGGTTAATCTTATTCGACATCCACCAACACAACCCTTAGAACCAAACCAATCTAGGGCATCTTGGTATAAAGATAATGAGTTTTGCAAATTCCATCGTGTCAAAGGACATACCACTCTCAAATGCATGCAACTCAAAGACTATGTCCAAGACCTAATTGATCAAAAGGAAATCACAGTGGGGGCACAAAATTCACCCAATGCAGGATTAATGATGTATCAAAATGCTTTCCCTCCTCATAACACAAACCTAGGAAAAGCACCTGCAAACCCACCTGTCAACAAACCAAACAATACTCAAGGAAAACAAGGAGATAACTGAGACAAGTCTCAAAATTATACCTCAGCATATTTAGACTATGGAAGCCTTATCGGTTGCATATCACAGGTTGAGCCATCCATCAACGTCATTAACATTAAGGGCCCAGATACCCAATGTGCAGTTGCTACTCGCCGAACTCGACTCAATATAGTTGGCCCACCTATTTGTGCACCGTCAAGACCACCTCCATCTAGAGCATCTCCATAAAATTAACCTCATTAGGGCCACAATATAACATCTTGGAACACCTTGGAAACACACTAGCCCAGATCTCCATTCTAGATCTCTTACAAACAAGCCCACTTTATCAAGAGATCCTCAACAGTACTCTACATGAGTCACGCATCCCCTCTGACATAAATGCCACCGAGTTTCGCAACTTGGTTGGCCATCTTTCGGCCTCATCTGCCTTATCCTTCAAAACCATTGATATCCCAAAAGTTGAACCAGATCATATCCTTCCACTCCGCATAGCCATCATGGTTTCTGACTTTGCTGTTAAAAGGGTCATGATAGATAATGGATCGGCTTTAAATTTATGTACTTTAAAGTTCATCAAACAGGCAAGATACACTGAGGCAGATATCATTAATGAAGTAATCACCATCAAGGCCTATGACAATTTGGAGCGCACCACTGAAGGAACCATCTTGCTCCCTATAGGAGTTGGCCCAGCCACTCAAGAAACACTTTGCCATGTAATTGATCTTAACCTTCCATACAACATCCTCCTTGGTCACCCATGGATTCATGCCATGAAGGCGGTTCCATCCACATATCATCAGTGTATCAAATTTCCGAATAATGGCACTGAGATAACCATCCACGCAGATCCTGAACCCTTTGCTTATTGCAATGCAGTTGAAGCTTCATACACCAATCACTGTCCTGGGATCGAAATTGGCACCACTATGGCCAGTTCCTCTGGCACCTGCCATGATCCAGACACCATTTTAGCCTCCACCCTCTCCACGGTTAAGATCAACTACCAAGGTTGTGGTGAGTATAGTCTTACAGATGCTTTTGTTGTTGGCACTCTACCACTTGATCCCCATACTCAAGGACGCCCAACACATCAAGGGCCTATACCAAAAACCACCTCTCAACTTCAACAAATGGGTGCTACCACATTTATTACCAAAGGCATTCTTGATGGAGAAGAGAATGCACCAGACATTAACACATGGCTATACAAGGAGCCGCCTCCTAAAAGTGAAGCACTTCTTGATCACTTTAAACAAAAATATCCCTGGTCACATCGTTTGGCCACAGAGCAATGGGATTATCAAGGAGGTGGTTTAGGCTACTAGGAATCAGGTATGAGACAGCCTATAGAAGCACACCAAGGGCAGAAAACTCAAGGCTTGGGCTATGGACTCCCCGCAACTGGGGGCACTACAACGGAAGGCCATGCCTTTACGAACATCCAAAACACTCTTGTTGAGGTTGAAGACATCCCTGAGGAATTTGAAAAGAAAGCTTACGATGATATTTTCCTTGACGAAATAATCCTTGGAGCCTCTGTGCTCTGCCAATTATCCTTGAATCTCATAGACCTCCTGCTCGCTCACCCCGAACTCATAGATTGGGACCAACCAAGTGTCGTTCATGTTGACAAGTTCTCTACTGAGCACGCACTGCTTAAATTCATGGGGGCAGAAATGCCACATAAACGGCCACCACCACCATCGGCATATGTCTACAAGCTGGATCCCGCAGGTTACTTCGGGGAGGAGGAAATCTCCAATCGCAAAATAGGAATACAAAAGGAAACAAAAAAGAAAAAAATCAAAGGAAAAATGTCCTCTAGTGAAAACTCCTCTGGAGCATCATTGGATAACTCAAAAAATGAATTAAAAATAAAGGATGTATCTGATGGTGAAAACCTCTCTGAGGCACCTGAAGATGGAGATTTCATCCTTCCCCCGCAAGAGCATAGGCATCCTATCTCTTCAGTTTTGATAGAGGAAACTCGGCCAGTAAATATTAGTTTGACAGAGGTCCCACATATCACATACATCGCAACCTCTCTACCACCTGAACAAGCAGATCTTCTTATGGAGGTTCTCCGCGAAAATGTGGGCCGCTTTGCATGGTCATATTAGGACATGCCAGGGTTGGACCCCAAACTAGTCGTACACCATCTAGCAGTGGATCCAGGGGCCAGGCCCGTTAAGCAAAAGCTCCATAAGATGCACCCCAAAGTTGCTTTATTGGTTAAAGCAGAGTTAGAAAAATTGTTGGAGGCCAAAATCATTCGCCCAATAGATTATTCTAAATGGATTTCTAACATGGTACCTGTTACCAAGCCTTCGGGTGATATCAGAATGTGCACTGATTTTAGGGATCTTAATAAGGCTTGTCCGAAGGATGACTTTCCATTACCAAATATCGACATGATTGTGGATCTCACCGCAAGTCATGAACTCTTATCACTAATGGATGGTTTCTCTGGATATAATCAGATTCATATAGCAGAGGAAGATCAACATAAGATGACATTTACTACACCTTGGGGCACATTCTGCTATAATATGATGCCATTTGGGCTAAAGAATGCCGGGGCAACCTATCAACGTGCCATGACAGTCATCTTCCATGACCTAATCCATAAGATTCTTGAGGATTACATGGATGATATTTTAGTAAAGTCTCTCAATGCTCTTGATCACTTATTTCATCTCGAAGAAGTGTTTAATCGATTGGCAAAGTATCATCTCATGCTGAATCCAAAGAAATGTGTCTTTGGTGTCACCTTAGGCAAGCTCCTAGGCTTCATTGTGTCCCAGCGTGGTATTGAGATTGACCCCAAGAAGGTCAAAGCCATCATGGATATGGCTCCTCCTAAGACACTCAAGCACCTTCGTTCTTTGCAAGGAAAACTCCAATCAGTCCGGCGGTTCATTTCTCAACTTGCTAATAAGTGTCAACCTTTCACTCACTTGCTTAAGAAAGATCAGAATTTCAAATGGGACTCAGCTTGTCAGCGCAATTTTGAGCTCATCAAGCAATACTTAGCTAATCTGCCTATTTTGGTTCCTCCAATTGCAGGGCGCCCACTCATATTGTACATCACAGCTACTCCCACAGCATTAGGTGCTCTTCTAGCACAACTTGACGATGCAGGAAAGGAACGAGCTATTTATTACATTAGCCAAACATTAGTGGGCTATGAGCTCAACTACACACCCATGGAGAAGGCATGCTTAGCAGTAGTGTTTTCCACCCAGAAGCTACGTCATTACATGTTGAGTCATACTGTGCAACTGATATCAAAGATTGATCCATTAAAATATATGCTCTCTCGCACAGTACTCACTGGATGCCTAGCAAAATGGGTTACACTTAGTGAGTTTGACATTCAATATGTTGACAGAAAGGCCATCAAAGGCCAAGCTATTGCAGATCACTTGGCTGATGCACCCTTAGTTGCAGATCACCCACTAATCATGGAATTTCCAGATGAATACCTCTGTTTGATAGAAGAACAATCACTTTGGAAGCTATATTTTGATGGCTCCTATACATCTCATGGCTCTGGTGCTGGCATACTCTTGATTACACCTCAAGGTGATTATATTCCTAAATCTTTCAAGCTACAATTTTGGTGTACCAATAACATTGCAGAGTATGAGGCCCTTGTTGCAGGCCTCAAAATCGCCATTGAATGGAATATCACAGAGCTTCAAGTTTATGGTGATTCTCAACTTATCATTAAACAAGCATTGAATGAATATCAGACCAAGGATAACAAGCTACTACCTTACAAAAATTTGGTTGATCAATTAAAGGAGCATTTTACTCAGATCCAGTTCATACAAGTACCTAGACTCCAGAATAAGGCAGCTGATGCTATGGCTACTATTGGTTCTCTCTTGGAAATGCCGTGTGAAGCTACACAATATGAATTCTTGGTCGACCAGCTACATGAACCCGCATATGAGAATGATGAATCAACACAAGTATGCGTCTTGGTTGGTCCCCAATCCCCATGGTACCACGAAATTCATGCTTACCTACTAAATGGTATCATATCTCCTCACCTCACACAAACCCAACGCCAAAACCTTATACGTAGAGCTTCCCGATACACTATCATTGCCCAAACCCTATATCATCGTGGTTATCATGATACTCTCTCTCGATGTTTAGATCAAAATGAGGTTGTGATGGCTCTCAAAGAGGTACACGATGGACTTTGTGGTGCTCACATGAGTGGGATGGTGCTAGCAAAGCAGATCCTTCGGGCTGGATACTATTGGCCTACTCTAGAACATGATGCATGTGAATTTGTGAAACGATGTTTACCTTGTCAACAACATGCTAATTTAATCCGGGCTCCAGCACAGGACTTGCAACCCATTGCACCACCATGGCCTTTTGCCTACTGGGGGTTTGATCTCATTGGTCTTATTGCACCACTTTCTTTAGAGGGGCATAAGTGGATAATCACCGCTACTGATTACTTCACTAAGTGGGTCGAAGCAGTTCCCCTTGTCACTGCTATGGGAGTTCAAGTGTCCAAGTTTATCTTATATCATATCATATGTCGCTTCGGCATCCCAGCTACCATCTTCACTGACCATGGAGGTAATTTTGAAAACCTAAATATGGAAGAATTGTACACTTCCCTTCATATCCATCATCATTTTTCTAGCCCATACTTCCCACAAGGTAATGGTCAGGCAGAGGCAACTAATAAAACCCTGCTCAGAATCCTCAAGAAAGTTGTCAATGACTCTGGCCGTGATTGGCATTTGCAAATCAATCCCGCCCTATGGGCATACCGCACTTCATTTCACACAGCCACTGGCACAACTCCATACTCCTTGGTTTATGGTGCTGAAGCAGTCCTACCTATTGAGGTTGAACTCCCATCACTCCGCATTTCTCTACACGGACAGATATCTGATGAAGAATATAGAGTGGCTCGACTTACTCAACTTGATCTACTTGATGAAAAAAGGCAACAGGCCTATGACCACCTCATGGTCTACCAGAGTCACCTCAAGCGCAATTTCAACAAGAAAGTCCATCCACGTAGTTTTCAAGAAGGTGACATGGTCCTTAAAGAGAATATGAAGGTTCAAGCTGACAGAGAAAAGAAAGGCAAGTTTGAGCCCACATGGCTTGGTCCTTATGTGGTCACAGCATCTTTTGGCTCAGGAGCCTATCAACTATCTACCCTTGAAGGTGAAGTCCTGAATGATCCTACCAACATTATTCACCTGAAGAAATTCTACGCCTAAGGGCAAAATTTGCAAATCAAAAATAGGCAAAGAAAAATAAAGCGTCCAATGGTGAAAACTTGGTAATTCAAGCACCTTGGATAGGTCCCTGGTTAAAATCTAGCAAATAGGCACCAGGTGTACTATAGTCTTTCCATTATCTATCAATGACCTACATATCCAGTATCACCCCTTTCCTTCTCATCGCCCATCTCCCCATTCTCCAAGTTTTTTTCAAAAGTTCATACATCCGTTGCACATCCGTTACTATGTTCTATCTTACATTCCAGAGTCATCCACCCATTTCCTTTTCATGCTTGTATATTTTTGAGCCTTATAGCATCCAGCATCACTATCTCACTCACATCCTCCGTTTCACCCCCACAAACTCAAAAATACCAAAAAAATAAAAAATTGCCAAAAAAAAAAAATTGTCAAAAACATTCATAAATCATCCAAAAATCCACAACAAAAAAAAAAAAAAAAAAAAACAAGAGCTTCCTTTTCTCACAACCCTTTCACACACACCTTCCTTTCCACAATAAAGATCTTGACATGAGACAAAAACCTTTCACAGACCTTACACAATGAGAAACCAATAGAATTACAACCCTTTCACATGGACCTCTCGAAGAGAATCTTTTGGAGTTGTAACCATTTGCAAGGCCCATGCCAGTTGCCTCACACCACAAAAGGAGAACCAACCCCATCCCTCCTCTACTGACCATCGATACATCTAGAAAATGAAGCCAAACTCGCCCTTCAATGTCCTCCAATGGATTGCCAGAGGATTATGCACAAACCACCCCAAAATCAAACCCACAAGGATGGAGGGAAAGACAACGCTGATAGCCGACGCAACTACCCAAACTACCCAAAAATACCCAAAAAATTCATAAACTACCAAAAATACCAAAAAAATTCAAAAATCATCCAACAATACCAAAAAAAATTCAAAATCATCCAACAATACCAAAAAAATTCAAAAATCACCTAGAAATACCAAAAAAAAAATTCAAAACTTGCCCAAACGATATCAAAAAAATACAATAAAATTCCCAAACATTCCAAAGGGGGTCATAAATACCAAATATGGCCATAAAAGCTTGAAACATTAAAATACCACTCCAAAAATCCTCTCAAGTTCTGATATTAAGAAATTGATATTAAGAAGAAGCATGGTAATGTCCTGAAACATAATTTCAAGCTTAGGAAAATCCAACACAACTCGGATAGCAAAAGAGATGCCGCAAAGCCGATTATCGCCTTCCTTCCATGCAACCATTATTAATGTGAATCAAGAAGGATTTTGAGTCTTATTTAAGTTGCAGTGGCCACGTTTAGTCTAATCAGTTTCTACAAATCTATCAATACTGTCTTGTAGGCCCATGTGTCCTTTTTGGACCCCTTTAGCACCTTTTTAGGCCTAAAAAGCCTTTTTCAAGGCCCATGTGTCCTTTTTGGACCCCTTTAGCGCCTTTTTAGGCCTAAAAGCCTTTTTCAAGGCCCATGTGTCCTTTTTGGACCCATTTAGCGCCTTTTTAGGCCCAAAAGCTTTTTTTTCAAAGCCCATGTGTCCTTTTCGGACCCATTTAGCACCTTTTTAGGCCCAAAAGCCTTTTTCAAGGCCCATGTGTCCTTTTTGGACCCCTTTAGCGCCTTTTTAGGCCTAAAAGCCTTTTTCAAGGCCCATGTGTCCTTTTTGGACCCATTTAGCGCCTTTTTAGTCCCGAAAGCTTTTTTTCAAGGCCCATGTGTCCTTTTTGGACCCTTTTAGCGCCTTTTTAGGCCTAAAAGCCTTTTTCAAGGCCCATGTGTCCTTTTTGGACCCATTTAGTGCCTTTTTAGTCCCAAAAGCTTTTTTTCAAAGCCCATGTGTCCTTTTTGGACCCCTCTAGTGCCTTTTTCGGCCTAAAAGCCTTTTTCAAGGCCCATGTGTCCTTTTTGGACCCATTTAGCACCTTTTTAGTCCCAAAAGCTTTTTTTCAAAGCCCATGTATCCTTTTTGGACCCCTCTAGTGCCTTTTTCGGCCTAAAAGCCTTTTTCAAGGCCCATCTGTCCTTTTTGGACCCATTTAGCACCTTTTTAGGCCTAAAAGCTTTTTTTCAAAGCCCATGTGTCCTTTTTGGACCCCTCTAGTGCCTTTTTAGGCCTTAACTACGTTTTCAAGATACAAGTGTCCTTTTTGGATCACTCTAATACCTTTTTAGGCCCAAAGCGCCTTTTTCAAGGCCCTATTTTGATCCTTTTTGGCCCCCGCAATGCCTTTATAGGCCCAAGCGCCTTTTTTAGGCCCTCGAACTACCTTTTTAGGCTCAAAGCGCCTTTTTCAAGGCCCTATTTTGATCCTTTTCAGCCCCTGACACGCCTTTATAGGCCCAAGCGCCTTTTTCAGGCCCCCGAACTACCTTTTTAGGCTTAAAGCACCTTTTTCAAGGCCCTATTTTGCTCCTTTTCGGCCCTCGAGATACCTTTATCAACCCAAGCGCCTTTTTCAGGCCCCCACACTGTCTTTTTAGGCTCAAGCGCCTTTTTTAGGCCCCTGAGACAATTTTTTTGGCTCACACGTCTTTTTCAAGGACCTCTTTTGGCCATCACATGCCTTGCATAGATCCCAATGCCTTTTCCACGCCTCATAAACATCTGTCTCATCACACACCTAGAGAAATATCCCCACATTTTGTCTTATTATTGTCTGTCATACTTGCTAAATCTACATAAACATTCTCACCTATGATTCATGGTTACCCTTACTCTACCAATTGTATTGTTCCCACTTTTACAAGTGTCAAACTATTTCATTATTTATCCCAAAAAAAAAAAAAAAACATTAAAATATATATCAAAAATCCCAATAAAATTTAAATATTTGACAAACACACAAAAACATCCATATATCTTCCATAAAAATCCCACAAACAAAACATAACATTACATTATGAACAACATCTGTTGTCCCTTTGATTGCCACAACAATAAGCACAAACTTTCTATTCTCCTACGACAGCAACACCTACTAATGTTTGGCAGCTTTTTTTTATTCTAGCCTCCCTGGGGGAGGTGGCACGACAGGATGTCCAAACAATGGCATTCCTTCAGACCCAGTCCCAGATGATGATGCCCCTGGAGTCATCCTCACACCTGCCCAAAGTGTATCCATGGGGATAGGGATGTTACCACGCCTCAAGAGGGTGTTTATCTGCTCCATAAAATTTTTTTCAGAGTATACAACTCCTCTCCTTTGCTCCAAAGGGACCGCTTGGTGATATAATCCCATGTAATATGCCACCTCTCGCGGAACCCTCACTAATTGCTCCATGACATCTTTCATTTTTGCTCGTAGTCTTTCTGCTCCTGGAATAGTTGTTGTCCTCTGCGCAATATCACGTTCTCTTTCATATCTATTCGCTAGCATTTTCATTGACTCCCTCTCATGTTTCACTGTATTTAATTGATTCTAGTACCATGTAATGCGCGCATTACTTGCATTCAGCTGCTCTTGTGCCCTCCGTGCTAAACTATTGGTCTGCACTGCTGACTCCTTGTACGCCTCTACTTGTGACCGCAGGAGCACTAATTCATTTTCACATCTCTCCATCGCTGCTCTCTCAGCTGCCAAAGTCGCCTCCACAGTCTCCACTCTTGTTTGCTCCATTATTAACATCATCCCTAGACGCTCAGCTTCTGTTCGTGCACCATCCTCTCGCGTTCTTTCAATCAGGCCTTGAAAGAAATTTGCATCTTTCTCCGCCTGGTCAGCCCGTTCTTTTTCCATTGCCAATGCTTTTTCCATCACCACCGCTGCATCATGAGCTTCTTCTACTACCACATCAGATTGCAATGCTTGAAATGGCCGAAATGCAGACAACACTGGGTCACCCTTTTGTTCCCCAGAGCTCTGCATCATATCCCCTAATTTACTTTTTCCCTTCTTCCATTCGACCGCTGTTGGTCGCATCACGGATCTTTGTTCCCCTTCTGGAAGGGTCTCTTCTACAGATGGCTGATCTTCTGCACTTGCTCCCTCTAACCACACTTCCACCCTTGGTAAGTTTGTCTCCCTCTCTTTTTCCATCACCTCTGTTTGTTGCCTCGCACCTTTTGCTAATAGTTGCAGCAAGGTCGGATCTTCTCCTTCCTCTTCTGGCTGATTTTGAGTTGGATTACTTTTGCTAGCCTCCACCACTCCCCGATCACAACGATGCACACTTCGACGTGGCAAGGTTTCTCTTCCTTCTTGTTGGCTCCGCTTTACACCCCGCTTCTGCCCTCGCACCCATTTCCTTTCTCCTTGGCTTTCATTTTCCTCTTCACTCCATCCCCCCATTCCTCCTTCTATCGCCTCTGGCATTTTCTGCCTCTGCTCTTGCGAATCGGCCATTGATATTTCCCTCACAGCTTAATTCTTCACTCACACTTTTCTTATGCTTCAGCTAACACTTCTTGTTGTTCAGCTTTCATCAAATTCACTCACCTTTTATAGAACCCACAACATTCTCCATCGCTTCCATTACACGCTATCCATCTCTTTGGCAACAAGCTTCAATACCCACCATCATAATAGTCAAGTCAACAACTACTTCCATCCTTTCCACAGCTCACCTCCCCTATAGTAACAGTATGCTATATCCTACCTCTTTCCAATAACTTCCCACGCTTTTCCTCGCACTATCTCCTATCTCCTCATCCCTAGATTTTCTTCTGCTAACCTTCTCATTTTCATCTTTCCCGCCACTATCCTATCATGTTGAACCTTTGTACGGTTATCCCTTGTAAATAATTTGGTTTATCCACTATATATTCCTTGTGTGTCAGTCCTTCGCTTGGTATCATTGTATATCTCTCATCTCTTCACGTCCATTCATGCTTGCTCAACAAAAATCAAATACAAATAAACATTTTTAGTTCTCTTGGTTAGATACTTTCGCGAATCCTTGTACGAGACCCCTTGTCATCAACATGTTGTCCTAAATAGTTCTGATTGCCCAGCTCATCCTAGTCTTTGATATTACCGATAGATCCTTGCAGGCTGCATCCTTCCTCTCGTCTGATCTTGGTCCGTCAGTATCCAGTCCTACCGATCTCTTTGGCAAAAGGTTCATTTTTCATGGATTTACATTTTCTTTCAATTTATTTTCTTTTCAGGATTTCACATTTGGTTCTTAAAGTATCTCTTTCAAGTGATTTGGGTTGTTCCCTCCTCCTGGTCACCACGATCTTTTATATCATGGTGTGCTATGAATGGGGCAATTCAAGAGCAAGGTTTTGATCAGGTCTTTTTCTTTTTCTTTTCTGCTTGTGAGTTAGTCAGATATGCCCCTTGCATAGTCCAAACATGTGATCACTTGTGGTTACATGGTGCACTTGGGAAATATTGTTTGCTTGTGGATTACCCAGTATCATTTCCACTCTGATTCTTTTGGGATTCATGTGTGATGCTGGGGCAATCCTTGCGTGTTTGTTTCGTGTCAGTCCTATGTAATATTGGTAAAAAGGCCTTGATGTTCTTAGTAACCTTGGCATATTCCCAATATTCCTAAATCAAAATAAGTGCTCAACTACATGGTGGTGCTCCCCTTTGGAACACCCACATGCTCAAGCTTCAATGGATTACTTAATACTCCCATTTTATCAAAACATCCCATCCTATCCAAGCATCCCATCCAATTAGTCTTACACTCCTGATCTATAGGTTTTATCCATAGCCCAATCATATCTCCTATCAATCCTATGGTATTTAATCCTGTATCAATCATAATCATACCTCCTCTATCAATCATATTCTTAGCTCCTTCATCAATCATAATCTTAGGTCCTTCATCAATCATAATCTTAGGTGCCTCATCAATCATACTCTTCGCTCCTTCATCAATCATACTCTTAGGTGCTTCATCAATCATAATCTTAGCTCCTTCATCAATCATAATCTTAGGTGTTTCATCACACATAATCTTAGCTCCTTCATCAATCATAATCATAGTTTCTACATCAATCATCATCATATCTCCTGCATCTATCGTAATCTTCGTCATCACCAATCATAAATCCTTGAATCATTATCTCCCCAAATCTCCCATCTTCCACCTCACTTCCTTGGGATTCAATTTAGAAAACCAATCACCCTCTCCCCTCTCCCTAAAGCTAGTGTTCTTACCCATTGGTTATCCTTGTGCAAACGGTTTTCCTTTGTATCATTCTCCCATAGCTTCCTTGATTCACCTCTCTTAGCTACCCTCAGTCCTCCTCTTGTCCTAGATTCTTATACCTTTCAAGAAGCTATCGAGCCTCTCCTTCTCTCCCCGCCATCTTCTTGAGGGGGCATCACACAGTCCACTCTCTCTTCTTCTATTCAAGACTGGGGCAATCATGTTCCTTTCAAAGTTTCCTTCGTGTCATCTATCTTCAAACTTCTTTGAAATAGTATTGTTCCAAAACTATCTCAAAGAGGGGCAAAATGTAGACACCTAAAAATCCTTTAGAAAATAAAGTATTTTTATTTTCTGAAAAAAATCTCTAATGACATCATCATTTATTAATTAATTAATTAATTAATTATTTAATTTATTTTTATGCCATTAAATCCCTTTATCTTAATTAAAAATATTTAATTAAGGAATCCCTCCCAAAAATGTTTAAATCTTATTTAAACATTATTTCCTTATTTATTAATTATTTAATTAATAAATTAACCAAAAATCTCAAAATAAATAATTTATTTATTTTTTGTCCAAAACTTGGCCAATTTCCTTAAGACCACTAACCTCTTCCAAAATCTTCTAAATCCTTCTTTAATTTTGATTAAAGGCTAATCCCATCATTTCCTACCCCTAATCCCAACTCAAAATATTTAATTAAGATTAAATATTAATCCTCATATTTATTAAAAATATTTTAATAAATATTTCCTCAACCTAAACTCTTGAAATAAATAAAACTTTATTTATTTTCTAAAAAATCTTATTTATCCTCATCCTAAAAGCCTAGACTCTTCTAGAAGATGTCAATTCTAATCCTAATCCCCTCCTAACCTTGTCACATTCCCTAAACAAGGTTAGCCAACTCCTAAGCTAATCCTAATCCCTCTTCTAATCATGTGCACAACTTAAGCAAGGGTTAAGACTTGCTAACCCAAGCCAAAGTCAATAATCTCATCCTCCTCCCAACCACCTCTAAGCCAAAGTCAACAATCTCATCCTCCTTCCAACCATCTTTATTTATGACCCAACCATCTCTATTTGACCCAACCATCCCCATTTATGGCTCAACCTCCCTCATTACTCCTTTGACCAACCCATATCCTACCCTCTCACATCCAATCACCTTGTGACATGTGTCACCTCCTAATTGGCTTTAAACAAGCACAATCCATGTGCTCCCCTTTGAGTGCATCCTAGCCCTCCCTTACCATCTTGCCATCCTTGCATCTTGACTGTCCATCCTTCCACCCCTTGGCCTATAAATAGAAGCCTCTCCCTTCACTAAAATCATCCACTTTTGAAGCAAACTTATAATGCTATTTTGAGAGCCTAAAAACTACCATAATACTATTATAATGCTGAAAACCCTCCATACCTTCATTGTTGAAACATTCATCCACACTCATATTTGATTATCACTCATCCATTTGGAGCTTGAGCACATCGTGAGCATACATCCACTATCCATCAGGGACATAGCTTCGTCATCATGAGAAGCACTTGAGGAGTTTACCATCTTTGGTCTACTTTCCTCAATTTTGTCTTCTTTGGTCCTATCTTAAGTGTTTATTTGTTTTTTAGTATTGAGAATGCTTTTTATAGATTAGTGTTCATTTTACTCTACTAAAATAGGTGATACACCCGACACTACATGCAGATATCCTACCCTAATGCTCATGGTATCATAATCATAAAGAAAGTCCACAAAATCATCAAATATCCATAATAAGAATCAACAAATATCCATGATTAAATCATCAAATATGCATAAAAGCATCAAATCTCCATGAGCAATATCCATAGAATATCATGACTACAACACCTCTCTATTGGCAACTGAAGTATCACTGATAATCAAAGTATCCATTGGTTTTCAACAACCAAAATATATCTCAAAATAATTCACCATATCCATTGGTTCTCAACAAGCAACCAAGAATATCTCAAAGTCATACTGATCGAAGACTTCAAAATGGTTAAGTCATACATGTCACAACATGACATCATCAAGAATAAATCCACATTATAGTCCCATCATGGCGACTAGAAAATAATCGAAGAATAACTGATCGATGACCAAAATAATGGTTAAGTCAAGGATCTCATACATAAAAATCTCAACTATAACAACCAATATTCTCAACCAATACATAGAGCATCCATCACATAATCATGGTTGGGTTTATAAAGATCGAGATTACAACATCATCATGACATCACATTCACATAACCCCCAAGCCTCTGGTAGACATCCTATACTGGTCAACACTAGTCAACCCAAAACCCAAAACATAAGCATAATAAATACACAATGTAAACACATGTTTTGGTTTTGCCAAATTTTCAAATTTGAATTCATATGCAAAGTCACAGTATACTTTTTCCCAAAATAATATCAAGAGGAGAAATTTCACGTTTTACCTAACTCATGCATTTACTTGATAGATAAAAGTTTCTCCATTAGATTCAATTTTCTAATTGATACTTTATTTATAAAAAAAAACCTCATTTGAGAAAATAACATTTCCAATAATCAAAAACTTCGATTATGCATATGCTAATAATTAATCTTAATTAAAACTAATGTTTAATTAAACTAATTATTAAAAATTCTACTAACTCACATCTTTTATTACTTGTTATAAATTACATATATACATATATACTTATATATATATATAATTATATATATAAATACATATATACATACATAATAATAAAAACCGAATTACATAAAAAGTCGAAATATTGATATCCGATTTCATGCAATGTTTATAAAAATCAAAATCGAAATGCTTGGCAAACCTTTGATGCCGCGTGGTACCAAAGTACCTGCTATCGCAGGTCTGTCGATAGCGGGTACAGAGTACCCCTGTCATCGCAGACCCTGCGATGGCAGGTCCTCTGCGTACCCGCGGAGATACGACATCCGCCGGAAATCAATATCAATTCAAACATTTTTTATAATCGTTTTCCGCCCGCGCGGTGCGATTTTGTATGTACACAATGTTTTAACGTTTTTCAAAAACGTTTACTAAATTTAAACTTTAATCATATATGAATATATATATAATATATATACATATGTATGTATATATATATAATATACATACATACATATATATATATATATATATATAATATATATATACATATATATATATATAGATATATATATATATATTTATATAATATAGAACTATAGATATCACAGAATATATATATAAATGATAATTTATGAATACAAGCTTTCTTTTCCATAATTTCTCTATGAAACTTGGTTTTTCAAAGTTTCTAATAGCTATTTTTTAATGGGTTTGTTCATGAATTGCAACCCTAGCCCGTATCATTTTCAGATCTAAGCATATAGAAACCTCAAATAAATTTTAATTGCCCAAATTGAAAATGCATAATGAAGACATATGGAAAACATGAAGAAGACAGGGGAAAGCAAGATGCAGAAGTAGCATAAATGAGATCACAAGAATCTACCCGGATTTTGATGCTAACTCGCTTATCCTCAGATAACCCGCAGAGCAAGCTCCCCTTCTTCAGAATTTCTCGAATCCTCCAATGCTTCAACTGTTCTCCACGCTAACCACACTATCTATGCTATGTCCCTGCTATGTCCAAGCTATGTCCAAGCTATTAAGGAATGCCCGAATATAAAGAGCTTTCGTTTAACCCTAGAATGCTTCTAGAACCAGCTGGAAGATATTGCCAACTAAACATGGACCTATTTCCAACATTTTTGATAAGCCCTAGGGTTGTAGACACCATGTGCTCAATTGATGCACTAACCCCCGTGTTGTTGACACATGAAAAATGGGGAACTACATTAATTTCCAAGCAAGTTTATAATTCCAATTAGTTTTAACTAATTTCCATTTATAACTCCCATTTTAATTTTTATAACTTTTATTATTATTATTTGTTTATTAATTTATTAGTATTTTATAATTATTATTTATTTTAATTTTCTAATTTTCTCTTTTTTTTTATTTAATTCTTTTCTCCCAATTAATTCTCCTTGAATTAATTATAATCAAAATATCAAAATCATGATATTTAATCTTCTCAAATATTTAATTTATTAATTAAATCTATTTGTTAAGACTCAATTAATAGAAAATTCACCATAGACCTTCATAACAAAATATGAAAACCCATCATAGGACAATTCACACAAAATCAGTCTAAAAGATTAAAAATCACGAAATATGTCATCCGACACATTCAGTGGGTGCTCAACTCTGATACTTGTCCCAACTCACTAGGACAAATGGTTTTAGGGTTTGGGATTTGGACTTGAGAATTTATCTCCCCTCTCTTATCATTGGGATAGTATAATAGGGTACGCTCATCCTGGCAATTCAGGGAAGTCAATACCCGATACCTGCAACTTGCAGAAAAGCCATGCATGTACATGATATATATATAGTGCTAAGCTACACAGGCAATGGCAGGAAGTGGTGCATCGTGTAGATCCCGACTAAGCAGGTAACTACGACTCCCTTCCTTAACCACATCAGAAACGCCATACAATAAGAAAACACGCACACCATACACATGCAAGTATGGGGTAAGTATCCATAATAAAATTCATGAAATAATAACCATTTAACTAATCATCAACAATAACTAAAAATAATATAATGATCATCATACATACATGAAATGTAAAGTCTAAATGATCTCATCATATAATAACTGAATCCATAACATAATGTCTGATAGTGTCAAAACAATACCACTAATCCATCTACATAGTACTAGTCCATCAAAGTCTGATAATAATAGCAATAATATATCCAGAGAAGATGTGAACAAGGGTAGGCACTACAATTGTTCAACTAATATACACACACAATTTGAAATGAGAGAACAGAGTTTTTGTTTGACTATCCAATTTTCTTGTTTCACGGTAAACATTGTGTAGAAATGTGTACATGATATTGAATGGAAATAAATGATATCTACACTCGAAATGAAAAAAATGTTTTAATTTTTGTGTGAGGAAATAGTTTACTCCATTGTTATATAGCTAAATCCACCTCTAGTTTTATACTCACGTTGAAAGGCTTTCAAGATTTGTCCATATAGCTTAAGAATTTTCTATTTGCAAAGTGGAAGGCATTCCCAACAAATATTTACTGATATAATTTACTACTAGATAACGTTAACAGAGTAAAAAAAATACAAAAGGAGTTTTAAAATGTTGTCTCTGGAACAAATATGAAAATCACATGCCTACAAAAGGCATGTTTACAAAGAGGCTCGACAAGGTTTGGCTATATGTAATAGTATTCAATTAGCATCACTAATACTAAGGGTGAACAGAGCCCATAGGAGAAAGAGGCCAAAATAGGAAATCGATGCTAAAGATTGATTTGAACAACTAAGATCTTAAAGGGCTTTAGTATCCCCTTACTCCCAAGAATGGCTTGTTTTCAAAGAGGAAGAAACCTTCAACAAAGTAGGCTTTTTCCTATAGTACTCAATAAGCCCAACTTTATGGGCGAACATAACCCACTAGAGAAAATGAAAAAATGAAAGGATAGTCAAACATCCAATCAATGATGGTCAAGTAAAATATTAGAGGGAACATAAAATTTGACGACAAAGGTGAAATCAATGTTCAGTGACTCGAATGAGCAAAACCTTCATTTTCTATTACTTTAAGGTCATGTTGCAAAAGTGATAAGCTTCCACTCATCTTAGTATTTTCCTACAGTGTTCAATTAACATGAACCATGGTTACAATTCAAGGGTCTTCCACTAAAAGTCCCAAATTTTCTTCTACTCAAAGGGTGCAAGACTTTCATGTCCCTAAAGAGAGGAAACCTCCATCAGATTTGAAATTTGTGCGCTTTACATGATTAACACGATCCAATAGGAGCATAGCCCACAGAAAGAACATAGAAATATGAAATACCCGATTTTCCCAAATGTATAATCCAACTGATCCATGGTGCCTACTATATATAAGTAGGCATTTTGCACCATATATAGTGGGAAATGATATATGGTGAAGTCTCAAAGTTTTTACTAAACCAAAGTTCCTGAAGTATAGACTCCATTTCTTTGAAATACATATAAGTCAAGAATTTAAAGGTGGCTTTGCCAGAAAGCATGAACACAAACATATCAGTAACAGCTAAAGCCCAACCCAATAGAAAAAGAATAGCAAATAAACAATTCTAAACTCAGCTTACCAACTTAGAACGAGAAGAGATTTTTCCATAGCGGCAAAATTTCAACAGTTAAATAAAACATTGAAATGTTAAACTGTAGAAGTTATTGGACATAGCAAAGCTTTTAGTTGTTGGATTCTTTGAACCTGTGATAGCCTTTCACTTCACCAAAATTCATAACACGCACCAAAATGTTGAGCGAATGAGACAAAAATAGCATACGAGTAGATGGAAATAGCTCCTCCTCATTACATGCTGCAAATTTCAATGTCAACCACAGAAGAAAGAAATGATGGTTGTGGTTTGATATATCGTATGTGGATGAACGCCACCGACTGAAACATTAATTAATGTTTAATCAATTCACAGAGGCATTTATGAATTTGTAATCACTTGCCACTGACAAAGTACAAATGAAAAGGTTTAAGTGGCCTAGATATGCAACAGTATTTATAGCAAAGATATGTATGCCAACATATTTATTGTTTTTTTTGTTTATGACAATCAATATGCCTTTTTACTTTCTCCTATTTTTCTTTTGAGAAAAATAATTTATTCCTTACCTAAATTCACAATAGCCAATGAGACATGAAATAAACACAATTTTCTACATTTGGAATAAAAAAGAAACATTAGACCAGATTGCAGAATTGGTAAAATATTTAAATTTGATTGGTCAGACTAAAAAACTAAAAGAACTTGCATAAATGCATTAGTATTCAAAGCAGGAACTAACAAGTTTAATAATACATTAATAAATCATAATATAAAGCATTTTGACTAAAAGTTTATATTAAATGGGTAAACTAATTGTAAAATTATAGATATATAGACAACTACTTTACACATCATATTTTACTCCATATCTTCTTCATTTACAATCGCTGCACCATATTTTAGTTTAATAAAATAAACTACTTATAGTTATAATTATATTTATTTTATCGCTATTAGAGTGGAGATGACGTGTCATCGTAGGCCATCGTTTATGATGAAACCTTTTATTTAATCAGCGTATATTACATTATAATATCTAGTGATATAGTAGAATATATTTTAAAATTAAATGGACTGTACTTTTGTTTTATTGGTACGCCCATTTCTAAATATATCAGCGGTAGCCTTTGATATTTATATATATATTGGATTAAAAATATGCAAAGTTTGTTTTATTTAAAATAAGACAAAGTAGCTAGTGGATACTTATTTATTGGGAAAATAAATTAAATAATAAAAATCAATTTACAGAGAGAGGCTTATCGTACTTGGAGAAGGATAAGTATCCCCGTTTTTTTTAGTTATTTTATGGAATAGTATTTAACTGTATCCTTATGAATAGAAGAAGTTTAATGTGGGTATCACGCCACTTCTTAGTTATAGTATTTATTATTATTATAATTTTTAATATTTAAAGCAAATAAATATAAAAATTAATTTATTCTTTTGTTAAAAAATTGGAAGTGCTAAATGTAATTCAACTTTTTTTTTAATATTAAAATATTTTTGATATTAAAAATAATCAAAATTAGGGGGTTCATTCATTCTAACAACAAATAAATAATATAATCAATCTATTTTTTCAATATAAAAAATCGATTCCAATTTTTCATAGACAACAAATCAAACAAACTATTTGAATTAAAACTATAATCTAAACAAAGAGTCTTGTAATTAATCAAGCTACTTAAGATTATCAACATACTACTATTACGATGACAGTTAATGATCAAAGTAGTAGAGAAAATGCTCAATGCCATGCAAGGCAAGTAGTCCAGAGTATTCACAACAAAACTAAAGATGAAAAAAAAAACTAAAACTCATTTCTTTTTGGTGGTAGTACATGTTCCATTGTAGGCCAATCCTCGACTAGGAACATGTACAACCTCTTAGAATATCCTTCATTGTCATCTCCTAAGCCCTTCTCCTTCTCCCTCTAGAGGAGTTGCAGTGTAGTGGGAGCAAAATGTGTAACAAAAAAGTCCACCAAGGTATAGATCTTCTCATCCAAATTAATGACCTTTCCATTCAAATTGTCAACCTCCTTCAAACTTTTCATATCCTCCAAGACAGGGCCACAACCCTAGCAATTAACTTTAACCTTCACATTGGCCTTATCCTGCACACAAGGAGGGTTGGGAAAATAATCTAAAATTTTCTTCCCCGTCTTTGTAGGTCCACAAGGGGAAGTGGTAGTCATAGTGGAAGTTTATATGTAGGACCAAGGGGAGAAGTAGCTATCATACAAGAAGCATCCTTGAGACCTTCTAAATCTTTAGGGGTGATGAAATCAATGATGTTGATTTTAAACTAGCAGACACATGTGTAGAGTCCCTATTGTTAACAATGGTATCCACCTTTGGGTTGGCCTTTTCATTTTCAAACCTTGAAATCTCTTCTTCCTCTTTAATATATCTACTCCTCACCACATTCTCTTTTTTCTTTGATCTATTGGGCTTAATTTTATCAATGTCCTTAAACCCATAACCCGAATCCTCCTTATCAACATTAAAAGTTATATATGTTACCTTCTTCTTCCGAAGATTAGAAGCAATCCTATGGTAGCATCTACAACACCAATTTCCATATATGAGTCTCTAAGGTCTATAGGGGGTCTAGTTTAGTTTTTTACTTACATCTAGCCTGAGCATGGGTGCTCTTGTTTTTCTTTCCAGTTGTAGGGGGTAGCCGCATGAAACGCCTGAGGAGTAGGGTTAGCACGACAACCAACAAAGTGGTTGATAGAAACATATGTATTAGTAGGGGCACTCTAGAGAATGATATTATGGGGAGGGAAAAGCACATGATGGACATTACACAGTCATTGGATCAACCTTGATGGAGAATGATAAAATTATTGCCAAGATTCCTTTCACGAACCTCCATAGCAAAGGCTTCTAAATCTTGAAGGAGAAAAAATGGAATGAGATAATATCATGGTAACAAAAATATTTTTAAAAGGGGATGTGATAATAATAGCTAACACCAAAGTGTCCCTCCAAAGTAAGGTATTTCATGAAAATAAAATATACCATATTATAGGGTTTATGAAGTTGTTCATGATCAAAGTCATCACAAAGTTTGATAAGGGTTTCCTTACCACTAAAAAACCTATTGAGACCAGTCTTGTCCAACACCTTTGTCACTTTTTCCATTTTTTCCCCTTAATAGATAAACCACTAGTTTGAGAAATAACTTCCTCCTTAATTTTGAAACTAATCCTATTAATTGTAACATTTCTCCTATTCCAAGAATCAACAAGTTGCATTGAATAAGTCTCATCGTAACCTTTCATAACCTCCATAAAAAGCATAAGCCTACCTTCAATAATAGCCATCCAATGATAGGGATCCTTATGCTATTCATCATGAATCTTGATTGGTTCAAGCCTAACCATGTCTCCCCCATTTCCAAGTCAGACTCAAAATTCTCTAAAATTGTGAACATGATAGCAACGAAAACACCTAAGTGATTGCAAATTTTACAACAATGGCCACTACTCCTAGTCTATGGAAAATGAAAACCCTTAGAGAAACAATTGCAGAAACGATATGAAATTAGTTATTTCCATTATAATAATTGTTATGCATGAAATTGAGGCAGGTCACAATTTTCCAATAGAAGACAACAAGTGAAATGATATCATTCCCAAAAAATCTTTTTTTGGATTCATTTCGACAATCATTCTTAGTAGAGAGGCATGAATAACTATCTCCAGAATAAATGTAATGCCCTACCCAGAGATCCTTGGAACAAGGATAAATGAAGGCTATGTTATTTATTTAAAAGTAAGATACAATGACAAAAACAACTTACACTAGAAAGAAATGGAAGGCTAACAATAACCAAACACAAAAGATTTCCAAGCCTCACTACTTACTAACGTAGAATCCAAGATCACCTGAAACATGAAAATACCCAAAGGAGATGTTCTTTCTAAGCCCAAGGTAAAAGTTCCTAGCATGGTTAAACATACATGTGCATTCCCAATGAACCATAAGATAATCAAGAATAGTAAGTAGAGACCCTCAACTAGTTATGTACAAGACAAGGGATCAAGGTTACAACCACTCATATACTAGACACCATGCTAAAAGAAAAATATTCAATCTTGAAAATTGGCTAAGTCTAAAATCTTGAAACCCTAAAATTAGGCTAAGTCTAAAATCTTGTCAACTTCAGAAACCTAGAATCTTTATCTTAACTCCTAGAGGACTAGAACCTATCTCAAATGAATCTTCATATATATATAAAATATATCTTATTTATAAGAAAGAAGAGTATGCCACTTATACTTTGTATATCTTGAACTAATCTCTATTTTTATCTAGGAAGATGTGGGACCAAATAGGGTACTTAAAAATAACATTCAAACTTATGGAAGCCAAGTATAAATACCCTTTATTTGTCACAAAAAAAAATATGGTCAAGCTCGTGTGAGTCAGGAAGTTCCTCGTGCGAGCTCTCCCCACATACCAGTTGCATTGTCCTTCCAGGCTCACATGAGACTTTGATCCAGCATGCGAGTAAACACATACTCATGTGAGACTTTTCTTAGTTGCATGAAAGAATTCCCTTTCCAAGTGACATAAATCCAACAATACAAAAAGAATGCATGATGGAAATCCTAAAAACATGAAACCTCCACACCGATGAGTACCACATCCATGTAAATCAAGGTATGGTCACTCAAGAGCATAAAAGTAAATCTAAGAACTTAAATAAATATAAATACACATTGCAATAATATTCATTCATCTATTCAACATCATCAATATACAAAATGAGCATAAACAACATCACAACATGAAGAGGAACGTAACATCAAGAGATAAAACTAAATAAAGTCCACCTTGCTTGTTTCCTCCCATCCTTAATGACATCATGAGACCTCAAGGGTCCTAAATATACAAGACCAAGCATGAACTCGCATTTCACCAACAAGATCAATGGATTTTTCTCGTGAGATCTTTTTTACCAACAAACCATCATTAAAATCACATGAAACAAGAGACATCTAACATTCTAATCTACCAATAGCATCACTAATCCAAATCAATGGTAAGAAACATTAGATAAGCAATAAGATACATAATCCTTCCATGCTGATGGAGATAGTAATCCAACCAAAACCACAAATAATAATCATCCAAGGTTAACACCCATGCCAAGCAGAACAAATGACTACAACCAAGAACATGAGACAATGCAATACAATAGGTCCTGGTTAGACTCTCTATGAGATAACTATGTAGGGACACTAGTGGATTGTAAATGTGTGGCATTAAGAAGCCCAAGCTATATATGGTATGTCTCAACTCCTCTTGGAAGGCCACATACCTCACATGGCTCATCTCCAATAAGAGGCCACATGCCTTACCCTCATATGGTATGGCTCAACTCCCTCAGGAGGTCACATACTACATTAGTTCTCTCTTATCTTATCATTAATTTCTATTATGCAATTATTAACTCTTTATCACTTGTTTAAAATGTCTTCACATTACCTTGTCAAACACTTTCAGGCTAGGGTCCATGAGAGAAGTCACTCCACACATCTACCCTACATACTCATGCTCATCACATGATGTGTGTGTGTAGGAAATGCATTTTCATAACCCATCCTCAAATGAATAATCTTTCAATTGTCCTAAATTTAGGATTTTGATTCTTGCAAGATCTCGTCATATGCACTTACATGCGCTCATGTATGGACACAACCATGCACACCAAATTAAAGCTAAATGAGGGTTGGATGAGAAAACAAGAACCATCAAGTGTAAAAAATCATTTAACCAAGCATGTTGTTAGGAGTACAGATTCGACATGAATCACAAAAAAAACAAAGAAAATCCATGGCTAGATTAGAAACCTAACATTCATTTCGAATCCACAACCAAAACCAGATCCAAAAAATACTCAATAAAACTACACATAAAATGAGGTGATGTAAAAATCGCTAAAAAATGAAGGTTCTAAAAAATTGGAAAAATGAAAACCTTTTAACTAATGGTGATAAAATATCCAAAAATCCAATAAAATTCAAATTTCAAGTTTTTAGGAAAAAATGACCAGCATAATAGTACAAACTTCCAAATAAGAACACATAAAAAGCCCTAATTACTTATTCTCTCCCAACCAAGCCAAATTAACTTATGAAATCGGAGGGGAAAACTAGTTCTCAACCTATGACTATAAAGAAATCAAAAAAAAAAAAAAGAGCCAAAAGTACTCAAACAAGAAGACTCTACCTCATAACTAAATGGACTAAGGCACCACAAAATAATGAAAACACCAATATCAATGTAACACTTGGAAAAGGAGGAGTTTTCCACTTTGAATCCAATGAGCCTACTATTGCATCAAGCCCACGAGCTTTCACAATGAAAAATAAATAAAAAATCTTACAAGGGGTTTGGAGAATTTTCTCCAAAATTCTTAATTCCAAATGTGACAAGTGTAGTATTATTCCACTTTTGGGCCATATATGCGCTTTTAAATAAAATGACATAAAAAGTAAAATTAAATAACTTAAATAAACTAAATCCCTTTTTACCCCAAATAAATCAATTAATTCTAATTAAATTGAATTCAACTACAACAAAGTTGATAGTAATATAAATAAGTTTAAATCAAATATAAAATTCCCTCAACAATGAAAATGTAATAACTTAATATTTTTCATGACCACTACAGATTCCTAAATTTACAAACATGCTCACAGGTATAATCACAAATGCATAATGAATCTAGGTTTATCAATTAACCAAAGGATTCATTATTTTAATTAATCAATATATGTCACCCATATAGGGACGAGATTGGCTAGGGATGAACCAAACCACTAACTCTGTGTGTCACTATCAAGGATATAGGTCCTGCACAATAAACAAAATGATCAAGCATAGATGCACAATAATAATATATCTAAAGAAACATTTCACAAAATCATATAAATAACCATTTAAATAATTTTATTAAAATAATCTATTTAAATCATTTCTTTGCACCATAATAAAAGTTTAGTGTGAAAATGATATAAATATCCATAGCACGAACACATCAACCATAATCATTAAAGTCCATCATATATCCATTAATAAGATTTATATTCAAATACAAAGCAACCAAATATCATCATAAAGCATCATGTCACATCACTAGCATCATGATGCAGATATGACCAAACTAAACAATGTAGCAACATCTATCGGCTATGATTCTGGCAATCAAAATAATGTCTAATCATCAAAGTATCTCAAAAGTACATAAAACATGAATATCATAGAGTGTCATCAAACAAAATAGGCCATGGTATAGAATGCAAACCCACAAGGCGTGCTACAAAGTCTGAGAAAATTATCTTAGCATTCTAAAGGGAAATAGTGAATAGTTGTAGATATTGTTTTGACAGACTTCATTGGAGGTACTTGAGCATGTACACACTTAGATTTGGATAGTACATATATTATACAACACATGGGTAATAGTGCTAAAGCTTTGGACATGTACAAACATAGTTATAAGCATTTTATTAGTTACACGAGTGAACAGATAGAACAAAGATAAAGGTAAGTAAAGGTATTTTGTTTAAGGGATTGTTTTGGTTTACCAAAAAAATGACTTAACAATGATGGGATGAAACCCTAGATGTTAACCCACATGTGGAAAAAGATAATTAAAAAGATTTAGCAAAGTATCAAACAACAAGGTTGACATGATGAATGTTTTCGGTATAAGGGAAGAACTTTTGTCTATAATAAAGTGTGGCATTCTAATTTAATGTTATAATGTTATTTTGGTACACTATATGATTATAAAGAATTCAAATTTGATGATAGAGAAGAGTAGAGATAGTATATGTACATTATTATGAATGGAACTCAAAGGACAAATCAAATATTATAGATATCAACATAGTCATAAAGATTTGTGTATATATCACTATTTGATAGCATTGTAAAGTTATAATTGCATTTTTTGGCAGTGGGATTATCTTGCATACTTTTTTATTGTAATATCAAATCCTCATAGGGTTGAGGCTTCTAACAAGGACATATACATTATATAGATGTAATAGACTCCTATTAGGATCAATATCTTTCATAAGATATTTTTTATTAGTGGATCAGTTTGTGGGTGCCATCCCCACTATGGATTTCCCTTGGCCAAAGTTTCCTTATTTAACAAATAATGGTGTTATGAGTTGCATTGTGTTATGGTTATGTTTACTTTTCAGTTTGATCATATATGCAAGTTTAAATATTGTGAATAATATCCATAAGTGGGAAAAAGTTTGTGGAAGACTGATTCACCCCTCCCCGCTAGTGTTCACTATTTATAATAATATTGTGGTGTTCACTACTTCTCTCCAAAATATGTGTGATATATTATTCTCAAATATCAATGCTCTAGCTACTTCTATTATTGATCTATTTCTTATTTTTGTTATCCCATTGTAGTGTGGATTCTTAGGGGTTGAAAGTTGTCTCTTTATACGATTGTCCTCACAAAAGTTGTTAAATTCATTTGAAACAAATTCTCCACTTCCATTTTATCTAAAGAATTTAATCTAAAAACTAGATTCATTCTCAATTCTACTCTTAAATATCTTGAATTTCTCAAAAACTTCAGATTTATCTCTAAAAAATGCAACCCACATTATTCTAGTGAAATCATCAATAAGAAGCATAAAATACCTTTCACCATAAAAAATATCTTATTCTTTTAGGACTACTCAAATTTGTATGTTAAATCTCCAACTTTGTTGAAGTGGTAAACATTTTTCTTGGAAATGAAGTCTTCTTCTATTTTTTCGACACAAATTCTTTGGACATCATGTTAGTTAGTTTCACAATCTTAGTCAAATCTCTAATGGAAAATGTAGTACTAACCTTAACAATGTTATCAAAATTGATATGAAAAAATCTCTTATGCTAGAGCCAACTATTAGTTAAAATTTAGTAATCAAACATGTCGGTTCAGTAGGTTTCAACTAGAATAAATTACCTCTTGTTCTTGTACCAATACCAATCAAAGTGTCATTCTTATCCTTGATAATGCAAGTCTTTTCTATAAACTATAACTGATATCCCTTGTCAATAAGTTGTCCCACACTCAAAATATTACATTTCAATCTATCCACTAAGTAAACATCCTCATCGTTAGTCTTTCCATCAAAAGTAATATATCCTTTTCCTTTTATGTGGCAAGATGCATTATTTCCTACTCTAACTACTCCACCTTCATAACTTTTTGCTCATATGATAGGAACAACCACTATCTAGAATCTAATTAGACTTTTTCTTTTCAATTTGTGATACTAATACTTTTCCACCCTTTTATTCCCTTTTTAGGGCTTTCTTTTTTAATAGAAACAAATCCTATCACAACATCCTCATTATCACTATCATCTAGGATATTCACCACCTTAAAATCAAACTGATCATCCTTAGTAACAAAGAAGTAATCCTTAGGTATTCTTCACTTGTAAGGCTTTGTAGGATTAAACTTATTTTCTATCTTCGGAAATTTAGAAGAATAATGACCTATTTATTTACATGTCCAAAAAATAAGAATTTTGTTACCTTTAGGTTCTCTCTTCATAAGTAGGGAAAGTCCTTCATTAATATTTATATCTTCTTCTTCCTTTTCTGCTCTACTACTACTAATGTACTCTCCACTTGTGCTCACACTCCTTGTCAATATAGGTCTATCTCTTCGTATGGTGAAAGTGGTTTCCAGTCTAGGAAATTCTTTGCTATATTTTGTTGGTGGTGAGGAAGAAAACTCCCAAGAACCACTGTATACAAACACCTACCATAGAAAGAGAGAAGAAAAGTTACAGAGGATGTAATTTATAGATCAATAAGAGAGGATACATTTTTTATGATAAAAAATTAAAATTTATATTAATAAAAAAGTGTTGTTGTTACTAGAGAGATACATCCTTATAAAAGGAAATCAAAACTCTAAAAGATAAAACCTAGTTTGCATAATAATAAGTAATAAAAGAATTAGTTATTATTACCTAAATTTTAGCTTAAGTAGAATAGAGTTAATAGGAAAATACTTTATTACTATAACACCCCCCCCCCCTCCCCCTTAAGATAAACTTAGAGAGTAGAAACAAACCTAGAAACAACTACTAAAAGTAAAATTGGGTTCCAATAACAAGGCTTAATGAGGTACCCAAGCACAACCAAATCTCTCTAAGGAGGAGAAATAGAGAAAACCACATGGAAAAACCCCTACTCCAAGAAGAGATGAAAATAATTTTGATAGAACTAATGAAGGACTAAAGAAGTCTCCAAACTAGAGGATGTCCCAAAAGATAGAAAAAAAAAGGATGGTCATGAAGAACACCATTGAAGCATATAGAAACTACAAAACTCTATCAAAAATTAAGTGTTAATATGAAGAACCTTCCACTAAAATAGAACCTGGCTAGGTAGAGAAGACTATAATTTGCATGAGTGTCATCAAAAGACACTACTCAAGTCAGGAGGTACATAATAAAAGATAATTGAACTCAAAGATATAGATGGTGTGAAATAGAAAAGCCTAAAAAGTTTATCAATCATACATGGAAGGATCCAACCAAAGTAGAAATAAAAAGAAGAGTTTCCATATGGTAAATGACCCATCTCACTCAAATGCATAGGTACCCAACCACTACATCTTCTTACTACATAGGAAAAAATACTAATTACATAGCTCACTCCATCAAACCAAGCAATAAACTAAACTAAAAGAAGAACCCCCCAATGCAAACAAGGGTGAGGTGATAGGAAACTAGAAAAGTGAACCAATAGAACTGCATGTCAAGGAACCATGATCAAGATGCACAAAATAATACATATGGGTGTACTAAGGTTATCAATCTTAGACATGTTATGAAGCTAATGTCAAAAAAGGGGAAATTGATGGATAAAAGCAAATGGAAAATAAAGGAAAAACATCAACCCCCCATGGAACTTAATCAAAGTAGTGCATGCACAATAAGGCACAAGATATAGTGAATCCCAAGAATAAAGTAATATATATTATTATAGTCAGATGAAACTACTCAAATCAGAAGGAAAAATAAGTCAAAAATAACTAAAATAAAAATACAAATGGAATATGGCAATTTGTCTCTATGTGTTTGCAAAAATGCATATAATAGATGTTTGCAAAGACGAGAGGACATAAGGCTAATATAAAAATAAGTAAAACTCATGATGAATCATCTGAAGAAACAAAATTGATCCCTAGATCCTAAACAACCAAGATATCCACCAAAATATAAAAAATTTAAAAATTGAATAGAATGTGCCTCAAGTAGAATCTGGAAAAATAACCAGTATCATTGGAAAGAGTATAGAATGACCTTTCTAACTATATAAAGAAATCCCAAATTAGAGATTGGATGCTCAAGATATGTCTCTCAGAGTAAAAAATAGAACTCCTAACTTTGACAGAAAAAACCATCAAAATGGAAAATCACCTACATCAATACAAGCGGTCTTAGAATTGGCTTTTCAGCGATATCTTGTTTGCAAAAAATGGAGTCCAAATAAGCAAGATATGGAAAAAAAAACCAAAGCTAGGTCCAAATAATGCCAAAAGGGAAAATAGACATGCTAATGCATTGTTGATGTAGCATTGATGTTAGCAATTGGTGGGCATAAATTTGATGGCCATTTGATCGTCATGGAAAAAAATGGGAAAGAAAATAAACCACATGCTAGAAAACAATAATCTAACCAAAAAATGGAAGTGGGAGCTAGCAAAAATAACTAGTGGCCATTAAAAAAATATATACCATTTGTTTGGAAAAAATAAGGAAAAATAAGGAAAATTTTACTTTTGGAAGCCAGAAAAATAATTGTTCTCACCGAACTACACCCAAATATACCAAAACTACCAAACGTCATACAAAACTTCTTTTAGACAAAAAAATCTACATTGTGGATAGAGGCACACAGAGCCACTAACATGGCAAAAGGAGTAGGTGTAGGTACTAGACACATCGGCCAATAGAAAAGTATCACCACTAATATAAAATTCTTTCCTTTGAAAAAGGACTAGGCCCAATCACTGTCAAAGGGGTGGGCAAGAAAATCCAGGTTAAGTACCTTGTATCTAATAGACAAAGAGATTCTTGGGATATTCACTCAAGAGTAAAAAACACAAAAAAGGCACTTGTAGTCACAAAACATGCATGGGCAGTGTAACAAGTGGATCTGAGGCTCTAAGGTGGGTACATGTAGTGCCAAAAATTGAAAAAACACCAAAACCTATGATGGGAAAGATCCCAAAAAAATGTTGATATTGGGGTCATGGTTTAGAGGGGCCCATGTAGACAGAGTCACCCAAGTGTTGATAATGAGATACCAAGTACAATGGTGACCCAGAAAAAGGGGCCCAAATTAGCCTATGTGTGTGAAAGGTGAAGTGGTGGGGCTTTTTCCTAGACCTCCCAAAGAAAATGCATTCCAAAAAATAAAAAATTCCTCCATAAAGCATGGGTAGGGTGACTAGTCAAATAGCCTCAAACATAGAATTTGCGGCAGTACAAAGATATTGCTTGTGTAGGCACTATGGGAGGGCCCACACATAAAATAAACGTGCACACAATTTTGAATAATTTTCCACATGCACATTTTAAAATATTTTTTTGCATGCCTCATTTAAAATGATATGCCCACCTTAGTTTGTCTTATTAAAATAATAATAATAAATTTGAGATATTTTTCTTGATAAATAAAATTTAAAAATTCACTACTTAATTTGTGTGACCAAGTCGTGCATCTTGGGTGAAAAAAAAACTTTCCCTTAGAAATAAATTTTTAAAAATGTGACGAATTTTGTATTAAAATTGGGGGTTTTGGACACTTTAAGTTTAATGGTGATGTATGTTCGAGCTCAAAATGTCCAAAAATAAAATTCCCCCTAGATCCAATAAAAATATCCTTTGTAGAACCAAATTTGAAAACCAATGCAAAAACTCTCATGAAGAGAACATGAGCATGAAATTATGGGGCTTTGATACCATGTTGGTGTTGAGGAAAGCTCGACGGACAACTCTCAATAATCACTAGATACAAAAACCTATCATAGCAAGAGAGGAGAAAAGCTATCAAGGATGGAATTCACAGATCCATAAGAGAGGAGACATTCTTGATGAGAAAAAAGAGAAATTTCTAATAATCAAAAAGTGTTTTTGTTACAAGAGAGATACGTCCTTATAAAAGGAGACAAAATCCTAAAAGTTAAAACTAAGGTTGCATGATAATAATTAATTAATTAATTATTATATGTGTAATATTTAGCTTAAGTAGAATAGAATTAATAAGAAGATACCTTATTACTCTAACATGTTTCATCCATAATTCATATGCATGCAACCTTCCAAGAACAATCTATTTTGTAAAATTTGGTGTACCAAGAATAACATGTTCAATCATCTATGCCCTTTATTAATAAGTAGTTGTCAAGGTCTTTAATATTTTCCACATGATCTCATATTTTGTCTTATTTTTACAACAACTTCTGATTCCAACAACAATATCAGACATCCTACCAAAGTATCCTCTTATATTTTCATCTTCCTACATTTTAGCATCTTGAAGCATACATATCCAACTCTGCAATCAATTTTTCTTAGCATGTTCATCACCTTCAAATGTCTTCTATAAAGTATTCCAAATTACATGTGCAAGTTTTAAAGATTTTACCTCTTCATATTTTGTTTTAGGAAGGGCTTTTAATAGTGCTTCTCTAGTAAGAATATTCAACATGAATTGATCTTTTTCTTCTTTCTCATAGGTTTTAATATTATCTTACTCTATTACATTATTTTCCTTCAAAGTAACTAACCAAAATTTTGGGCCCATGCACAATAGGTGAGTCTTCATCTTCTCCTTCCAATTATCATAATTAGTTCCATCAAACTTAGGACTCTTTCTTGAATTAAGAAGCCATGGATCTCCTCAAGAGATTAATCTTTTCCTTTAAGGACCCAATGCTCTGATACCAATTATTAGAATGTGAAATCCACCAAGATAATTGAGAGAGGGGATGGTGAATCAGTTATTCATTTAAATAATTTTCAATATCTTTATTAACTTTGAAATATGTAAACAATAGATGAAAAAACCATAGAAATATAATCATGCACAATAACACTAGATATGTTAACTAGGGAAACCCTTGATCAAAGAAAAAAAATCCGAGTAGGAATGATGCCTACAAGATGATGTACTAATATAAAAGTTCCTTGTGAAAGGATGGACTCTATTAGAATCCAATGAAATATAATCAGTATATATATCTCTATTAGGAGACTTTGAATCCATGTTAGGATATTATAACCCTAGTAGGAGTTTTTCTAACCCTATTAGGTGTTAAAAGGAGGATAGTTGAACCCACTATTCAAATAGCCTCAGACTATCTTTACAAAAAAATCTTTAAGATAATCTATCCATGATATAAACTAACTAAATAGAAACTCCCAATTGCCAATATAGTTCTGTTGAAGCTTATACTACATCCTCAACATTAGTCTCTACTCTTCTCATAGATAAATTTTCATTCAAGCTTGCAAACCATAACTTGTGATCTCACTAATCCAATACCACACTTTACCAAAGGGAAATGACCATTCCTTTATACAAACTCCTAAAAAAGTATTGATTTTCCCTTGAGAATTTTCAAATTTACAATAAATAGTTTTGGTGTAGGAGTACCTTTAATTCCATCCATTTTAAGCACATAAAAAGGATCAAAGACAAAGGGAAAGGGTATTAGTTAGATCTAGAATACAATGTTATAAATGATGTCCAAATTGTAATGTAATGAGACATTAGGTGTATTATAAACCTAGTTGTCTACCTTAGTCATTTATGGGAAATTTCAAAATTAAAAATAGGAAAAGGTAGTCTATAAGGATGAATAATTATTATATTATGATCATAACCTTTCTAGGTTCCTAGGCAGAGCCTAGGATTAAAGTTTAGAAAAGTTTGATAATATTTGACAACTTTTTCACAATGTTGTCAATGTTGCATAATGCAACTTTTGTGCAAAAATGAAAGATTTGAATCCAAATGTTCACAAACATATTTATTGGTTGTAACTGATTGGGAATGTTATAAATAAGGTTTAGAAACCTTTCTCAACATAGAGAAGAATCTAATGTACTTTTGGCATTGAAATCATTTAAAAAAAAAAAAATCCTACAAAAACTATCTGAAAATTTGATTGTATAGATGCATATGAACCTTTGAAGAATTGAAAAATTTGAATGAATTTATTTTGAATGATTTTAAAGTGGTTTTAAGTCTTAAAGTTATATTGAGTAAAATAAATCCATTTTTGTGTGCTTGTTGGTTGCAGGAAAGCCCTAACTAGGGTTTCGAGAGAAAATCTCTCTTTCCCAGAGATTCCACCATGTGAAAAATCTAAGCCTTGGTGGAAAGAAAGGGTGGAGGATTTAATTTAAGAATTTTTTGGTCTTAGACCAAGAGGAAAAATATTTTGGGAGAAAATACTAAACCCTCTGGACCTGCATCTACATGTGACTGTCTAGTTTTGGGTTTTTGAGGCACAACTTGTCCTAGGGGTGGACTAGAAACAAAAATACTTAGATTTAGATTTTTTAACATATTAATAAATTTTTCCAATAGGTCTATTTGGAAGATGAATTGGGTTCCTAGTACTTTCTTTGTAAAAGTGACCTAATTAGTCTTATTAGGCCTACGAGAGAATCGTAAGCAACTTGAGTTAGGGGATTGGTCAAGGGTCCTAACTTGGTGAGAGTTGTTGATTAGTGTATTGAAGATTCTATAGGTGATCAAGGCATTTTGTGGTGGAGTTCCAAGAAGCTTTCCTTCATAAATTTGAGATTTCTCCTTGTAGCCCTATTTGGAGGTTTGGGTGTGTAGTTTGATTTTCCAAAGAAAATATTGGGGATTTTGTATTTCAAACATTTAAGACTTGCATATTATTGTTGAAGTAGTCCATATTCAATCCCTAAAAAATTTGGTCTTGATTTTATGTCTTGTTATGCCTTAAAAAGGTGTTCTAGACTTTGAATTGGATCTAGTCTAGAGAATGTGGGTTTTGGGAACCATTATGGAGCCCTAGGTTGTATTGGTAGAAAATGATTTTGTGCACTTATAAGTAACACATTTTTTATATAATTTTGGGTCTTAGATCCAAGTGTTATCAGAGAAACTAAGTAGATATTTGGAGAACGATAAAGTTTTAACCATGTCAAATGGTGGAGAAGAAAATGATAATGAAATTCTTAACATAATGATAAATGATGAATTATTGAGGGTGGTAAAGGAGCATGCTATAAAAAGGAATCAAATCAAGAAAGAGATGGAAAAATAGAAAGAACGGGTCAAGAAAGGATTTAGTGATAACTCTAAGAATGAGAAGGAGGGGAGTGATGAAGAAACCCCTTGGTAGGAGGAAGAAGAAGATATTCCTATAGAATAGGGGTTGTTCCTAAAGAATTTGAAATCTATTTAGAGAAGGACCATGAACACCAAACTTGATTTTCCTATCTATAGTGGAAAGATGGATCCAAAAGAAGTAATGGATTGGATTGATGCACACTAGTTTCATTGAATGTGAAGAGATACCAAAGCATCAAAAGGTTAAGATAGTAAAATCTAGTTGAAGGGTTCAGCCTTGACTTGGTGGAATTTCACTCAAGTAGAGAGGGTGAAGATGGAGAAATATCATATAACTACATGGAAGAAGATGGTGACCTTGATAAAGGAAGCCTATATACCTGAGGACTATGTGATTCTACTTCATAAGAAGAGGTGGAGTCTAAGACAAAAGGAGATGGACATCTCTAGTTATATTGAGGAATTTCACAAACTCACTGTGAAGTCTAAGTTGGTGGAGCCATAGTGTGTCAAAGTTGCTAGATATATGCAAGGCTTGAGGATGAATATCCAAGATAAACTAAGTTTTTGTTCTCCTAACACATTCCATAAATACTTTCAATTTTCATTGAAGGTGGAGGAGAAGCTTAAGAGGAAGCAAGATCAAAGTGGAAAAGAAAGAAGCTTGAGAGATTTTGGCAATAGAGGAAGAGGATCAAGTGGTGGAAAAGGAAAAACTCCTAGAGACTGTGGCAAGACTAGTAAGAATAAATCCTTTAGTGAGAACAATTCTAGAGGATCCCATAGAGGAAGAAGGGGATACACAAGTGGAAGATTTGGAAGGATATCATCAGGACCTCCAAGGTGTTAAAGATGTAACCTACCAGGGCACTTGGCATCTAAGTGTCTTAAAAAGGAAAATAATTAGACTGATAAGCATGCAAACCTAGTCAGAGAAGTAGATAGTCAAGAAGAGGAGACAAAAGGATCTTATGTAGCACCTAATAAGGGAGAAACCCTTATGATGGGGAGGACACTATTGAATTCCCCAAGCATTCATGAACCACCTCAAAGGAAGAATTTTTTGAGAACCACCTACAAGTGTGGAGACAAAGTCTACAAGATGTTGATTGACAGTGGGTCTATTGAAAACTTGGTATATAAAGAGGTAGTGAAGAAGTTGAAGTTGAGAAGGGTACCACATCCAAACCCTTACAAGGCTTCTTGGCTCACAAAGAAGAAACAAAGTATCATAGAGGAGCAAGCTTGGGTGGAATTCCATATTGGAAAGTACAAAGACAAAGTCCTCAATGATATTTTACCAATGGATGCCTATCATTTTCTACTAGAGAGACCTTCACAATATGATGTGGAGGCACACCATAATGGAAATTTGAACACATACACCATCAACCATAAAGGTGAAAATGTAACTCTCTTACCTTTGCCATATTCTACAGAAGAACAAATGAATCCTAAGTTTTTATTTTTAAATGGAAAAGAGTTTCTAAAAGTTGTGAAGAGAGAAAGGCTCCATGCTATGCCCTAGTAATTTTTCCTAAGGATGAAAGACCTAAAAGGGTTATGAAGGAAGTAAAGCACTTGAGATATGTGGTTCCTAAAGAGGTTACAAACATATTGGACTAGGATAAAGACATTGTCATGAAAGAATTTCCAAGTGAGTTTCCCCCAATCAGATACATAAGCCATTATATAGATCTGATCCCAAGAGAAACATCACCTAATAAGGTAGCATACAAACTGACTCTAGAGAGAATCAAGAAATACAAATACAAATACAAGAACTCCTAGATAAAGTTTTTATTTCAAAACACCTCACTCATTATGCAGTACCTGCCCTTTTAGCCCCTAAGAAGGAAGGCACATGGAGATTGTGCACTAATTCTAGAACAATAAATAGAATCACTATTAGGTGTAGGCTCCCCATGCCTAGAATATAAGACCTATTGGATCAACTAGGGGGAGAAAGGTATTATTCCATGATAGACTTGAAAAGTAGATATTGCCAAATAAGGATTAGGGATGGTGATGAGTAGAATACTTCATTTTAAACCAATGAGGGCTTGTATGAATGGAGGGTGATGCCTTTTGGCTTGTCAAATGCTCCAAGCATATTCACGAGACTCATGAATGAAGTGCTCAAGCCATTCCTTGGGAATTTTTTCATAGTGTACCTTTATGACATCCTTATTTTTCATAAGATTAAGGAGGAGCATTTAGGACATCTTAACTTGGTTTTAAAAAGATTGCATGAAGAAAAGCTTTTCATAAACTTGGAAAAATGTGTTTTTATGTAGGGAGAACTTGTTTATTTGGGATTTTTAATCACAAAAGGCAATATGAAAATAGATCCTAAGAAGGTGGAAGCCATATTAAGTTGGCCTTCTCCTAGGACCATGACTGAAGTTAGAAGCTTTCATTGTCTTGCTTCTTTCTATAGAAGGTTCATTAGAGGCTTCAGTTAGTTGTGTGCTCCTATCCTTGAAACCATCAAGGGTGGAAAAAAATGTAAGTTTGTGTGGAACAAGGATGTAGAGGAGGCCTTCCAAATGTTAAAGAATAAGGTAATAGAGAAACCTATCCTAGTGTTCCCTGACTTTTAGAAGATTTTTACTATTGAATGTGATGCTTCTAACCTAGCTATAGGGGTTGTCTTGAGTTAGGAAGGGAGGCCAACAGCTTTCTTTAGTCAAAAATTGAATGAAGCCAAGAGGAAATACTCCTCTTATGACTTGAAATTGTATGTCATAGTGAAATCATTGATAAAATGGAGGCACTACCTCCTTCCAAAATAATTTGTGGTTTTCATAGACAACCAGGCTTTAAGTTTCTTAAATAGCCAAGAGAAACTAAGCCACAAATATATGAAATGGGTGGAATCAATTCAAGCCTACACCTTTGCAATAAAACACAAGAAGGGAGTTTCCAATAAAGTGATAGATGTACTAAGCAGGAGGAATCTATTTGTGCAAGAAATCCAACTCCAAAGTGTAGGAATCAATGTATTGAAAGACATGTATAGGGAGGATAGTGATTTTAAAGACATCTATAAGGTGTGTTTTGACTTTTCTAAAACCTATCACACTGAGTATGCAAACTACTTGATTCAAATAGGGATACTTTTAAGGGGACACCAACTATGCATTCCACAATGTCCAATGAGGGAGAACTTCATTAGGGAGAAGCATGCAAGCAACATGGGAGGACATTTTGGCTTGGACAAGACCTTGGAACATGTGAGAAGGTTCTATTATCAGCAAAGACTTCAAACTAAAGTGACAAAGATTATGGAGACATGTACAATCTATCAAAGGGCCAAGGATAAATTCACTAATGCAGGACTAAACCAACCTTTGCCTATTCCTACAAGGACTTGGGAAAGTTCCATCATGAACTTTGTGATGGGATTGCCTAGATCACATAAGGGAAATGATAGCATTTATGTTGTAGTGGACTAATTTAGTAAAATGGCCCATTTCATCCCTTTGTAAGAGCACTAATGATGTATCCTCTATTGCAAGTTTATTCTTCAAGGAGATTGTCTGGATACATTGTTTTCCTCAAACCATATTGTTAGATAGAGATATGAACTTTATTACTCATTTTTGGAGGACCTTGTGGAAGAAATTGGGAGATAATCTAAGTTTTAGCTCTTACTATCATCCAAAAATAGATGGCCAAACATAGGTGGTCAACAAGTGTCATGGGAATCTACTTGGGTGCTTGACAAATAAATATGAGGACAAATGAGAATCAGTCGTACCACAAGAAGACTTTGTTTTTAATGACTTAGCCAATAAGAGTATAGGGAAGAGACCTTTTCAAATAGTGTATGGACATAATCCAAGGGGCATCTTAGAACTTAGGGAACTACCTTCAAAAACTCCAATCAGTGGACATGGAAAGGAGTTTATAGAAAGTATCAGTTTTCAAATGCGATTCCAAACGCAATTTATGACTTTTTACTGGTGTCAGCATTTGCAGATTTATCAGTACCCCTGTTCATGGTGTTGTAACTCCTAATCCATGATTGGTGAGATCAAATAGATTCTACCACTGTGTTGTCCTCCGAAAATACTCCAAGTGTGTTCGTTTGCAAGTCATGAAGAATCCATTTGCACACATTTCCAAGTCAATTCCATTCACAAAAATGCTTTCTATCAGCATGTCCAGTTTGCAAAATTCTGAGTAGCCCACTTTGACTGATCGCCATTTGCGCCCTATCTTTCGTCATAAGCCAAAATTGCATAGTCATACTCACCTCATGACAGAGTTTTAGCGCCCCAGTTTTCATCTCCCCATGTGCTCATTTGCCTAGTTTTCCAAGCCAAATCCGAACCTTGTTTGTGGTTTTTCTGACGTGTTTTCTTGCAGGTAAATCTGAGAAGGCAACTTTGACAACGAATATATTTTGACCCCAAATTCTTTGTGAGACGAGATTCGAAAAGCTGCAACAGTGCAGAACAAAGATTCAGTGTGCTAGATTTCAGAGCCCGATCAGTTGATTTGGTCAGTTTTCAAAGCCAGTCAACGGACGTCCTAGCGTAAAAGTTGACAGTCAGCAGAAAATGATAAAATAAGATTTTAATGATCAATTGATGATCGAAATCAATTCTAGTGGATATTAAAAGGTCAACAGATCGGTTTGAGAATATCAGTTGTTTGAACATAAATTTTTTTTAGCCAGGCCACTATGTGACCTGACCCATGTGAGCAGGATATGGTTTTATCAGCATTGTTGCATTGCATGGATGACAAGATTTACTTGCCAAGGGATAAAATTAGATGAGAACGAATATGATGAATTCGAAAATAAGGTGACAAGTAATTTAATCAAGGTCGAGATGATGACAATATAGAGACAATATAAGAAAATGCTTTATAATGCTTATGGCATCAACTTTTCCTGTAATTGATTACTACGACTAAGGCAAAGGTACTCAGTCTTTCTGCTTGTTATCCAAAAGGGAGAGAGTTTTAAAAGAAAAGCCACTCATGTAGAAAGGAAGCCACTACCAAGCAAGATTTTAATTAGTCTAATAGGGAAGCAATCTCCAGCATCAAAAAAGAAGTTGCACAGTTTAGAAAGAACACATGCGTGCATGATGAAGAGACAGCTCCATACTAAATGAAGAGTAGGTTCTAAAACAAATGAAGCCCATGTGGCAGTGTAAAGAGCCTCCTTACAAGAAGAACTTACTATTTCTGAAAAGGACAACCATTGTTTGGGGAAGTCTGAGGCAATTAGAAAGAAAGTAACCTGCAAAACTGTTGGGAACAACGTATGTATATGGAATGTCCTCTGCTTCAATAGTCTGGTGTAGTTTAACTTTCAAGTCAAACATACTCTTCATTGGCTCCGTTGCATGGTGTCTGTCCACGTCAATCCAAAATTCTGATGGGAAAAACCTCTGCAAAAGATGCACATACATTCAATTCAAGAGAACTGAACTTGGAAACCCTAGTCATGAACGTGGGTTAAATCATAGATATGGATTGTGCCAAAGAAGACCACGCTAGCATGAAGGAAACAACAGAGATTAAAATGGGCATCCCATCCCATTTAGATTTTGATCTAGTGTGCAGTAGATTAAAAAGAAAAATGCCCACACATTGAAAGAGCGCAGCTCTTCACTGGGCTTATATCCCACATTGGTGGGAATAATAATTTTTGAAATCTTTAAATACCATTTTAAGACTATAACATGATGTCTTAAGGAAAGCGACTCTTTGAAAGCCATGTAAAGTGCGTGGGTCCATGCCAGTTGTAGGATGATCTCAGCAGGTGGGTCATCTAGAATAAATTTTAAACGGATATACAAAGTTGCTGATGTGGTGATGAGCATCGAATTTCGACACGTGTCTTGATCTTGCGGCAGGCGCTATCTGGCCATGTGAAGATGCACACCGGTTACCATAGCAAGATAGCGACCTTGCGACACGTGGAAGCAGGCCTGGGTCAGGTGATGACATGGTGACTCTGTCAGCGTGCTGAGGTGGCAGTACAGGCCAATCAAATCTAGACACGTGGTAGAGAACAGAAGGTCATGTGGCGAGCAAGTCTCAAGATCGCACTAGATCACACCACGTGGCATAGATCTGACGCTAGGCACTATGTCACTATCGAAAGTTGCTCACTAGTTACCATAGCGACATAGCATGAGCGAATCAAAGGGCGCCACGTGGCAGAAGCTGGTTGACCCGGATGGAAGGAGAGGGAAATATGAAGGCAAATAAAAATAATAATTTTTATTATTTCCCATTTTTTGAAGTCACGTTCAGGCTTTTGAAATCAAATAAAGAATATATTCTAAAGTTTGGACTTTAGAGTATTTTAATTTTTTAATTTTAAATATGAGTTGCAGACCTAAGCTTTTTATAGCCAGAGGGGACATTTTCAAATGGCAATTTCAGGCGCTTCGGGTAACCAAAATATGAAGTGTTATATATCATCAGAATTGGCAAAGTCTGATTTTTCTAATTCCGAGGTCAGGTTCTGCATAGAATGCAATTGGTTCAAGATACAGGCAATTTTCCAACTTCTGCACTTCCATGGTGAAAAGTGGAATTTGAATGGTGTAGATGAAATTGCAACTTGGTATGAAGATTTTCCATCATCTATTAACTTCTCTAGTGAATTTCGAAGTGATTTAATTGTTTTTAATCCTAGTTGGAGTAGTTATGTTTTTTGGTAACAGAGTAAGTTTGAGTTTCACGGAAAAGAAAGTTGAGGCTTTTTGAAATCAGATTTTGTGGCTCTAGTACAGATTTATGATGATTCTGATATCTTTCAAAGAGATATTTTCATATTAAGAGTTGAAATATATCAGATATTTGGTGATCATTTATGTTCATCAATTGCCAACAATTGAGGGGAAAGATTAAAAAGTTTGTTTTAACCTGTTACGAAGGTTTTTCAAGTGGACACCTGGCAATCGCATATCAGATCCGGGAATTCATTTCTAGGCTATATCATTCTTTCTTTCTATCATTGTAGGGGTTCGAGTTTCTGGGAAGAAGAAGTTGATTGCTGTGATACCATTAGGGATTCCAATTTTTGCATTGTGAGACCATTGGTTCCAGTATTTTTGACATGTTTCCATGACTGTGACACCATTTTCTTCAGCAGACCTCTCATGTGAACAGCATTGTAGAGATAATATAGATAGTTCTGAGATATTAGGTTGTTTCATGTTTTAATCTTATGCATCTGAATGTATAGTTTCAAGGAAAGGAATACATATGAGCAACAATTTCACTAGTTTTGTTTTGGTTCTTGTCTCCTATCTCAGCAATCTGTAAGTCTTATGTAGTTTTGGAACAAAGATTTGAGACCCATTTGCATCCCTTTCAGGTTGTATGTTTGATGTATTTTGCTGTTGGACCAAAGGGCCAAGTAAATGCTCAATATGTTTAAACAAGGTTACTGGTTGTTTAAGAAGGATATTTTGTGAGAATGAGACCTGAATGAACATTGATGTCTAAATCACAAAGTGGTTGGATAGATCTGATGTCTGGATATATGAGATACGTCCTGATGTCACAGATGTATGTTTTAAATTCATGGAATTGCCCAATGGATTAGGCACTGATCATTTATAGGATCACTAGTTATACTATTGCTTTTTTGAGGTTTTGTTGAATCAACATCTTTAATCAAATGAATTTCCCTTTCATGTTGAAGAGCTCTAAACAGAATACCCTCACTCAGCTTATGAATTTCATTGTTTTGCATCTAGCTACTACAGATATACGTTATTTCATAAGTTATTAGGAGAAATAAGGGTTTCTATCTGCTTTGTATTAGATTCAGTGTATGCTTTGATAACTAGTACCATATAAGGAATCTATAGGTTCACCCGCCTAGGTTTTGCAGAGCTTGAAGTGCAGAAGGAGTATAGCCTTATAGTTGGCCTGGTGTCTGAATGGATGTGTTGATAATGGGAGTTAGCTGCCCCTAGATGCATCTTGTTCTCATCAGGGTAATTGGAAATGGGTAACATTTTCAAACACCAAAAAAATGGTGACTCTGCTGGGGAGTTTCATATAGAAAGAATAAAAATCTCTGCCATGAAACAGATTGGATATAGGAAATCTAGAGCAAGATGCGTTCCCTTTTATTTGCTGAAGTTTCATGTTCCCCAGTTAAGCTTTATTCATGATCAGTAGTAGGTTGTAAAATTGGATGAAAATTGTGTTCTATGACTGTCATAGGTCTATCTTCAATTAGTCTAGTTTTCCAATACTGTTGAGAAAGTTTCAGAGTCAAGAATTTGTTTATAAAGTGTAAATTCTTTTCAGGATATCAGTGATCTGCAAGTTTCTCCTACATTGAAGGTCTGGTTCAGATTTGCCAAGTGACAAATTATGTTTTATTTCTCACCAAGTGTGAGTGGCAACTCTCAAATCTTTGTACCAGTTTGTTCCTAGTTGATTTCATTGCAAAATTTTGAAGGACTTTCAGTTGTATGGGCAAATTTGAAGCTCTTGGTAGTTTCTTGAAAAAGAGTTTCAAATTATTGATAAGTTTTTAAGTGCTAGTTGCAATTTGCTATTATATATAATTGAAATGTAAAAGTAGATCATAGCAGCAATTATTTTATTCCTCTTGCAAAGAGGTGGCGACTCTAAAAAGTTTGATCAGTGGTGCAAAGGAATTCCAGTCTTGCACCTGTGCCAAATCAGTAGATCAAAGTACAGCATCAGCATTGGAGGTATTTTGATTTTCATGCTTCTTTTCATGGAAGTCAAGTGTTTAAAAAAGTTTCCTCTATTTAGTGATTTTCAGCACTAGAAAGAAGAGGTAGAAATTTTGTTTTATAATGGAGTCAGATCTCAGATCTGAGATTAGGTTGCCAAATTCTGAGAGTCTAGAAACTGTGAATAATAACATTGCTATGTTGAATACAATGGTTTACAAAAGGATTATCAATATTATAAGAACTGAAGTAGGTAGTACTCAAGGTCTACGTGTCGAACAATGTTATTTAAGGCTTAAGTCAGTAATCAGTAAGATGCCTTTTCATTGTAGACCTGAGGAATCTTCACTGCCTAGTGTTTTCCTTGATATTCTAGTACCCGATTTAGTCAATTGGCCAGCACCTATAAGATTACAAAAGTTTTTACAAATTGAAAGATTCATTCAGGAGATGGAAGATGATGATTACAGATTTCATATTATGTCTCTTGATAATAATGAGTGTGCTAAAAGCCAAGGTAGTAATAAATACAATGAGTCCATAGAGCAAGATAATCTGTCCTCCGATTGTGAAGAAGTGGATTCAAATGTTAATGAATCAGGTAATAGCGATCAACATGAAAATGATGGATATAAAAGAGAAGATAAATTAAGTTACAGTACATATGAAGTTGAAGAAAGTTGTAAGAATAGTAGATCCAGTGATTGCCATGATAAGAAAGAATGTTGTAATAATTCTGATTTTCCATATTGTTACACTAAGGATCCTGCTGTTGTAAGCTCTTCATGTTATACAGATGACAATCACAACCAGGAGAAGATTTGTGGGGTAGTCTTCTTGAGTTCTGATGAAATCTCTGTTTTGTTGGCTCGTGAGTTATAAAAGCACGTAACTATCTCCAAGGATCTTCATATGTTGTCTCATAATACTTTCTCATTCAGTCAAATCAATTCCCCAAAGTTTGATGTAGAAAAAGATCTAGAATCTGAACAATCCTTATTAGATTTTGAAGGTGTAGATAATAGTACCTCAAATGTCTTTGCACATGACGATTTGTTGAATGTTGATTATGTTAATGAAGGGAAGTTTAATGATGTTTCAGATTCTTCCCATGCTGGTTATGCTACAATAAGTTTTGATTTTTCATATGATGAGGAGGAAAATAGTGAAGGTTGTCAATCATATTATAGATTTTCTTCATGTGCTGATAAGTCTTGTAAAGATGAGTTCAAGGTGTATTCCGACATTCAGTTTGATGAAGAAAATGATAGTGATCAACATAGTCTAGATCAACACTTTCAAAGTGAATTTTCATATATGGTGACTAATCGATGTTTTGAGTGTGAAGAGGTTTCAGCAAAGGATAAATTTGATTCAAAGAGTAACATGGTTGCAAGTAGGCAATGATCAGATTTCACATATTCTTCATTTATGGAGGCACAAGGTGAGTTACAATCTGCTCCATGTAACTCGTTGAATGAAGTTGAATATGAGCACTTTGTTTTTCCAGTTGAAAGAATCCATGATTCAATCAGTAGTGATCAGTTCCAGTTTGATATCAGTTGTTATGGTCATGCTGATCCTTTTTTTTCATAGTGGGCAAAATGAAGAAAGTATGTCTGATTTTTATACGCACTATGAAGATGATGATAGTTTTGTTTTGCCTATTGAGCTAATTGCGAATGTTGATACGTTGGGTGAAACAAATGATAATGAGAATTTTAGGTTACCTCAAGGAGATGTGAATTAGAATTAGGTGTTTGACAAAGGTAAAAAGTTCTAAAAATTTTCGGTGGCCTGCAGCCATCACTTGCACATAGTTAAGAGTAGTTTTCCTGTTTTTAATAAAGCTGTTTGAGAGGAAGTTTTTGTTGTTCAGGTGTGTGGTCTGCTTCTCCCAGAGATCTGAAATCTTGTCATGCCCACAAGGGACATGCATCCCTAGATAGATCCACTGTTGGGACTAAAAATTGCATGGTCAATTTTGAGAACCATTGAAAAAATCAAGCCCTTAAACACTTTTAAAATGCATGTGCTTGGTTGTACCCGGTTGTCCAGTTGAGGCCCCTAAGGTGTTTAACGCTTCTGGCACCTTCCATTCAGCATGCCTAAGCATTTCATAAAGTTAGATTGACTCTTGGAGTCATTTGGAAAAGTTCTGTTTTGAGCTAGTATCAATTTTACATTTTCACTAAAGTGTCAAACAGCAACAGGAGGCTTTGTTTGTAAAAGAATATCTTGCACCCAGAAATGTTTTGTGATCCACCAGTTTGGGAATGTCTAGTGTCCATACCTGAAAACCTATGTTTCAAATTTTGAGTCCTTTCGAGTTTGTTTGAATAGGTTTTGAATCCCTCAAAGTTGGTGAGTTACTATTTTCAGGCTTTTGCACTTTGCACACATTTCTGGGAAGCCCATTTTGACGTGCTATAACTTTGACCCAGTTGACTAAAATGCTAAATTTCTTGTTGTGTTGCATGGTAGACGTCAGAGACTTCCTATGTTTAAATTTTTAAGTCTTGAAGAATCCGTTTGATCAGTTTTCAAATGCGATTCCAAACGCAATTTATGACTTTTTACTAGTGTCAGCATTTGCAGATTTATCAGTACCCCTGTTCGTGGTGTTGTAACTCCTAATCCATGATTGGTGAGATCAAATGGATTCTACCACTGTGTTGTCCTCCAAAAATACTCCAAGTATGTCCATTTGCAAGTCATGACGAATCCATTTGCACACTTTTCCAAGTCAATTCCATTCGCAAAAATGCTTTCTGTCAACATGTCCAGTTTGCAAAATTCTGAGTAGCCCACTTTGACTGATCACCATTTGCGCCCTATTTTTCGTCATGAGCCAAAATTGCATAGTCATACTCACCTCATGACAGAGTTTTAGCACCCTAGTTTTCATCTCCCCATGTGCTCATTTGCCTAGTTTTCCAAGCCAAATCCGAACCTTGTTTGTGGTTTTCTGACGTGTTTTCTTGCAGGTAAATCTGAGAAGGCAACTTTGACAATGAATATCTTTTGACCCCAAATTATTCATGAGACGAGATTCGACAGGCTATGATTGTGCGGAACAGAGATTCAGTGTGCTAGATTTCAGAGCCCGATCAGTTGATTTGGTCAGTTTTCAAAGCTAGTCAACGGACCTCCTGGCGCAAAAGTTGACAGTCAGTAGAAAATGATAAAATAAGATTTTAATGATCAATTGATGATCGAAATCAATTCTAGTGGATATTAAAAGGTCAACAGATCGGTTTGAGAATATCAGTTCTTTGAACATAAAACTTTTTTAGCCAGGCCACTATGTGACCTGACCCATGTGAGCAGGATATGATTTTATCAGCATTGTTGCATTGCATGGATGACAACATTTACCTGCCAAGGGATAAAATTAGATGAGAACGAATATGATGAATTCGAAAATAAGGTGACAAGTAATTTAATCAAGGTCGAGATGATGACAATATAGAGACAATATAAGAAAATGCTTTATAATGCTTATGGCATCAACTTTTCTTGTAATTGATTACTACGACTAAGGAAAAGGTACTCAGTCTTTCTTCTTGTTATTCAAAAGGGAGAGAGTTTTAAAAGAAAAGCCACTCATGTAGAAAGGAAGCCACTGCCAAGCAAGATTTTAATTAGTCTAACAGGGAAGCAATCTCCAGCATCAAAAAAGAAGCTGCACAGTTTAGAAAGAACACATGCATGCATGATGAAGAGACAGCTCCATACTAAATGAAGAGTAGGTTCTAAAACAAATGAAGCCCATGTGGCAATGTAAAGAGCCTCCTTACAAGAAGAACTTGCTATTTCTGAAAAGGACAACCATTGTTTGGGGAAGTCTGAGGCAATTAGAAAGAAAGTAGCCTGCAAAACTGTTGGGAACAACGTATGTATATGGAATGCCCTCTGCTTCAATAGTCCGGCGTAGTTTAACTTTCAAGTCAAACATACTCTTCATTGGCTCCGTTGCATGGTGTTTGTCCACGTCAATCCCAAATTCTAATGGGAAAAACCTCTGCAAAAGAGGCACGTACATTCAATTCAGGAGAACTGAACTTGGAAACCCTAGTCGTGAACGTGGGTTAAATCATAGATATGGATTGTGCCAAAGAAGACCATGCTAGCATGAAGGAAACGACAGAGATTAAAATGGGCATCCCATCCCATTTAGATTTTGATCTAGTGTGCAGTAGATTAAAAAGAAAAATTCCCACACATTGAAAGAGCGCAGCTCTTCACTGGGCTTATATCCCACATTGGTGGGAATAATAATTTTTGAAATCTTTAAATACCATTTTAAGACTATAACATGATGTCTTAAGGAAAGCGGCTCTTTGAAAGCCATGTAAAGTGTGTGGGTCCATGCCAGTTGTAGGATGATGTCAGCAGGTGGGTCATCTAGAATAAATTTTAAACGGATATACAAAGTTGCTGATGTGGCGATGAGTGCCGGATTTCGACATGTGTCTTGATCTTGCGGCAGGCGCTATCTCACCATGCAAAGATGCACACCGGTTACCATATCAAGATAGCGACCTCGTGACACGTGGCAGAAGGCCCAGGTTAGGTGATGACATGGTGACTCTGTCAGTGTGCTGAGGTGGCAGTATAGGCAAATCAAATCTGGACACGTGGCAGAGAACAGAAGGTCATGCGGCGAGCAGGTCTCAAGATCGCACCAGATCACGCCACGTGGCACAGATCTGACGTTAGGCGCTATGTCGCTATCGAAAGTTGCTCACTAGTTACCATAGCGACATAGCATGAGCGAATCAAAGGGCGCCACGTGGCAGAAGCTGGTTGACCTAGATGGAAGGAGAGGGAAATATGAAGGCAAATAAAAATAATAATTTTTATTATTTCCCATTTTTTGAAGTCACGTTCAGGCTTTTGAAATCAAATAAAGAATATATTCTAAAGTTTGGACTTGAGATTATTTTAATTTTTTAATTTTAAATATGATTTCAGACCTAAGCTTTTTATAGCCAGAGGGGTCATTTTCAAATGGCAATTTTAGGCGCTTCCGGTAACCAAAATATGAAGTGTTATATATCGTCAGAATCGGCAAAGTTTGAATTTTCTAATTTCGAGGTCAGTTTTTGCACAGAATGCAACTGGTTCAAGCTACAAGCAGTTTTCCAACTTCTGCACTTCCATGGTGAAAAGTGGAATTTGAATGTTGTAGATGAAATTGCAACTTGGTATGAAGATTTTCCATCATCTATTAACTTCTCTAGTGAATTTCGAAGTGATTTGATTATTTTTAATGCTAGTTGGAGCAGTTATGTTTTTTGGTAATAGTGTAAGTTTGAGTTTCACGGCAAAGCAAGTTGAGGCTTTTTGAAATCAGATTTTGTGGCTCCAGTACAGATTTATGATGATTCTGATATCTTTCAAAGAGATATTTGCATATTAAGAGTTGAAATATATCAAATATTTGGTGATCATTTATCTTCATCAATTGTCGATAGTTGAGGGGAAAGATTAAAAAGTTTGTTTTAACCTGTTACGAAGGTTTTTCAAGTGGACACCTGGCAATTGCATATCAGATCTGGGAATTCATTTCTAGGCTATATCATTCTTTCTTTCTATCATTGTAGGGGTTCCAATTTCTGGGAAGAAGAAGTTGATTGCTGTGATACCATTAGGGATTCCAATTTTTGCATTGTGAGACCATTGGTTCCAGTATTTTTGACATGTTTCCATGACTGTGACACCATTTTCTTCAGCAGACCTCTCATGTGAACAGCATTGTAGAGATAATATAGATAGTTCTGAGATATTAGGTTGTTTCATGTTTTAATCTTATGCATCTGAATGTATAGTTTCAAGGAAAGGAATACATATGAGCAACAATTTCACTAGTTTTGTTCTGGTTCTTGTCTCCTGTCTCAGCAATTTGTAAGTCTTATGTAGTTTTGGAACAAAGATTTGAGACCCATTTGCATCCCTTTCAGGTTGTATGTTTGATGTATTTTTCTGTTGGACCAAAGGGCCAAGTAAATGCTCAATATGTTTAAACAAGGTTACTGGTTGTTTAAGAAGGATATTTTGTGAGAATGAGACCTGAATGAACACTGATGTCTAAATCACAAAGTGGTTGGATAGATCTGATGTCTAGGCATATGAGATACGTCCTGATGTCACAGATGTATGTTTTAAATTCATGGAATTGTCCAGTGGATTAGGCACTGATCATTTATAGGATCACTGGTTATACTGTTTCTTTTTTGAGGTTTTGTTGAATCAACATCTTTAATCAAATGAATTTCCCTTTCATGTTGAAGAGCTCTAAATAGAATTCCCTCACTCAGCTTATGAATTTCATTGTTTTGCATCTAGCTACTGCAGATATACGTTATTTCATAAGTTATTAGGAGAAATAAGGGTTTCTATCTGCTTTGTATTAGATTCAGTGTATGCTTTGATAACTGGTACCATATAAGGAATCTATAGGTTCACCCGCCTAGGTTTTGTAGAGCCTAAAGTGCAGAAGGAGTATAGCCTTATAGTTGGCCTGGTGTCTGAATGGATGTGTTGATAATGGGAGTTAGCTGCCCCTAGATGCATCTTGTTCTCATCAGGGTAATTGGAAATGGGTAACATTTTCAAACACCAATAGAATGAATCTCTTGAATGGATGTGCAAATATGAGTGAAAATGAAATATGAACCTAAGTTGCAATGAAATGAAAAACACCTAAAGAAATGGCTATTGAGAAAGCCATACTTGAAGGAATTCAATAGTGAAAATATGAAATTCAACAAAGAAAGTAACTAGATATGCAAGCTAAATTAACAAGTAAATACAAAGGAAATGTAAATGCAAAGGCAAACTAGCTAAACCATGCAAATGCAAAAGCTAAACCAGCTACCAAGTGGTTAGTATTTTCCTAAAAATCTTTATGAAAACTCAAACTACAATGAAAACCCTAGCATGAAAACTCAAAACTCAAAATGGCATGGTAACAATGTAATAATGGGAGATGCAAATGCTTGAGACAAGCCCTCTATTTATAGACTTGAGGGAGGGCTTGGTGAGGTGGCATCCATGTAGATGCCACATAATGTAACATGCAAGCCATGCAAATGGTCAAGAATTCAAAATTTGCTCACACATGTGTGAGAAAACTTGAGAAGAAGAGTGGGAGACAAGAGTGCAAAGGGGAGTGTGTAGGCATATCATCTCACACATGTGTTAGCAAAATCTTAGGCTAATGAGGGGGAACTAGGGAGAAGATTAGAAATTATTAAGTGGGATTAGAGAAGAAGTAGGCTTAAGAGGATGAAAATGATGGTTATAGGCTAGTCTCTAGGTTAGGCTTAAGATTAAATTAAATGAGACTTAATTTAATCATGGGTTTAGAGGAATTAATGGGATGTGAGGGTTTAAATAAATAAAATTTATTTAAAAATGGGGAAACATGGAGGATCATGTGTTAAATTAATTTAACACATTAAGGCTAGAAGTATTTAAATTAGATTTAAATACTTAAGAGAATGGACTCATTTAATTAATTAATTAAATTAAATAAGTAGAATAATGTGAGCAATGTAATTAATTAATTAATAATTAATTAAAATGTCACAAGAAATATTAAAATTAATTAATATAGTGTTTAGGGATGATTTTAAGCATCTACAAACCCCTTATAAAGGTGATGTGAATGCAGGTTCAGAAGTGCAACTTGAAGAGCTTTAAGAAGATGTTGCAGGGATACCATTCCATGAACCAAGGAGACTTGACAAGATCTTGGATATAGAGATCATCAAGCAAACTAGGAAGAATGTATACAAGAAGTATTTGGATTAGTGGCAAGGATGTCCTAAACAAGAGTCTATATGGATGGATGAATAAGAGATCTAGAGACATGACCTAAGTTTGCAAGAGCTTATGTCAAGAGGACTTTAGATCAATGCACCTCAGTAGTATGGTGTAGAAGCACCTTCAATTCCATTAATTTCAAGCACATAAGGAGGATAAAACACAAAGGGTTAGGGTAGTAGTTGGATCTAGAATCCAATGTTAGAAATGTTGTCCAAATTGTAAGCCAAGAAGACATTAGGTGTATTATAAATCTAGTTGTCTACCTTAGTCATTTATGGGAAATTTCTAAGTTAAAAATAGGAAAAGGTATTTTAGAAGGTTGAATAATGAATATATTGGGATCATAACCTTTCTAGGTTCCTAGGTAGAGTCTAGGATTAAATTTCAGAAGATTTTGATAATATTTGACAACTTTTTCAAAAAGTTGTTAATGTTGCATAATGCAACTTTTTGTGCAAAAATGAAATATTTGAATCCAAACATTCACAACCATATATATCATTTGGAACTGATTGGTAATATTATAAATAAGTTTCAGAAACCTTTCTTGACATAGAAGAGAAGAATGTAATGTATTTTTGGCATTGAAATCAATAGAATTTGTTATTTCCTACAAAAACTGTCTGAAAACTTGATTGTATGGAATTGTATGGATGTATATGAAACTATAAAGAATTGGAAAAGTTTAATGAATTTATTATGAATTATTTTCAAGTGTTTTTAATTCATCAAGTTATATTGTATAGGATAAATCCATTTTTGTGTGCTTGTTGATCCTAGGAAGGCCCTAACTAGGGTTTCGAGAGAAAATCTCTCTTTCCCAGAGATTCCACCATTGGAAAAATATTAAAAAATTTAGAAAGAAAGGGGGGAGATTTAATTAAATAAATTTTGAGTCTTAGACTAGGAGGCAAAATATGTGGGGAGAAAATACTAAACCCTCTGAACATGCATATACATGTGACTATCTAGTATTAGGTTTTTGAGGCACAAATTAGCCCAAGGGTAGAGTAGAAACCTAAATCCTTTGATTTAGATGTTTTAACATGTTAATAAAGTGTTCCAATATGTTTGGTTGGAAGATGAATTGAGTTCCTAGTACTTTCTTTGTAAAAGTTACCTAATTAATCTTATTAGGCCTAGGAGAATCTTGTAAGCAACTTGAGTTAGGGGTCCTTACTTGGTGAGGGTTGTTGATTAGTGGATTGTCTATGGTGGAGTTCCAAGAATGTTGCCTTCATAAATCCAAGATTTCTCCTTGTAGCCCTATTTGGAGGTTTGGGTGTGTAGTTCGATTTTCCAAAGCATATCTTGGGGAGTTTATGTTTCAAACATCTAAGACTTGCATCTTAGTGTTGAAGTAGACCATTTTCCATCCCTAAAACATTTGGCATTGAATTTTTTTCTTGTTATGCCTTAAAAATGTGCTCTATACTTTGAATTGGATCTAGTCTAGATAGTGTGTGTTTTGGGAACCATTGTGGAGCCCTAGGTTGCATTGGTCAAAATTGGTTTTGTGCACTTCTAAGTAACACATTTTTAAATATAATTTGGGGTCTCTTCTCTGAGTATAGGACATCAATAAGATATTACAATTACATGTTACATTATAATTTAACACTTCCCATAAGGATTTTATTAATAGTTGGTTTCTTGGAAAACATTTGTTGAAAAATCTTCATAAGTAGACTCAAACTACATATCTGATTTCTGCATCTAGAAAATAGCATCTTTACATTTTTCACTCAGCATCCTCTAAGCTCATTTAACCAAATTCCATATCTACTTAAAGATATAGTCAAGTTACTAGTACTCGCTTTCTAGAAACTCTCTCTAAAAGCTACTTCTCGACAAGATCACATATTTCATATTTATTTACATGCACTTAACTAAACCATCCATAAACATTAGTGAATATATTCCAAACTACACGCCCCATCATCGATCATTGATTGTACCAAACAATTCTTCCTCTATAACTCTAGTAATTTTCATAGAACAAAGTATATATTGACATAAATGATAAAAACTATCATGAATGCAACACATAAACATAGAAATATATCTATAAAAGTTCTAACATACTCCCCCTTATGAATATCATTAATATTCAAGCTAAAAAATAATGTCGGTAGCATTTTTTAAAGGAAAAATATGAATCTTTTGAAAAATTCAAGATGTCGAAGACAACTTTAAACTCCTAAAATATCATGATAAATTTGGATAGAAGAAAGAAGGAAGACATCAATAAGAGAAGTAGCTAGAGATATTATTCTTAAAGGTAATGTATAACACATGTCTATTGGAGAGAACCAATGAGCACCATAGTATACACTGTGAACAAAGTTGAGACAAGACAAGGTACTAGTAATACACCCTATGAACTTAGGTTTGGGTATAAACCTATTATAAAATACTTTAGAATCTTTGAAATAAAGTGTATATCAAAAGAGAGGATGACATAGAAAAGTTTCTTCCTAGACATGATGAAGGCATAATTCTTGGATATTTAATGAAAAGAAAGCCATGTAGATGTTTTAATTAGATATTGAGAAGAATTGTTGAAATTACTAATGTGAAAGTTGATTAGAAATTCATAATATAGGAAAAGATGCTTGATTATGAGTCATATGATGATACAAATACTAATCAAAGACCTAATAATCAAAATGAATAGATTATTTTTCTATGAAACTAACAATTTGTGGATTGAATAATAGAGAGAAGAACCAAGATTAGAAGTCAAAGTTGAACAAGGAACACTTGAGAAAACAACAGCAAGATATGTAGCAAGGAATCACCTTGAAAAATAGATTATTAGAAGTAAAAAGAGATTTATATTAACAAGAACTTGGGTAACAAATGAAATATGTTTAATATCACAAGTTGAACCTAGGACTGTAGGTGAAGCATGTAAAGATGAATTTTGAATACAAGCTATGAAAGATGAACTTGAGAAGATTGAAAATAACAAGACATGGGGACTAGTCCCTAGACTTGAAAACAAGAACATTATTGGCACTAAGTAGGTATTTGGGATAAATGAATGAAAAAGGAGAAGTGGTAAAAAAATGACAAGGTTATTCACAACAAGAAGGGATTTATTTTGAAGAAATATTTTTCGATGTTGCTAGACTTGAAGTAGTAAAAATGTTTTTTTCATATGCATCTAACGTGAATTGCCTATTTTCTCATGTTGTTAGACTTGAAAAAATGCAGTGAATTTTCACCTATAGTGGAAAAGAAGTGGAAATTAGTTGGAAATGAGCCTCTCCATAAGATGAATGATAAGAAAATTAAAAGTAATATTGTGAAAAATGAGGAGGTTTGTAGTGATAGTAAGTATAAAAAGAAGGAGATTAAGGATGAGAAAACTAGAAAGGCTAATGAGGAAGCTATGGAGTCTAAGAAGAGTGAAGATGAAGAGGATGTAGAAACTAGGGATCTCACTTCCAATCTAGATGGCTATTATACTAGTTAGGGTATCTCTTTGGTTATAAATGTTAGGGAAAGTAGCAAAGAAGGGAAAATGGAGTCAAAGTCAATTTCAAAACCTTTAGGCTAGAATGAGGAAATTATGAGACAAAGTGAAAGGCCTATACCTACTAAAATGGATATAGTTGATGCCAAGCTCTTGGTGGACTTTGACAAGGAGAAGAATGTAGAAGTTAATGTCGTTGTGATTAAAGAGAAGAATTTGAATAAGGAGAACTAGAAGGAGATGATGGCTAAAGAGGTTTTAAACAACAAAAATCAGTTACATCTGAAGGGAACCCAAGAAGTGACTACTAATTTAGAGAAAAGGTTTGATGATGAGGCCAGGGATGAGAATAATATGGTGAAGTTTTCTTTTCTGCATAAGGCTAAGATAAAATTTGATGCCTCTTTCTAGATCAATTCATGGATCTATAATGAAATCATTGTATTCAAGAAAAAAATGGGAGAGCTCTAGAGAGAATTGGATGAAAAAAATGAAAAGAGTCCAGCTAGAGAATGTTGAAATCTGATTGAAAAGATCATTGATTAGAAAGATTGTTAAGAGGGAGACTGTTGAAGAAGATTATCTTTTTCAATCATTGTTTTTTCACTAATGTCAAACCTATTATTTTCTAGTAAGACAATTTCTTACAAGATTCAAGTACTATCACTTAGTTGGTTGATGAGGAGGATTTGTTCAATAAGATTTAACAAAAGCACCTAGAGGAAAGGTTGAGTTATGATTATGTAATGAAGTACAAGGATTAGTTAAGACAGTGATGACATGATGTGTTAATGATCTACTTAAGGTTACAAATGTTGGATAGACTAAGAAATTTTAGAAGAACAAGTTAAACAAAGTTTGTCTACCATGCTTGACTGAGTGGACAGTAGGTGCTGAGCAAAGTTAGTATAAGCTAAGCAGAAAGTTAGTTGGAGCCAAGTAAAAGTAAAATCTAGTGGATGCCCAATGAGAAAAAGGATGTTGAGTAAATTTTATTTGATGTTGACCATTAGTAAACCTTAATTTATGCCAAGTAATTTTGTAGTTGATGTTGAGTAACATAGTGTGTGTCGAGCATCAAAACATTAATAATGTCAAGTTGTTGCATTATGTTAAAGATCAAATATTTGCCAAACATAAGCTGACGAGTATGTTTTCTTAAAACTTGTGAACTAGAAGGAAGATATGGTTGATGAGTTTTTGGCACAAAACTTGATATAAACCATTTTTTAGGCGAATTCAAATGGATTCTAGGAGAAGTTTCTAGAAGAAATACAAGATATCAAGTAGATACATTGTATCCTACCTAATCCATCTAAACCCTAAAATGGATGATGGAAAATGGAAAAGTATCTTAATTTCCTATTTATAGGAATGTTTGGTCATGAAGTAGTCATATGTGAGAACTCAAAGAGAACCTAAGGAGAAAAGGCTTTGCTTCATCAAGTGACCTAAAAGGAGACTACACTGGCATGCTAAGCAAGAAGGCTTAAGGAGATGAATTCTTGAAGTGTGAACAAGATATCAAAGCTAAAAAGTATAAAGACCAAGTAGAATGGAGGACTAAATAGAGATCTATAATCTATAAGAGAAGTTGTAAGTTGTATCAGATCAAAGCTCTACTATTACTCTCTAACAATTGTATTAGTCAAGGGTAAATCCTTTGGATTAAGGTTGACTTAAAAGTCATTAGTAAATCCTTTAATAGGGTGGCATTCCAAGTGAATGGCATAAAGTCCTCTAACAAGGTTCACTTTTAACAAGGTGATTGAAATCCCTTAACCAGGTCACATTTAACAGTGTGTATTGTAACCTTTAACAAGGTTGGCCTTTCACAGGGCATCACTTCAAAAGAGTGAAAAGAAGTAGCATGTTACTAGTGGTTTTTCCCAAATTGGGTTTCCACATTAAATCATTGTGTCAAGTGTGTTGATGAATCTATTATGTTTCATACTTTACATTTTTGCAAGTTGATTTGATAGTAACCTACAAGTTTTAAGTAATTGTATATTCATTTGGATGCATGCATGAATATGAATATTTTATGGGTTCACTATGCTGAGAAATTTTTTATTTATACATCTGGACCTTGGATAACTAATTCACTCCCCCTCTCAATTATTCTAAAGAATTCCAACAATTAGTATCAAAGCCATCTGCTTAAGAGGATGAGTTTGAAGGTAATAGAAGCATAAAGATCAAGATGTCAAAAAGAGATGTACCCAAGCTTAACAAAGATAATTTTCCTACATGGAAAAGTTTTATGAAGCTACACTTAGGAGGTCTTGGAGATCATGAACAATCTACCATTACAGTGGAACATGTGGATCCAATAGGAGCCTTAACTACTAAAGATATGAAGAAGAAGAAAGAACATAATTAGGAAATGTTGGAGATTGCCTTTGCCTTTAGCTATGCCAAATTTGATAATATCAAAGGATATGACACTGCAAAGAAAATGTGGAATTCCCTACACACTATCTATGGAGGAGAAAAAAAATTTCAAAGAGCCAAATCTAAGAGTCTTAGAGGTAAGTTTGATGAGATTATAATGGAAGAAGGTAAGAATATTGCTTAATATGTTGCTAGGATAAAAGAAGTTGTTAGTTCAATAAAAGGTGCTACTGGTCATATAGATGATGATATTGTGTTAAGTAAAGTCTTGAGAACACTACTACCTATTTATGCTATTAGTGTTTCTGCAATTCAAGAGTTGAGATATATTCTAGGAAATAATCTAACACTTGAAGGTCTAGTAGGTAGACTCACTACTTTTGAGCTATCCAATTTTGACAATTACAAACCAGAGAGTCTTGAATCTACTTTCAAAGCTAAGTTGCTATTGAAGGATTCTAACGAGGTAAAGAAAAAGAATAAGAAAAGAAAGATAAAATATGTATCTAGCGACACTAATATAGATGAGGAAGATGTGGAACAATTGGAAGCACTACTAGAAAGAAGATTTCATAGAGGTAAAGGCAAGTTCAAAAGTAAGTTACCCATCATTTGTTTCAATTGCAATGAAGTTGGTCATATTACTGCAAGATGTGCATAGAAGAAGAACTACAAAGATGGAAACAAGTACAAAAATAGAAGAGAAGATGACAACAGAGATTATAAATACAAAGGTAAGAAGTCATGTTTAATTGTTGAAGAAGGAAGTAGGGATGATTTTGATGAACATGATGATGAAGTGGTGTATGTTGCAATGAAGGAAAAATTTGTTGAAGATGAGGCAACTGTAGTTGTGACTTTTATGAACAAAAATGATAGTGGATGTTCACATCACATGACATGAGACAAAAGTAAGTTCATTACCTAAACTTGTTATGATGAAAATAGTGTAAGATTTGGTAATGATGCACCATGCTTGATAAAAGGAAAAGATTCTATCAAACTCACAGACAAGATTTCATGTGACAATGCTTACTATGTTGAAGGATTAAATTATAACTTGTTGAGCGTGTCACAATTGAACAATTTGGGATGCAAGGTTGAATTTGAAAACAAGATTGCTAAGATAAATGATACTGATGGAAAGCCGATTGGAAAAGGTGATCAAACTAGAAGTAATCTATTCTATCTAGATATGGAGGATGCTACTTGTCTTTTTCTAAGATTTGATGATGTATAGCTATGGCACAAGAGGTTATGTCATATTAATTTTGATAACTTGGTTAGTATCAGTAACATGAAGAAAGTAGGATTCAAATTCTTAAGAAAATTTAAAACCTAGTCCCTTTTGTCATCCTAAATCTTTTTGGTTGTAATAGGCTTATCACCTTCTTCCCTATCTCCCCTAAGATTGAACAATTTTTTATCATCTCTCCTTCCAATCTTACTAGATGCTTTTCTATTATTTTCAATGTTGATAGTTGTCTTGAAAACATCACTTAATGTTCTAGGATCTTTATCTATTAGAATATAGGCCATCTTTCTATCAAAGGCATTGAAATAGGTATTGAGACATGCATTCTTGCCTAGTCTCATAACATGAAATAATTTATACATTCCTTTCTAGAATCTTACATTAAAATCAAATGTTGACTCGTTCTAATTTTTCTTAATATTATTGAAATCATTCAACATGAAATTTGCATTGGTTTTATAACCATATTGCTCTTTTAACAAATTTTCTAGATCATCTCATGAGCCAATGCTATCATTAGGCAATCTTCTAAACTAGTCTCTTGCATCTTTAGTGAGTGAATGCACAAACAAATTCATAAATAAATCTTAATGCTCCACTTCATAGTCATTTAACATATCAATGAACTTTTTGAGATGCTCTTCACCCATTATGGCATTATTTCCTTATAATTTAGTAACCTTATCTCTCTAATCATTGAGATGGGATGGGGGAAACTAGGGATTCATAAAAATGTCATTTGTTTGTATCTTTCAATGTAAATAGGCCTTTTTTGAAAACCTAAGATGTTTAAAGTACTTGGCCCAGCTCCTGGTGTCTGCATAGGAATATTGACCTATTGAGTTGCAGCTAACTGACTAGTAGTAGTGAAAGAGGAAACTAGTATTGGTTGAGAAAAACTTTGGCTATTTATAATAGGTCCACAAGTTAAAAAAGAAAGTATAGCATGTGTAGTCTAGTTTTTCCAAGTTGTTAGTGTTAGCATGAATTTTGATGATACTAAATTGGAGGAGTATCCCAAGCATTGGAGAGTATTGACATGTTGCATTCATGAAAATGTTTGTCATTGATGTCAACATAACAATAATTCTATGAAGATTGGCTAATTAGTAGAGAGAGAACTTAGTTGTATAGACAAGGTTTTTCTTGTCTGGTGATGCATGGTATACTATGAATGGGGCAATCAGAGCGTAAGGTCTTGATCATGTCTTTTGCTTGTTTTCTTTTTTGCTTGTTGGTTACCCAGTTTCGTTTCCACACTGCTTCCTCTAGGATTCATGTGTGATACTGGGACAATCCTTGCGTGTTTGTTTTGAGTCAATTTTTCAGTCCTCTGGACAGTTGGTGAAAAGGCCTTGATGTTCTTGGTAACCTTGGCAATTAACCAACAGTCCTATAGCAAATCTAGTGCTCAACTACATGGTGGTACTTCTCTTTGAAGTATCCCCCCCGCTCAAAAAGCTTCAATGGTTTTCCTTCATCTCCATTAGCCCCCATCCATATCCGACATCCGTCTCTCCTACCCCAGCTTATGCATCAGTATCTCTTTGAATCACTCCTCACCTTTAGCTTTAGGGATCCACAATCCTAGTCTTAGGGATCCACCAATCCAAATCAATCCACCAAGCCTCATCTTTCGAGATCTACAATCCTAGTCCTAGGGATTTCCGAAACCCATCTTCCGCCAATCTAACTCTTTGAAATCCTGTTGCATCAGCTTTTTTAATCCCCTCACCCATCTCCCCATCCTGGATTCCTTTTATAGCACTCCGCTCCTTCATCCTCTGCAATCCCTGAGATCTTAAGCTTGCTTCCTCTTGTGCCTCTTATTCTTCCTTTATCATTCTCCCGTAGTGAGAGTTTGAGCTAACCAAACCTCTTCTCTTAAGCCAATCCAAGTCTTCTTGCTCATTTCGGATTCTTGTACTTTTTAAGAAGTCGTCGAGCCTCACTTTCTCTCCCTGCCGCCTTCTTGAGGGAGCATCTCACAGTCCATTCTCTCCTCTTCTGCTCTAGCCTTGGGCATCTTATTTTCTTATCTTTGATGTCATGCCACTTGCGGCATCACATCAAAGAGGGGCAAAATGTAGACACCTAAAAAACCTTTAGAAAATAAAGTATTTTTATTTTCTAAAAAATTCTTGATGACATCATCATTTATTAATTAATTAATTAATTTATTTATATATTTATTTTTATGCCATTAAATCCCTTTATCTTAATTAAAAATATTTAATTAAGAAATCCCTCCCAAAAATGTTTAAATCTTATTTAAACATTATTTCCTTATTTATTAATTATTTAATTAATAAATTGACCAAAAAACCCAAAATAAATAAAAAATTTATTTTTTACCCAAAACTTGGCCAATTTCCTTAAGACCACTAACCTCTTCCAAAATCTTCTAATCCTTCTTTAATTTTGATTAAAGGCTAATCCCATCATTTTCTACCCGTATTCCCAACTCAAAATATTTAATTAAGATTAAATATTAATCCTCATGTTTATTAAAAAAGTTTTAATAAATATCTCCTCAACCCAAACCCTTGAAATAAATAAAACTTTATTTATTTCCTAAAAATCTAATTTATCCTCATCCTAAGAAGTTCTAGACTCTTCTAGAAAGTCTTCATCCTCATCCTAGGAAATTCTAGACTATTCTAGAAAGTCTTTATCCTCATCCAAAGTCTAGACTCTTCTAGAAGATGTCTTTAAACCTAATCCTAATCCCCTCCTAACCTTGTCACATTCCCTAAACATGGGTTAAAACTTACTAACCCAAGCCAAAGTTAACAAATATCTCCTCCTTCACCCACCCTCATTAAATCTCATCCACTTGCCTATCCCTAAGCTAATCCTAAACCATCCTAATCCATCCTCTAATCATTTGCACAAGCCTAAGCAAGCTTAAAACCCTCCTAATCAAGTCCAAGTTGAAATTGCTCTCATCTCCCTCAAAATATCTCAACCATAAAACTTTATGAAGTCCACTAGGCCATAAATGACTCTTACAAGCCCTTTTATCGCTCTTACAAGTCATTATGAGGGTCTTTATGAAGATTTTATCCCTTGAGCCTCCTTTGTTGACTCATCCTTCCCCTTTCCTCCATCCTCTCACCATGTGACATGTGTCACTCCTTCATTGGTTGTAAGGAAGCACAATCCATGTGCTCTCCTCTCATGCAATCTAAGCCCTCCATGAGCTTTTTCCCATCCTTGCATCTTAGCCCTCAATCCCTCGAGCCTCTTGCCTATAAATTGGATCCTTCCCCTTTGCAAAATAACACAATCCATGAAGTAAAGTTATAATGCTATTTTGAGAGCCAAATCCATACTAAAGCCATCTATCCACAGCAAAAATCCACAATCATCCATTGAAGCCTTTGGAAGCATATAGAGCATACATCCTATCTATTTAGACAAAGCTACTCAACAAGAGAGCTTCTCATTGAGAGAGCCCATTAATGGCTCATATTCTCAATTGAGTGTTCATCTTAGTCTATCTTGAAGTTTATGAAAAATTTTTAGTTTGTAGAAGCTTTATTTAAATTTGGTTTCTATTAGCATACTAACATTGCTTATATATAGGTTTTAGAGTCACCAAATATTCTTCTCATGTGTCAGGAATGTTTATCTTTTAGTTTCTCATGCATGCAGTAGATTAGATCAATTAATGGTGAATGTATTATGTTTTTAACTGGTGAGTTTGTCAAAAAATTTGAGGTTACTGATTCACCCCTCCCCTCTCAATAACCTAGCAAGTCTTGATTATTTCCAACAATTGGTATCAAAGCTTTGTGGTTCTCAAGATAAATTTTGATAGCTTGAGCAAAGATCAAGGACCATGGAAGTATTTAGAATTGAAAAAGCTATTGAAAATGAAAAGCTAGATCTAGAGATGGCCATATCTCAACTCAAGGAAGTGAAAGAGCATCTTTCCCAATCCCTAAAAAGAAGGAAGGAACTTGCAAAACAAATGAATGACCACCAGTATGTTGAAGAGAATATTGAAGAAATTTTCCTTTCAAGTAGTTCAGATCAAGAAAATGAGGTGATCAAAGAACTCCTAGAAAAGAATGGTTCCCTACAAGAAGAGGTAAGAAAATAAAAAAGAGAACAAGAAATCCAATCAATAAGATTGTGTGAAATCTTGGAATAGAGAAATAAGGTAAATGAAGACTTGGAGGCAAGGAAAAATGAAACTCAAAATCAATCCCTTTAGTAAGAAAGTCTTATCAATCAGCTCTCCAATGCAAATGAGGAAATCATAAATCTGAGATCTGAAAATGAAAGGTTAAGGAATGATTTAAGCACTGAAAGGAAAATCAATGAAAGCTTGAAAGTTGATCTAAATTCTGAGAAGCAACCCAATGAAAGAATAATGAAATCCCAAGTAGACATGGATCAATTGAATCAACAAAATTAGCAGAATATTTATAAGCAAAAGGGAAAAATAGGACTTGATTACAAAAAACAAGGTGAATCCTCCAAAAAAGGTTCTTAAAAAAGACCTACTTGCAATCACTATGGTAAAATAGGTCATACATCAAGAAAATTTTGGAGTAATGGAAAGGCAAAATTCAATAAAAAATGCTTTAATTATAGTCAACATGGTCATAAAGGTAATCAATGCAAGGAGAAACCAAAGTTTGAAGGCAAATGTCACAAATGCAAGAAACAAGGTCACAAGGCATCTGAGTGTAGATCTAAACCATTCAATCTAGTGGAACAATTCATAAAGGCAATATTTGGTTGGGACTACAATACTTGGTGTATATGCCATTATTGTGGAGAATATGGACACATTGGTATAAATTATGCTAGGCATTTCTTGAGAAGAAAGGATATTATAATAAGATGTTACACATGTACTGAACTTGTTCATATAGCTAAGAATTGCATGAATATAGGTAGAGTGGACAATGAAAATAAATAAAAAGATGATAACATAAGGAAGAAAATGAGACAGCAGTGGATTATCAAATCTATCGAGCAAGCTAGTTCAAAGTGATGATGGTCATGTCACTCAAGAAGTGAGTGACTCCACCATTTAAAGTTAAGTTCTTAAGGAAGGAATGGAACTATATTTTCAAGGACACATCTTAAATAGTTCCAATTGAAAGGAAGAAAAAGATCCAAATCAATATTCCAGATACAAAGGGATCATAAAGTTTAGCATCAGTATTCATCGAGTAAGATCAAATCATACCAAGTGAGGTTGGGATTAACAAAATTTTGTTTGGTCGTCGAGTTACAAGGTTTTACTGAGCAATCTGTACAGATAGTGGATGACAACCTATCAAGCACTAAGTCATTATGGCTCTCATCATACCAAGCATTAATGAAATATTTTCATCAAAAGGTATAATTTTGACTTCGTTTCCACCACAAACTCAGTATATGTAGAGTAGAGTGATTTTGAGTACATTCAAGTGATCTTGAGCATAATTTGCAACAAAGTCTTTCGAGAAATTTTCTTAGTTTATCGAGCGATCATGGCATCCACCAGCAATAGTAATAAGAAAAAGAAAGGATTAGAGATGTTGGTGTGAGGTGTTGAATGGAAGGCTCCGAATTTCAAATTAGTGCCAGCAATTACAGAATCACTTGACCCTAATGGTTCTTAGTTGCAAATTCCACCAAAGCTACTCCTTATTAATGATATTCGTAATCATTTCAAATGTGCTGTGCAAGAAATTGGAACCCTAGAAATGGATAGTGCCCTAGGTGAGCTATGTGTAGATGGAAATCTTAAGGCTAAGCATAAACATCTAGAGGAAAAAGGTTTAACCCACATTCTGCACCTGCCAAGAAAATTTCAGATAAAATGGATTAGATATATTTTAAGTTGATTCCATAATGGTCAGTTGTGGTTAGAGCTGCTAGTCTTGATAATGAAGAAGATGATTTGTAGAATTAAAAGTCTCCCTGTGCTCAACAAGATCAAAGTTAATAAAACCCTAGGTCAGGATGAGCTTCAAAAGAAAACCCTAGCTGAGTGGGATGGCAGAGGACTAAAAATCAGCAATGTATTTGATGTGGAACTTAGGTTTGGCATTCATATTATTGCACATAAGATATATAGCTCTAGTCGACTGAATAGTGTGCCATGTGAGGCTATGGACTTAGCATATAAAGTTGTTAAGAAGAATTTGGAATATGATTTAGTAGATTTAGTGTTGAAATAGTTGAATAAGAACATGAAAAACATTAGAACCTCAAAAAATAACTCATGTAAATTCAGTTCTTTGTTGATTTGTTTGTTCTTTTATGTTCAAAATTTTTTCCCCTCCAAAGGCTTAGTGGTATGGAGAAAGGACACTCCAGTTTTGCACTAGATTAATGAGTTTATTGTAGAAATGGGTGAGAATTTTGATAGCATAATGGACAATTACTTTGAAGTTTTTAAAGAAAAGATGAATAATAGGTTCTAGATTCCCCAAAAATTGGTCGAAGATTACAAAGATGATGTATATTTCATGGTTGATTTTGACAGAGTGTATATTTAAGTAGTAAGACCTAGAATAGTATGGGTGAAACCTCTTCCTTATGAGATTAATATTGATGAAACAAAGGAGATAATTGAAGCTCTGGTCAATGAGCTTGTAGTTCCAAAGGTACCTATCTTTGGAACTTATGATGAAGGAAAGGCCATAATAGAACTTGAAATTAAGCTTCCACAAGTGGTAAATAAAGGTAAGAGGAGGATATCAAAATTGAAAATTACAAGTACCCCTCCTATGCTTACCAAGGGCAAAGGTGAAGGTGAAGAAGAATCTAAGAATGAAGAAGAAGAATTAGAAAAAGAAGAAGAGCCTTTGAGAAAGAAAGGCATGGTGATTATCACCAAGCCACCCAAGGCCTCCACAATTGTATTCACTAGAAGATCCAAGAAGAAAGGAGATAGTAAAGTTGTGTTCAGTAAGCCCCCTCTCACCTTCTAAGAAAGACTAAAGAAAGTGGAAGAAGGTGCTGGTATTACAAATTTCAAAGCATTAAAATTTGAAATTAGAATAGATGCAAAAAAGATGCAGATTGAGGAGTTGGTTCTGATAAAGATGGGAAAATGGAAATATTCCCCTAATCTAATTGCCCCTCAAATTTCTAATGAGTTATTAGCAAGATTAAAGCATAGATGGGAATCAGCTATCTAAATTGCCAAGGACATATTTGAACAATCCTTGAGATAGTTGCTACCAAATCTTACCAATGCAGAGGTAAAGGAAGAAATGAAGAAGAATAAAGACAAGATGACAATTAGATTTCATACTTGTTTACTTCTGATAAAAGATTTTGAGCATGTAGTTAAGGATGCTACAAATATGTGGAAGAATGTCTATCATATGCACAAGCCAAGTGAGAATCTAGTGGAAATCAATGATGATCATGATAATGACAAGGATGAAGATAATGAAGAAGATAATACTCCTTGTGTCACTATTGATGCTAAAGATTATCAAGAATTAAAGAAGGATGATGAAGAAGAGAAAGAGGAAGGAGCTAAAGAGGAAGATATGGAAGAAGAAGGAGAAGAAGAAAGTGATCTAATTAGGATAGCTATAGAATTCATAGCCTCCCTTCCTCACTCTCCACCAAAATCTACAACATCATCAGGCATGGAGATAGCTTCAACAAGTGTGATTGCAACTACATCAGATACATCATCTACCCAATCACTCTTTGCTCCCTCTTAGCTCTAGGTATCACTAATGGAAGTGTCTAACACTTCATCCACTGAGCTACAACCCTCCTTTTCTTCAGCTCACTAGTCTAGGACATCTATAGTAAGTGCAATATCTAGTTCTATGGTTTTGTCTACTTCAATTTTGCATATTCTAGTAAGTGCTCCCATTGTAAATACTTCTATAAGTATTCCTCCTAATTTTGGGTAGTACATCAATTTTGGGTTCTTCTAGTGCTCCAACTAACATTCCATCAGTAGGCACCATTCAAGTTTTTATTGCAAGCCCTACTATTTTTACCATTATTTCTATTTCAAAGTCCAAAGCAATAATGTTAGAAGTTAAACCAAAGGCACCACTTAAACTTCTGATTAGTGGAAAAGAAACTAATGAAGATATAGATTTGAAAAAGGAAATTGAAATTCCAAAGCTAGATTTTGATAATGCTACTATTGAAGAAATGAGATTGGTTAGCCAGCTTCTTGAACAAAAGGCCAAATAGAAATAACTTAGAGAAGAAAGGGACATAATTCTAAATCATTGAGAGTGCCAAGAATATCTTGACAAAAGCCATAGGTGTTGATCTTGATTCATCTAACATATTTTGTTACAGTTAGAAGAAGCAGTAAATAAATTCAATGAGGACTCTACTAGCCAAGATAAGATTATGAAGAAGGCAAAGAAAAAGTTTGACAATAGAGTACTTCAGCACAATTTTTAGCATATTGCTATTCATCAAGTAGACCTCTCCTCAATTCTGGCAAATCTTAAAAATTCTTTCACAAATGTAACATCTCTTTTTGCTAAGCTATGTGATGTTACCAAGTACACAAAAGCAATAAAGGGAAAATTGAATAAGATTGATGAGGATTTGAAGGCAAGTGCTCAAAAGTTGCAGCTTGACCCTAGTTTAAGATTTGCACATCACATAAGGGTCAGACTCCTATCAGACATGTAGGTAAAACTATTGAGAGAGGAAGCAAGGATTTGGTCTACACTAATAGACATCTAGAACATGATCCTTCCTATCATGGACACAATGCACAAGCACATTGCTTATTCAAAAACATTGATCCATGACAACAATTTTTCAATTGTAGATCATATGATTGAACTCTCAGTAGAAGTACAAGTTGCACTTCAAACCTACAATATTTTACAAGAAAATTGGGATAAGACATTAGCTCTTATTCTTACGATATATTCGAAGTTTCTCTCTCATTTTAGTGTCTTTTTATAAGTATGTTGTGTATATATGTTTGTCATTACTCTCAAAAAGGGGGAGAGACTTGTGCATAATAATAATAATAAAGAGGGAGAAATTAAGAAGAAAAAATAATTTTATATACACTTAGTATGATTTTATGCCTAATATAATATGTACATTTTATGGGTGAGATATGTGAAAATATATATACAACAGATTTACAAAGAAAAATTTTGAAAAATCAAAATTAGCATGACACTATACATAAGTTTTGGCTAATAAGTATTTTTTTCACTAATGCCAAAGAGGGAGATTGTTGGCATTAAGTCATGTTTGTTATTAGTGACAACACTTATTCAAATTTTGTAAGATCATTGAGTTCATCATTTAGTCTCTAGTGTTTTCCAAGTAATTCAGTGGTTACCAAGTTTCACAGTTCATACTGAACATTCCTATGGTTACCAAGTGAATTCAGATAGTGCAAAGTCTAGCAATTTAGACCAAGCAGTTTAGTTCTTACCGAGCTTCACCGTGTTTACCGAGTGAAGGCAAGGTAAACATGGAATTCAGTTTCTACTGAGTGACACTATATATATCGAGTCTCCAATGTTCACCAAGTTTGAAGCTATGTTGAGTGATTAGTATGAATTGAGCCTCTACTTATACCAAATGCATGATGATGCCAAGTAATGCAATGGATGCCAAGTATCAAAGTTCACCAAGTCATCTTTTAGAACCTAAGTTTCTACATTTGGGCTAACTCAACAATATTTGTGTTAGCTTGTGTCTTAGCCAAACTTGTAATTATGAGAATCTGGATGGTATATATGTAATGTATTGTATCATACTCAAGTGTGAATGAGGAAGTAATGTTTTAAAAAGAGTGAATGCAAATGTGAATCAGCAGTAGAGAAAAGTATATAGCAAGGTCAAATCAAGAGCAGTCAAGTTTTATCTACCACGAAGAGGTGATCAACATTTCAAGAATCTATATCAGCAATTCAGTTGTAAGTTAGATCTACTATTTCATCCTAACAGGTGAATCATATTCAAATCCTTTAACTGGGTAGACTTAACAGTCTTTTCTTTAAATATCTTTACCGAGTACATACTTCATTATATGTTTGTAAAACCTCTAACAAGGTGGACCTAGTAGTCCTAATTGCTCCTAACATGGAAAATCATCAGAAGTGATCATTGTAAGCTCTAACAACCCAAATTTATATTACAATATTGAAGTTTTGTGGGTATCATCCCCACCCTAATTTTGCTTTCTATTTCAAAGGTTTCTAGGTCACAAAATATTGTGTTCATGTCCCATGAATTTTTATCTTTTAGTTTCTCATGGATGCATTAGATTAGATCAATTAATGGTGAATGAATTATGTTGTTAAGTGCTAAATTTGTCAAAAATTTTGAGGTTACTAATTCACCCCTCCCCTCTCAGTAACCTAGCAAGTCTTGATTATTTCCAACAAACTATATATTGTAATAGTTAGGCCAGAAGTGGGTTTAAGGAAATGGATCTTGCTTCTTTTCTCTACATCTACGGCCTCATTCTCAACCTTTTCCAACTCTTTTGCAAGATCTTCTCTCTCTTCAATTCTAAGTCAAGTTTGGGAATGACATTTTGTTTAGGAGGAATAGGAGGATCATTAATTTGTATGCCTACAACCCTATGCTTATCTTTATCAGGATTTTTAATTGTGGGATCTATGACATTTTCTTCAATGGGTTTGTAGGGTTGGACTTGGGAAATAATAGGTCCTTCCTATTGTATACAATCATTTAATTATATGGTGTCTTTTATGTTACACAAATGTGAAATATAAACCAAGAAATTAATGTATCTCAAGCTCACTTAGGAGTCAAAAGAAGTTGTAGTGTATGATGAGTGTCTCAATGTTAACCAAGTTTAGAGTGAGTGTTAACCAAGCTCACTCAGCTAGAAAATGGAGGTTTTAGGAAGATAGTGTCTACCAAGCTCACTCAATTACCAAAGAAAAGTTTGCATAGAATGAGTTTTGAATGAGCTCACTTAGTTATCAAAGGAGGTCTAAAGGAAAATTGTTAGTGAGTTAGTGTTGACCGAGTTGGGTTGACTAATGAAGGATTTTCCTATATCAGTTTTTGTTGGGTAGTTCTAGCTAACTCATGGGATGAATTTTATTTATTTGATATTGTATTCAAGCCAACTTGACAAGGTAAAACATATAAGTATAAGTTCAAGTTAAGGATTGAATTGCAAGAAAAAAGAGAAGAAGCAGAATGGGATTGGAAAGATAAATCAAGGAAGCAAATTTGGAGTTGACTGAGCTACAAAGAACATTCTAATCAAGGAGGATCAAGTATTAAAGCTAGAGGAGAGATCTAAAATTAAAAAATATAGTTTGCATCAACAATTAGGTCATATCATTGTTACTCTCTAATAATTGTAGCAGTGAATCAAATCTCTTAATAGAGTTAGCTTAAGAGTTATTTTCCAAATCCTCTACTAAGGTGGCATTTCTAGATTGAAGTGTCTAAAGACCTCTAACAAGGCCACTCTTAATATGGTTAACTAAATCCTTTAACAAAGTCACACCTAATAGTGTGTTTTTTTTTAACCTTTAACTGGGTTGGCTCCTAACAAGGCTCACTTTAGAAGAGTAAAAAATAGTAACTAGTTGCAATTGGTGGTTTTTCCCAAATTGGGTTTCCAAGTTAAATCTTGGTGTCTCTTGTGTTCATGTTATTTTCTTTATGATTCTATAACTAAGTTAATTAAGGTTAATCATATTTAATATCATAGCCTCTACATGTTCAGTGTTAACAAAGTAACAATGCATACATTTAGTATTAATTGAGTGTTTACTGAGTGATAATCATTCTTAGTGTAAACCGAGTTACTATGTTAACCAAGTGTTTCAATGCTAACTAAGTTACAACAATATTTTAGTTTTAGCATATTTTGGTTTATGTTTTGTATTGACATCTAAAGGGATCTGGAATTTTTTTTGTGGTAACTAATTCTGCCCTCCCCTCTCAGTTACTACTCTTACATTTCCAACAATTGGTATCAGAGTGTTTAGTGCTTGCAAAGGAGATTTCAAGGACCTAAGCTAAAGATCATGATGTCTTATAAAAGGGAGATTAATAAGATAAATAGAGATAACTTCCAAGCATGGAAAGAACTTATGAAGTTGCATTTAGAAACAATTAGAGACTCGGGCATGAAGTATCAAAACAAAAAGTATGTGGCACCTACTGGAACTATGACTATGGAAGAAATTACAAAAAAGAAAAAACATAACATTATGATGATTGAAATTTCTTCCACTCTCAACTATGCTAAATTTGATGAGGTAAAAGATTGTGCTACTACTTATGAGATGTGGATCAAGCTGAAAGCTATATATGGAGGTGATGATAATGTAAGGAGAGCTAAGGAAAAAAGTCTCAGAGGTCAATTTGATTAGATGAAGATGAGAACATTGTACAATACAGTGAAAGAATTAAAGCTAGTGTGTGTGTAATTAGAGCTTCAAGTGGGAAGATTGATGATGTAGCAGTGGTAAGCAAGGTACTTAGAACCCTTCTTAAAATTTATGAAATCAGAGTTTTAGCTATTCAAGAAATAAGATGTGATCCTAAGAATGATATAACCTTGGATGCACTAGTGGGAAGGTTGGCAGTATTTGAGTTAGATAATTTTGATAATTATGTTCCTAACTCCAGTAACCTTGAGTCTTCATTCCAAACCAAACTATCACTCAAGAAAAAAATTGCAAAGTCTAAAAGCAGGAGATTTGACAGTGAAGATGAAGATGGTTATGATGATGATCTTGAAGTCATTGAAGCATTGCTTGCAAGAAGATTTCCCAAAGGAAAAGGAAAGTACAAAGGCAAAATTCATTTGATCTACTTTTCTTGTGAGAAAGTTGGTCACATTTTTACAAGGTGTCCAAATAGAGAAGGAAAAGAAGAAAAGAAACATGAAAAATACAAAGGCAAGAAGAATTTCAAAAGCTACAAGGACAAAGGTAAGAAATATTGTTACATGGCTAAACATTTAGATAGTAGTGAAGAAGATGAAATGGTTTACATTACTATTAAAGATGAATCAAATGATGAGAATGATAATATGGCCCTAGTTTCTCACATTACTAAGAATGATAAATGGATTATTGATAGTGGCTATTCTCACCACATGACTGGAGATAAATCTAAATTTGAGCACTTGGAACACTATGATGGTGGGAGTGTCAGATTTGGAAATGATGAAGCTTGTTATGTGAAGGGAAAAGGTTGTATTGTAATAACCAATGATCTTAGATGTGACAATTCTTATTGGGTTGAAGGAATAACGCATAATTTTTTTAGTGTGGAACAATTGAATAACATTGGATTCAAGGTAGAATTCATGAATAGAAAAGCCAAGCTACTGAATGGAGATGGAAATTTAGTTGGGACTAGTAATCAAACAAGAGGTAATCTATTCTACCTATATATAACTATAAATTCATTCTTCATATCTCAAGTAGAAGAAAGCTGCTTATGGCATAAGAGGTTCTATCATGTGAATTTTGATAATGTGGTCAACATAAGAAAGAAAAAAAAGGTTAGAGGCATTCAAATCTTGAAGAAACTTGATATGGGCATGTGCAAGAATTGTCAAATTGGAAAGATGGGAAAGACAAGTTTTAAAAGAAAAAACTATCATTCTGAAGAAGTCTTGGAGTTGGTTCATACTGACCTTTATGGACCTATTGGCATACATAGCTACACTAGAGATAAGCACTTTATTTTTTTTGTTGATGATTATTATAGGATGATGAAATTTATGTATTTAAAGGAGAAATTAGAAACTTTTCAAAAGTTTAAATGGTATCTAGCTAAAGTTGAGAAAGAAACAAGAAAGAAACTAAAATATTTAAGATCGGATAGAGGAGGTGAATTCATCTCTAATGAATTCAACCAATTCTATAATGAAAGAGGAATAAAAAAATAGGTATCTATAGTTGGTACACCTCAACAAAATGGTATTGTTGAGAGAAGGAATAGACCAATCATGGACTGTGCAAGGAAATTGATGATAGAGAAGAACTTTGCTATCAAATATAGGAAGGAAGCAATTAGCACTATAGTTCATACCTTGAACTGAGTGTAATTGAAGAAGGACTCAAATCAAACGCCTTTTGAATTATGGTATGGCTATAAACCTAATGTGTGTTATTTCAAAGTATTTGGAAGAAAATTTTATATTCTAAAGGAGTCAAGAAAAGAAAAATTGGATGTGAAAAGTGATGAAGGCATATTCTCAGGATACTCTAGTAAGAGTAAAGAATACAAATGTTTAAATATATCTACTCTCAAAGTTATAGAAAGTGCACATATAAAGATTGATGTGTTTGCATAAGAGTGTGAAGAACAAAATAGGAAAGAACATGAAGACTACATAAACTTTGTTTATTATGAGCCTGATACTTTCCCTAAAGTTCAAGCAAATGGTAGCTAATAGTCTTGACCGCCCACGTCCCCAAAATCCCTAGTTGAAACAAAGTTTCAACTAGTATAACCTGAGTCATAGTCGGAAGGACCTGAGTTTCAACAAGTACAAACTAAGTCATCTGATGAACTCGAGTCATAGATAGTGGGACCCAAGCATGATTCAAAAGATTATGGTGAACCTAGTGAATTCAAAAAGAAGCAGCCCAGACTTGCTAGATATGTCAGAAGGCATCATGCACTTGAGCAAATCATTGAAGAGAAATCAAATGGTACAATGACAAGGAACAAATTAAAAGGTAAACTTTTTCTTACTAAATTTGAACCTAGAACTATCAAAGATACGTTTTAGAAAATGAAAGCTAGATAGAAATAATGAATGAAGAAATTTATCAAAAGGAGAGGAATAAAACTTGGACTCTTGTTCCTAGACCCAAGGACAAGAATGTAATTGGAACAAAATGGGTATTAAAAAATAAGTTCAATGAGAATGGAGAAGTTTCAAGAAACAATGCCAAATTAGTTTGAAAGGGTTATACTCAAGAGGAAGGTATTGACTATGGAGAAAAATTTTCTCTTGTTTCTAGACTAGAAGGTGTTAGAACACTCCTTGTGTATGTAGCACATGAAGGATTGAAAGTATATCAAATTGATTTGAAATTAGAATTCTTGAATGAAATATTAGAAGAGGAAGTGTACATTGAGCAACCAGAAGGCTTCATTAACCCTAGAAAAAGGGACATGGTCTCAAAACTACAAAGAGTAGAGTATGGTCTCAAAAAAGCTCCAAAAGCATGGTATGAAAGGTTAAATAATTATATCATAAAGATTGGTTTTCAAAGAAATAATAATAACAACAACCTATATATCAAAGAAGGATCAAATATTGTGTTGGCAAAAATATTTTTGGATGATATATTATTTACTAGAAATGATGATTTGTGCAAAACTTGTTCTATGGAAATAAGTAAGGAATTTGAAATGTCAATATTTGGAAAGATTGAATTCTTTGTTGGCTTAAAAATTTAATAGATGAAGAATGGTATCTATATTAATCAATCAAAATACATCAAGGAGATACTAAAGAAATTTGGAATGGAGGATTCTAGACCAATTTGAACACCTATGTCTATTGGACATAAGCTTTCCAAAAATGATGATTCCATGGATCTAGATCAGACTACATATAGATCAATAATTGGAAAACTTCAATATGTAGTGCACTAGAAGACCTGATATAACATTAGTAGTTGTTATGGTGGCTAGATTCTCTACTAATCCTAAAGAAAATTATATGATTGCAATCAAAAAGAATTATGAGGTATCTGAAAGATACTGAAGATTATAGTTTGTGGTATAAGAAAGGAGGAAACTTTGAATTGAAGGCATTCATTGATGTAGATTGGGCAGGAAGTGTTGATGATAGGAAGAGCACTATTGGTGGAGCAATTTTTCTTGGAAAGAGGCTAGTATCTTGGACAAGCAATCTACAATAGAAATAGAATATGTTGTTGCAATAGTCAATTGTTCCAACATTGTGTGGTTCAAGAAATTATTGTCAGGTATGAAGGAGGGGATCAAGGACCCAATTGTTATCTTTTGTGATAACACTAGTACAATCAACATATCCAAGGAGCCAGTGATGTATACCAAGACCAAACACATTGAAATAAAATATCATTTATTGAGAAAATTGTTGCAAGAAAAGGAAGTGAAATTTGAATGTGTGAATACAAAAGAATAGATTTTAGGCATACTCACCAAGCCATATCTGAAGGATACATTTTTGTATCTAAGAGGTAAGCTAGTCATCATTGCTCTGTCTGAAGCTCACTAATTAGATTTTAGTGATGCATCAACCAAGCATGTTGAAGATCAAACAAGTTGATGCAGTATTGTCAGAGCAGATTGCATATGAATCTTTACATCAAGGTACATGGAAACTGCATTTATTTTTTACTTTGGCATAAGATGTCAAAGAGGGAGAGTTTTCTATCATATATTAGAGAATTTTTTGTGAATATCAGAGATGTCAAAGAGGGAGAATAAATTTGGTTGATATCAAATTGGGAGAGTTTAATATTGCAATCATTGCAATCAAAGATTGATGACAGAGGGAGTTCACATTGATAGAGGGAGTTCTCATGGATGAGAATTAGAATGAAACTATGGATATTATCCTTAATTCTATTTTTCTCTAAAATTTCTATGCATCATGATGGCTTGTGTTTCCATCAATGCTAAAGAGGAAGATTTTTGGATACAATCATTTAATTGTATTTTGTCTTTGATGTTACAAAAATTTCAATTATATACCAAGAAATTAGTGTATGTTGAGCTCATTCAGGAGTCAAATGAAGTTTTAGTGTATGAAGAGCATCTTAGTCTTAACCAATTTTAGAGTGAGTGTTAACTAATCTCACTCAGCTACCAAATGGAGTTTGGAGGAAGACAATGTCTACCAAGCTCACTCAATTACCAAAGAAAAGTTAGCATGGAATGAGTGTTAACTGAGCTCACTTAGTTGCCAATGGAAGTCTAAAGGAAAATCATTTCTAAGTTAGTGTTGACCAAGTTGGCTCGGCTAACTAAGGATTTTCTTTTATCATTTTTTTGCTAGTTAGTTCTAGCTGACTCATTGGAAGAATTTTATTTATTTGACATTGTATTCAAGACAACTTGACAAGTTAAAACATATAAGTATAAGGTCAAGTTGAGGATTGAATTGTAAGAAAAAAGAGAAGGAGAAACATTGTATTGAAAAGATAAATCAAGGAAGTAAATTAGGAGTTGACCAAGCTATAAAGAACATTCTGATCAAGGAGGATCAAGTATTCAAGCTAGAACAGAGATTTAAAATCAGAAAATATAGTTTATATCAAAAATTAGGTCATATCATTGTTACTCTCTAATAATTATAGTAGTGAATTAAATCTATTAACAGAGTTAGCTTAACAACTATTTTCCAAATCCTCTAACAAGGTGGCATTTCTAGATTGAAGTGTCTAAAGAGCTCTAACAAGGCCACTCCTAATAGGGTGAACTAATTTTTTTAATAGGGTTACACCTAGCAGTGTGTTTTGTAACCTTTAACAAAGTTGGCTCCTAGCAAGGCTCACTTTAGAAGAGTGAAAAATAGTAACTAGTTGCAATTGGTGGTTTTTCCCAAATTGGGCTTCCACATTAAATCCTAGTGTCTCTTGTGTTCATGTTATTTTCTTTATGATTTTATAACTAAGTTAATCAAGGTTAATCACACTTAATTAATATCATAAGATATGTATGTTCAGTTTTAACAAAGTAATAGTTCATATATTCAGTATTAACCAAGTGTTTACCAAGTGATGGTCATTCTTAGTGTAAATTGAGTTACTATGTTAACCAAGTGTTTTAGTGCTAACCGAGTTACAACAATATTTTAATTTTAGTAGATTTTGGTTTTTATTTTTTATTGACATCTAAAGGGATCTAGGAATTTTTTGTGGTAACTAATTCACCCCTCCCCTCTCAATTAATCCTCTTACATTTCCAACACTTCCTTCTCTCTTAGAAGGCATTCTTGATCTTGGATTCTTGACCTTATATCTCCCACATCTCCACAAATGTCTAAATTTGGAGTAGAAGATCTCTCATCCAACTTCTTATTATGCTCTTTTAGAGCTTCCATTTTTCTAAGAAATCTTTCTCTCTATATGAGAGCATTCACGGTGATATCTTCTTTTTCATTTTCCAAATGAATGTGTTTGATATCTTCTTCTACAACCCTCTACTTCAATGTTTCAATTTATTGCAAAAATTCATCAGGGTCTACAAAAGTAGTTTCTAAATCTACTAGATCATCTAAATCTAAGAGATTTGTAGTGCACCAATATTAAAGTCAAAGGAACCAACAAATATAAATATATTTTTCTTTTTCAATGAAAGCATTTTTATTTTGTTTTATTTTTTTATATTCATTTTCCTTGATCTACAATATTGATGTACATTACTACAATACATTTAACTAACTTCACTAACCACTTTAGTTCCTTCCAACAAGAACATTATTTGAAATTCTAACAAAATATTTTTATAACCAAATGTATCAATTTCAAATGGAGACACACATTTTTTCTTAGAATCATTTTAGAAACAAAAACATAACAACTTTGCTCATTTCTATATACTATAGGATAGTGCATGATATATAAATTTCTTTAATCACTGAATGTAGCAACATATCAACAAGTACAGTCCACTTATACAATTTTCTAGCTTACAAGTTGTCATAAAACACAATATTGGGAGTTACCCAAGGGTGACTCTCCCTAATACAATAAGAATTCACTTGGAAGTATGTTTTTGCTGCACATGAAAATAAGACAACATCCTTCTTCTCTTCAAGTCTTCAATCCATAGATCACAACCTACAATACAACACACACCAACAAGCCCATGGTACTCTCCTCCCAACCTTAGGCCTTTTAAAGGCCACCCCCGAGCAGGGAGAAACTTGACTAGGTGGACATACATTATGAACAACCATTTACAACACAATGCTCACATTACAAAACTGTTCACACATTTTACAGTTGACAAATAAAACCACAAAAATTCCCAACCAAGGTAGACCACTTAGGATCACATGTAGATCCATCTCAAGGGGTAAGGGTGGAAAATGAATGTTGAGGAGACTCCACCTGCAACTATGCCTTCATTAGGCTATACACTTTATACACATGCCTTCACAAGGCAACCCAACACCACATACATGCCCTCACATGGCATCTTTACAATACTTATAACTCCAGCAAGGTGGCATATGGGGCCCATAACACCCATATGGCATCCCTCTCCTACTCTAGGAGAGACTCTCACCCAACAAATTCCCTATGCACCCCTTACCCTCACAAGGCTCTCTTTCCCTCCCAAGAGATGAGACTCACCTTGTCACACCCAAAACAGAAAACCGCAACAAGAACATATGAATTCACAACACAAAGTAAATCACAATACACACATACACCAAAACTAAAACATGATCCCTCAACCTTACACAACACAACATTACAACATGCCATATTACAACTACATTACAGAAAACTCACATGCATAACACAATGAAAATAATCTACTTAACAACAAACTTTCATAGCAAGGGTACATAAGGTTACCAACCTAGTTTCCAAGCAAATTTGAGCTCCCTCTCTTTTTACCAGCAATCCTCCTCCTAAGCTACCTTCTTCTCCTTGTTTTTTTTTTCTTTTCCAAAATTTTCCCCACTTAGATTCTTTTTCCAGATCTATCCAAAAATTCTCCCCCCAAGAACTCTCCAACCAACTCTCTCTAAGGAATGTTTTCTTTTGATGCTTAATTTTCCAAATTCGGCCAACTTGGGAATCCACAATTTTTGGGTGCTCTTTTCAATGCCTAGGGAAGCTTATAATACTTAAAAATTCCCCTACCCCCTAGGTATATCATATGGGCTTTAAAATAAGACCTCAAACTACCCCTAGGGATGGTGTAAACCTCCTAGAAATTCACAAAAGGTGTGCATTCGACCTAGCATGGAAAGAATCCCTCTTGGACCCATAAATACACCTAGGGAAAAGAAATCCTACCAAACCACTCCTTGGTTCACTCAACCACCTACCATCCCACTAAGCATGCTACAAAGGAGAACATGTGTCAAGTGACACCACAATACACACAACACACTTGGCAAGCCATCAAGAAAAACAAATTTACTTTTATAGAATCACAATAATACACAAAAATTGGTTTTACAAATAAAATACAAGGGTAAAAAGGTTATACCCTCCTTAGGGTTAACCTTGGTTTTTTCCAAACACCTAGCAAGGTTCTCCATAAATCCATGGGCTTCTTTCCTGCACACTTATTGCAAATATCAGTAGTCCAAGAATAAGGTGATAAAATGATAACATAAATATAAATCACATAGATTCTATCATCAATGAATAACATAACTAATATGAAATATGTATTTCCATTCATATCACATTACACACTTCACATTTGTAGCAATTTTATAATCTAGATAGTAAAACATTATGATCATTTATTCTTACAGAAAAATATGGAATTAATCTACCTTAAGCAATGCATCAAATATAATATAAGTATACAATTCTAGTTTATTCAAATGATACATGAATTCTTAATGTTACTCTAAATATGCTAAGACATGATAATCTAGCACCATATGGAGACCACAATTCAAAAATCAAACATTCACTTGAGTATAACATAAGCTTTAATCATGACATATGGATCATCAAGAAGGTAAGTAAGCATGTCTGAATAACATTATAAAAATTACTTAGAATATTAGTGTCCTAGTAACATCATAAGGAATCATCATATAGCCTAATGATATAGGTATCAATGTCCCAATAACATAACATGAAATCAAATAGTCTAAGGATCAAAATATCAATGTCCATAGTGGGTAATAATCTGTCATTTAGAGTCTAACTATCAAAGTCCAAAAGAAACAAAATGTCAATAGTGCTATGATGGTCGGGGCAGGACATGACAAGATTCCTTTCAATATATGGGACTTGACCTATATTTGGCCTAGCATCTAAGGAGTTCTTATACCCCAACCTATGGTTTACTTTTTTAGACACATTGCGTCTGAAAATTGTATCTCCTACACAAGAGATGGTTTTATCTTAGAAGATTCTTTCTTCTAGTAATGGGGTTGTAAAAATTTCTCTTAAATTCTTGGTACTATCAGATTCAAAATTTAAGGATAAATATTTTCTATCTACCATATGATGACATTGGGGATGGGCTGAGGCATTTTCTCTAGGTTTCCATGTGTGATTAGGATCACATTCTTCTTGAGTTGGTTCTTCTTACCCACATAAGGTGGTTCTATGTATAATAGGACCTCCAAATTTTCCTTTGTATAAGCTCTTGTGTTTTTTCCTCTATCTGTCATTTTAAACAATAGTTAAAATATATAGCACTAGCTACTTAACCTTTCACTGAGTCACCAACCACTAAGGGGAAACAAAATTAATATAGCTAATAGATAGAAAATAATACAAGAGTAAAATTTTTGACTACAGATCTAACACAAGAATTTCTAACATGATGCACTTTTGTAAATAAAAACTTTATCACATAGATAAAGTACTACTTGGATAGGACCCACGTCATGTACTTTTTGTTGTATTGGAATTTTCTCAATTATCAAAATTTGTCTCTTGAAATAGGCTAAACATGTAGTCCCTAGTAGAGTCACCATTTTGTTGGCTTCTAATTTGAAAAAAATTTAACAACCTCCTATTGGATCAAGATACCTAGGGATCAACTAGAGACCATAATGGGCATTTTGAGAAAAAAAATAAGAGGACCAACTGACAAGACTCTATTGTCTCCTCCACTTTCAACTCTACAAAACACAAGCAAGTTTACCTAGGAATTCATTATTTTTTTTACTTTAAATTCACATTCTCAACATGAATTGAAAAATAGTAGATGATTGCCTTAATCGTTCTAATTCTATGATAGTAAAATATATTATAAATGACTATCTTATCAAACCCTAGAGCTCCATGAATCAAGTACAAGCTAACATTTTAAAACTTCAATAACAAAAAATTAAAAGATTGATTTATTTTATTTTTTTGCACAGTTATGTTAGAAATAGCTAATACTGGGAGGGGGGGGGATCAGTATTCTACAAACTTTTTCCCACAACTGAATATTTTTAGTTACTCTATAACTTGCATATGAGAGTAAACCAATAGTGTTGAATAGATAAAATAACCAAACACATAGAGAACTCACAGCACCATTATTTGTAACTATGAAAACCTTGGCCAAGAGAAAACCTTGGTGGGGTTGATACCCACTAGATGATTCACTAAACAATAGGATCCTATTAAGGATATTGATCAAGTGTTAGGAGTCTATAAAGTACATAGAGTGTCTCGAGTCCTTGTTAGAAGTATCAACCCTATTAGGAGTTGGTAGATCAATTGCAATGCATGCAAGAAGAGCCCACTGTCCTACCATGAAATTATACAATTCAATTCCTTCACACAATTGATATGCTTACAATACTTGCTATTTGTTGTAACTCACACTTGCTTTGATCTTACATCAATTTTTACATCAAAAAAGGCTCTTAGACGGTTCTCAAAATAGTTTTCATGTCACATCTAATCATGCAACTTCCACAGTATGTGTGCATTACACACATTCACTGCGCAAAAAACTACCACACTATTTGTTCAACATAAGATCTTTACTTATACCTTGTGCATTCAAAAATTGTTTCTCAATCAGCTTTCATGTCTTCTCATACTTGATATAATATAAAATAATATCATGTAGTTGGCTTAACATGACTTAGTAATTAGTTTAAAACCAAAACAATTCCTAAAGCCATACAACTTTGTTTTTTGCTATGCTTTGTTCTACACTGTTAAATACCAAGATAGTTAAACTTATTGTAACTTGCATTGTGCTGACTGTATACACATGTGCACTAGTACACATCATCATGACAATGTTACAAACCTTTCCTCAATTGTGCATAAGCTAACTCTCTATGCATCATTCATACTATTAAGATCTTTTCACTATACTCTTCCAAACTGTCTAATAGTTAGACAATTTTTTGTCTCTAAATGTATAAATGAAATGATGAGTATATGTTGCCATAAATAACAACCATCAAGACATCTAACTGACCATATTTCCAACAAGTATAAGGTATTCTAAACTAGATCAACTTCAATGATGACCAGTGTCTTATCTACTAGGATTTAAACTCATAGGAATTAGACATCTACTTCTGGATCTATCTTAATACATTGTGAGAAGATTATCAATGTCCATTCCTAGATCTCATACTTTATAAAAACCGTCAATAAAAACCATAAAGCTATTCCAATTTACATTAAGCATTTACATAACCCATTAGATTATTAGCAAAAGAACATTCAACTATTACTCAAAACAAATCACAATGAAAATTTAATAAACTTTTCCATTAAATCTTAGAGAAAAAAATGGAGATAAAAGAAGAGACAAGATCTAGAATGAATAGATATCTTTCTCCATTTTGTATTAACTTATTTGAAATTTTATACAATTCAATGACCATTCCTATCAAAAAACAACTTTATTAGACAAGCCACTTCTAACATTCTATTCAAACTTTGGAACCAAATTACACAATATGTATGGATGGACACATAAATAAAAAATACATCATTCAAATTAGAAATCTCAGACACTCACTCCACATCTTGGAAATTGTCTTATAGAAACAAGGACTAAAATGAACTTTAGATGGGAGGAGAAATGTTCAAAATCAAGTTATAACCACTTTTTCAATATAGGACAAAATAGTTACAAAGAGAGAATTGGAGATAGCCAAAATTTGACACTTGTTAATTAGGATGTTTAGGATAAACTCTACAATTTGTAATGAGAGCACACCCATAGGAAGTGAACTACAAAGATAAGATGCCTCTATTAGATATTTTTCCTCCCTCTTGATGTTCTTTGAATATTCTCTACATGCTCAATTGTTATCTCCAGATGGAATTGCTTTTATATCAACTATCACCTCTCAAATAGTAGTATTTGATTCTTTGTCTGGCTAGGTGGCTCCTCTAACTATATTCAGCTCTATTAAGCCTTTTTTCCATTTTCATCAATTATAATTCTAACTTCTACAACTATTTTATTCATATCTTCCTCCATCTTATAATTAAGATCAACAATATTAAAAATTGTTTCAATGTTTGTTTCTCCATTGTTGTAGGCAATAAATCTTTCATGTTTCAAAATACTATCAAAGGTGTGTGAGCACTCTTGTCATTCCATTATATTATTCTCATCATCAATTATCTTAGGTATGAAGCCAAGTGTCCCATTGGTAATGGCCTTCATTTTATTGCTTATTGCCTACAACTTAATAGAAAAGAAAACATTTAAATATTTTACTTTATTTGCCATTTTCCTTGTGGAAATAATAGTTTCTTTGGGAAACTCCTTTTTCTAGGGAAAAATTAGGATGAACTCATCAAAAAATGAAATATAGGGGCCCCACTTAATAAATAAGGGAGAAATAATAGATAATGCTTCGCTGTAATGATATTCGGCTCCTTGCAATGTGATGTAGTTGTTGTGGATACATTGAGAAGACAATTTGAGAATACTTGTCTTATGTGAGAGCATGCTCTCCATTTTTTGATCTATGTTACCTTTCAATATTCCATCTCATCTACCTCCATTGGCTGATTTGTACCCATATTTAATGTATCAACTTTAGTTTGGGTCTCTTGATCCTTGACCTCTATGACAAGCGTAGTTAAATTCCTCAAATTCCTTGCCTCATCCTCAAGGATGATCACTCTCTAATATATTACATATGTTCTTTTGATTTATTCAGGTCATACTTTTTCCTTGTCTTAATTTATATGGTGTATGCTTGATACAATTTTTCTTCAAGCATATTCATTATTCTATTCCACATTAGTGAAGAAATGTTCATCAAATTGTGAATTTGGTCATTTGAAGTTGATGTGACATTATAGAATATCATATTTCCCTAGGGAGAGTCCCTTACTTCCATTAGAGTGTTCTTATTAGATTCAAGAGCCATGCTCTACAAAGCCATTATCTTGGAATCCACATTGAATCCAAACCCCTACAACTCTCCTACAATATTTGTCTCCTCAAATGAGACATATTTATCTTTCCTCCTTATCTAATCAAGCATCAAGGATCATTTGAGCTCCCATCTAGGGAAAATTAAATTCCCACTTCTCTAAACTAGCTCCCTAACCTCATTCACAGTGAGAGTTTAAATGTTTGGGTCATATTCTTGGAGTTTTTGCACCAATTCATCTATTTTTGTGATGAGTCTCCTAGTTGCATTTTGAGAGTAAGCTCATTCTATTTAATCTTAAATGGTAATGATTTGAATTCATCATAATTCATGAATTCATCATCCTTCATAAATTATTGAGCTTAGATAATTCTCTCATCCAACATTCTTGTTTGAAGCTCAAGTTTGTTAGGAATTCATTCATTCAGACCTGCCTACCTTATTAGGAAATTGTGCCTAATATCATCAAATTATTTTGTACCCCTTGGTAGGATCTGAAGTGCCTTCTTCCTTACCTCATTTGGGATTTCTATCAAAATTTATTTTTTTTGGTAAACTTGGGCCCATAAAGAACTCTCAGGTTGATCATCTTCAACATCAATCTTAATTACATCATTATGTAATGGAGACTTAGGTGCTACTCTGTCTCTTATTTCAATAGGTACTTGAGACATTATAGCATCAAAAATTTTGATGCATTTACTGTATCTATCAAGATACCTCTCCTCATGATAGACTCCCTTAAAGGAGGGATCTATTCTTTTCATCTTCTCTTCTATCCTTATAAGCTCTTTTAATTTGAGATTCATTTCTCTAAAATCCTCTTTATTTAAATAATTCATTATTAAATCCTCTTCCCAATAGGTTTTTTTTTTTTGGGAGAGTGAACTTCCTCATTTTACTAGGTTATTAGTATCATAAGTCCTAGCCGTAGTAATAGGAAATAAGAATTCACTCATGAATCCATCTATCTCTTCATTAGCATCCTTGCCTATGAAAAAGTCTCCTATTTTGATTTTCCTAGGGACAAATGAACCCTTCTTTATTTTAGGATGTAGGTATTCCATGTTCATCATTATTAGTTGCTAGAAAAATTTAGAAAACCCCATTCTCTTTGGGATGTACTTGGGAAAAACATGAGGGGGTTGGGGGCATCCATAAACCCTTACTAAAGTAAAATTTTCAAAAAGAAATAAATTAGCCCAATCATGGCCTAGTCTCCTATTCTCATTAGGGCATACATAATGTTTTATTATTATTCTAAACCACCTAGGAACCCTTTCTATTATATCTAGTAGCAAATTAGAAATTGGAAAGATAAAATCATTATAGAAAGCAATAACATTTAAATAGGGATAAAACCTTTTCCACAATCTAGTCCATAGTTGTATTGGCAACTTTTCTCCATTCTCCTCTATCCCTTCAATGAAATTGGGATTGATATGCCGTATATTTTTGTAGAGGATGATGTGCATCAAGAATTAGTAGTGGTGGAATTTGAAATTCTCCATCTTTCCCCTCTTAGCAGAAATTATCTCATTATGCATTACATTTATAATCTGGGTCACAAAATCATACCCTTCATTAAGGTGTGATTCATGTATTTCTAGGGCCATATTGTATATATAGTCAACAACATTTATCATATCATCCAATCCAATCACCTTGTCAATACTAAAAATAGTATACTAGAAGTATCTTTTGAAAAACTTCAAAGGCATGACATCTCCTACCTTTTTAGGGAGTACCCTTTTGTTTTCTAGATTTAGCAACCTGTCTTATCATGACCTTACCATTAAAAAAGATTATATGGTTCTTGAAGGTCTCATTTATTTTCTCTTGTTCAATGGCCCTTTTCATTGGTCCTCCAAGGTCAAAGACCTCTAGGAACATCTCTATGTCCAAGGTACATTGTAGACTCATTTAATATTTCCTATGAAATCCATGAGTTGTAGGATTATAGGTATTTATCAGGGCTTTTTCCAAGTCTACATCCACTATCACCTCTAACATGATTAAATTTTCCAAGTTTCTGATCTAGGGGTTGCATATTCATCACTTCTCAAACCTATTATTGTAGAAATTCCAGAATAACTCGTTACCATTTTTTTTGGCATAGTTGCATCTCTGGAGAGGCTATATCTATCTTTAAGAACATGGGAATTCATTATTTGTGCACAGGATGATCCTAGGAGAAAATAAACCCACTATAAGTTGGATAACTTAATCTTGGTTTCTTAGCACCATGAGTGGCTTCTTCCATGTTGACTTCAATTATCAGTTTACCCTCTTCCTATATAATCTTTCAAATTTCAAATTCTTCAAGCACTTTTGCAACTAAAATCTCTAAAAATAACTTGGTTCTTAATTCTTTTTTAGCTATAAAATTTTGTGAATTGTGTAATTAGAAATGTGTTGCATCACATTTTAATAGAAATTGAAAACAAAAATTACATTAATGGATTCCTTAAGTTAGCATGCATGAAAAATTTCAAAAACTCAAAAAGTGTCACAATCTAGTTTTGCAGTACTTGTACTACCAACTTTTTTAGATAGTACCCACCTTTTTGGAGTCTTTAAGTTAGCATGCATGAGAATTTTCAAAAGCTCAAAAAGTGTCACAATTTGGTTTTACAGTCCTTGTACTACCATATTTTTTAGACACTACCCATCTTTTTGGTAATTATGAGGTTATAACAGTCATTTTATTATTAAACTCTTACGTTACGATCATGTGAACCCTACATAGTGCTATTTATTTGTAGCTTCACAAATCTTATTTGCTAACTCTCATTTCTCCTTATGACTATATGAAACCCTTGGTCATTGCTTCACTATTTATCTTTATGTTTAATGTCTTGGCCTTATGACCAAGAGAACACTATTCAAATACCTTGTCACTTCTTCATAGTTTTTATTTTGCTTCATGCTCTTAACTATGTGACAGAGTGACCACATAAAACTTTACATCCTTCTGATTATGTCGCATGATCACTGCTTGATGCTAACCTTAACACTTAAGGCTTGTGACCATGTGAAACCTTTTAGGTCTGAGTGATTTCTTGGTCACTACCTTCATTTCCTTTTATTACTTTAGATGCATGACCATGTGATCATTGAGTTTCCACAAGCTCTTAACTATTTTTCTATTTAGCAACTTCCTTTTCAACTTAAATTTTTAACTGCGTGACCATGTGATTAACATCTTATGCAACATACTTGTTAGAGAAAAAGGTTAATTTAATTTCATTAATCAAATTAACTTGTCTCCCTTCTTAAGATTTCACTTTATGCACTATTGTATTTCACATTTAATAATTCATTAGTAATTATTAAATGACTTTTACCATTTAGGTTACCCTTTGTACCTTTTTATTTCCCTATAAGTATCATGTATCTTTTATTTTTCTAAGAATACAATTTGCATATTTTCAAAGAAAACCCTTGCCTCTTCTTGTTTTGTTCTTCTTTGTGATAGATTTTCTACATTCAAATATTCAAGGGCTTCTTGGATTTGTTTTGCATATTGCTCAACTCCTTCAATACTTAGCAACTTCACCATGTCATAGGAATCTATCTAAATACTTAGTTTAGACATGATACTATGTGATCAAAGAGATCACTAGGTCGCGGCTAAATCTTTCTCTTTATTTTCTAATTGTATGATCAAAGCTTTCTTTGTAGTTTCTTAATGTAGTCACTAGGTCATGGCTCATACTTCTTATTTCCTTTTGAACCTTGTGACCATGTGATCAAGCATTTGAATTATTTGCATTAATAGTTTCACACAATCATGGCTATATCATAACACTGCACCTATAAGCCTCCAATTGTGTGATCACAACTAGTCATTGAGTCCCTCCATTGTGCCAACGACTTAAGCTTTGAGATCAAAAATGTGACTAGAATCCATTTAACGTTGGTCACGTCATCGCATCATAAATTTCATTTTAATCATAATTTTTTTCCTTCTGATGCCTCCATGTGTTAGATCCTTGTACTTTTAATCAAGGTCATGGCTTCACTTCTAACTTCATCTTTCACTGTATGACCATATGATTAGCTACTTACAAACCACATCACACCTTCACTATCTAAAAATATATTTAGCAATAAACTATAGTGACCAAGAAAACATTGAGTATTTAACTACCTTGCATTGTCATGCCATAAACATACTAAGAGTTTAACCATGTGATGACCATGCAATCACCTTGGTTGCATGGTCACACTTTGAAATTTTTTGCAATCTTTTAAGAGTGCAAAACACATTTTTATAAAGAGGGCTTCTAGTGAAGAAAAGCATGTAGATTATGAAACTAGGATTTTTCTAGGGTAAACTCTATATATGAAGATTACAAACCCTAACTGCACTCAAGTAAACTATATTTTCACACCAATATTATCAAGATTTAAACAAGGTGAAAATATAGGCCAATAGATGAAATGAATGTGAGGGAAAAAAATGGCCAAGATTCTTGGTGACTCAGGGGGGATTCTTGCTTCCTAAGCATGGATTAGTGGTCTTAAGTAATCTATTGGGCGTGGAGTCACCAAAAGAGAACAAGACACCATTCCACCTGCAACTTCACAAAAATTTTCCTCTACAACCAGAAAAACTACAAAAATAGCTATGTCCAAGAGGGAATAGTTGTGCTCATGCACTTCTTGGAAAGAAAAAAAACACCTACTCTACTATGTAAAAGTATTTACAATGCAAAAAATCAAGAAATTCCATTGATTCACTTGTTGAAATAGCTACCCCTCCTTACTAATTTATTTCTTATTCCATGCAGATGGGAAACTAGAAAGAATAACAAGTATGACAAGCATCTTGTTGTATGGAACATCTTCTTCCCAATGCTGAAAACAATGAAGCTTTCTAACATTGGGGCATTGTCTTGTTGAGCAAGACATAATCTCTTCCTTGTGCTAATATTCCTCATGCTTTAGAATGAGCATGACCTAAGGAACACATACATTTCTATAGAGCTAGATTCCTTATGTGGCAACCTCTTGGTGGTGCTAGGTCTAAATAATCATCCTTAACTATGTTGTGCTCTACAACCTCCAAATCCTTATGCCAACAAGAGTTGGCTCTAATGTTATGGTTGGAGGCATGTGTGTTTCTTCATGTTGTGGCCACAATATATGTTCCTCCTCTAGCCTATGTGAATCCTTACAAACAAGAGGTTGCACCTCTTGTACTTATGCAAGTCCTTGTGATTTTGAAGAAAGAGCTAGATGTACCTCCTTTAATGTCTCTATTGTACCAGATAGCATGTTCATCATCCTTACTTGTAGTTATGTCTCACACCTTTATTTTTTTGAAGCCAACTCCCTTGCAAGAATTTCCTCATGCTTTAGTTGTTGGGCTTCCAACCACTTTGCAAGCTCTGCCTCAAACTACCTTTGTTATGCTTCTAGATGCTACAATGATATTTCTCCCTATAGAGTATGTGTTGTCTCATGAGTAGAAACCTATACCTCATGTTCTTGGGGTAGCCTAGGAAATGTTTCTTTCTCTACCATATCATGGAAGACCTCATGTTGCAACACATGGTCTAGCTTTTCTTCCTTTTGCGGTAGGCTCAAAAGCCAAATTTTGTTCCTCAAGAACATGAACAACCTCATTATTCTTCTCCTTCTTGACCTCCTACTACAACACATGCTCTTTAATTGGCATCTTCTCTCATCTTATCTTTAATGTGGGAAAATTCATGTCCACTTCATCAACAATGAAGAAGGGACAATAATCAATTGAGGGCTCAACATCATCGACATAAGGAGGTGTTTGAAGTGTAGGTTGAGATTAGGATAGATTAAAGTGGAAATTTGAGGAGATTTTCTTTGTCTAAAGCTAGAAAATATGTGCCTTGGAGGTTCCTGAGCTTCAACTTGTTGCATTGGGGCAAGCTTGAGTCTTGCCTCCTCCTCAATTTTCTTCTATTTTAATTCCTCCTCCTATTGCAACCTAAGGAGGACCTGTTGAGACACATTGAGAATATCAAATGCCCTAGAGACCATGGTACAAACATAAGGTTCATTCTCCCCCATCCCCTTGTCATCTTGCAACTCCATAAGCCAAGAGGTAATAAAGATAATAAAATAGGAAAAATTCCCACAATCAATATCTAGGTATGGGTTTTCAACATAGTTAAAAAACTTGGAAAGGTCAGCACACCTATACCTCAAACCACTTGAGCACTCTTGAAGCTTAAAAAGGTTTGAATTGAGGTCCAATTTCATCCTCTTCTCTTTCTTCTCCTAGAACTCCTTAAATATGATAAATTTGGAGGGGAGAATTTTCACATATTCATGGCCATAGATGACATGATGGGTCAGAGTAAAATCAGCATGTGATCTAGGTAATCATGCTAGTCATAACCAAGTTGTGGTAGAGATAGAGGATTGAAGGGCTGAGGAATAGCCTCTTCATGATATGGAGAAAATTAGGAGTTATCTCTATGAAGGGGATCTATGATAATGCATTTAAGAAAACATATTCATAGAAATTCTGAAGAAACTTAAAAATTGAAAATCATACTAGTACTTGGTTTGTTGAAACTGATAGATGCATATAGTCGCCATGGTGTTAGATGAATATCTCTAAAGGATGATTACACTAAGAAAAAAACCCAATTTATTAATGAATAGATCTCAACTAGCTAGCCAATGGACTTGTGAAGCTAAGATCTCTATCCCATAGGGCATGCCAAAAAATATTGTCACAAAATATTGCACTCTTGTGTAAAGTTTAACCTAAAGGAAACCTTTTGAAACATGTAAATAATCTCCAAGCTATAGGACTTGAACTATGAGATTGACTCTTTGGATAAGGTTGGCTTCCTTACTATTAGGGTGTGGTAAACTAATTCTTTCAAGGAAAATTGGAAATGAACCACCTGACCTAAAGCTAGAATGAAAGGAGGTTATGCACAAAATAGTTTGTTTGATCTTTTCTATGCCCAAGACCACACTACACATCAATATGAATCCAAAATAGTTTGTTTGATGTTTTATATGCCCAAGACTACACTACACATCAATATGGATCCAATATATGAAACTCCCCAACCATAATTACCCCTCACAACTCATATGTAGATTTGGAACTAGATGAAATGCTACAAGGAAGAATCTTCACATATAGCATTAACAAAAAGAAAAGTAGATACAACATATAAGTTGAAGACATAAGAAGAAACACTAACAAAAAACAAGAAGGAATATACAACATTAATGGTGGAAGAAGGTAAACTAGGAGATTATATTTATGCAAGACAAGGGAATTAGAACTCTAGAGCATAGATGTAGTGCCTCTCCCATTTGACGTGTGTAATTCATCCTGATGGATGCACCCTTGCTAATCTTTTGTTGTGATGGATCATGATTGTGACCCTGAGTGGTCTACACCGTTGAGGTGTTTGGATTTATGTTTCTTTTTCAGTTGCATTGATTATGCTTTTGACTGATCTTTGAGATTATGATGTGATTTTTGGTTCACTGAGGTTTGTGCCAGTGGTTACCAGGATCGATGTGGTATCATGAGGTTGTTCCATGATTACCCTGAGATGTGTGCAGAGATTGCACTATGTTCTTTTACCATGCTACACTAGACTAGGTTCCTGTAGCAGTGGTTAGTCATGTTTATGACTGTGTTTGCTTATGTATTTTAAATGTCTTTTTAATGCAGAGTAATCAATCATTATTAAATGCTTAAGTAATTATAATGGATTGTTCTTGTTGGATTATTTGGTTATGTGTTGCGGACATTTACCTTGTTTTATTTTGATCTAAGAGATATATGTTCTTATGTGATGTTTTACATTTGAGATGACCTGAGGGTCAAGTGTTACTCTTTGATTCCAGTATCATAGCTATTAGACTACTATGCTGTTTAGTTAATCATATTTCGTGATGATGCCATTTTGAGATGACAATGTGTTTTATGATGATATCTAGTTATCTGGTATTTGGACATACCTCTGATTATGTTATGTGATGGATTTAGTGCTATGGTTATTTACTTCATTCCTATGTTGTTATGCTTTATGCGAACGTGAGTGATGTAAATAGATTATTTTAATATAATTAATTAAATAGCTAAATTAGGTGATTTAATGCATTTATTGCTTCGGCTATGTTATTATATGCAATTGTACTTGATCATGTTGTTTAGTGTGCAAGATTTATATCCCTGGCAGTGGCACATGGAGTTAGTGATTCAGCCTTTCATATTTTACCAATGTCGTCCTTGTATGGTCGATGTATCCTTTATTAAAATGTTTAATTTAAACCTTTCGGTGATTATTAAATCCAAACTCATTGCATTTTGTGATTAGACCAGTAAGTGTGTTTGTGCATTTAGAGGTTCGCATTGTCGCGAAAGTTGTTTAAGGAGATTTATGTGTTTTTGGATTTTTAGGCTTTTTAATTGATTTATTTTAATTTATGGCAGCTTTGCCATAGATAAATTCCTATTTATAGGAATAGCCTATTTTCGTATGGGTCAATTCGGGGTTTAACTAGATTGGCTGGTTAAATGCCCTAATCGATTATTCACCCGAAAAGTGAATAAGTATCCAAAGAGGAATTTAATTCCTCACTTCTCACTTTCAAATTGGAAAGTTGGAGAGTAAAACCCAAAATCCTCTTCATGAGGATTTACTGTTTTGTTTGTTGTGGGAGCTATGGGCGTGGGATCATCATGAGGTTGAGCTCATTGGATCCAGCTCAGGGAAACTTTGGATTGCCTCGATTTTCAACCACTTCTGCGAGCATTTTATTTTATGGTTCAGATTTTCGTTTTGCCCTTTTGGCTGCGAGGTAGGGCTTTCCTGTTTTATTATTTCTGCTCCATTTCTGCTTCTGTTTTCGGTAGCCGTTTGTTTGGAGGCTGAGAACTAGTGTTCCCCTTTGTTTTTGTATGCTAGTTATACCCGATTGGGCCATTATGAATAGTTTCCTATTTTTTGCGATGAGGGTTTGGAATTTTACACCGTTATGCTGGCCATTTTTGCATACGGTGTCTGATTCCATTGATTTTTGGATTTTTGGGGTTTTTGAACTCAAAGGCCAAATGGGTTTTAATTTTGAAGTTTTCCAAATTTTTGGGGTTTTTACCTCATTTTACGTGCCACCCTATTTTCTCAAGTTTTCTTGGCACAATGTGGGTCGTGGACCTTGATGATCTATTTCGATATCAGTTAGACCACTTTTTCACTTTTATGTTGCATTGGGATGCATGTTGCATTCGTACTCCCGACATTGTGTTCGGTTGTGTGATTTTATACTTGTTATGGTTTTTGTTGGACCTTTGCTTTTGTTTCGTGAACGCTAGGATTCGTGTAGAATCTATACTCTCGCATTGAGGCTGGTTGAGTGAGTTCACGATGTTTGGTCTTGTTACATCATTAGGATTCGTGTAGAATCCATACTCTCGAATTGAGGTCGGTTGAGTGATTTCATGATGTATGATTTTATTGGCTTTGGGATTCGTGTAGAATCCATCCTTCCCGTGTTGCTTTTAGTTGGGTGTTTTCTTTGCATTGTGTACTCATTCCTGTCCTTGTGTTATGATCTTCGTGATGGTGGTGTGCCACACACAAGTACATGCACGTACATTTGTTGGGTGACTTGCGAGGCTCGATCTTCCATCGATTTGCTGAAAGTTATGATCATTGGGGTTGGGATAGGAGTATGCATGCCCACGGGTGCTTGTCGTAGGATGAGCATGGGTAGGGTAGACTAGGGTAGCATATGGAGGGGGCTTCTATCTCGCAGCGCGGCAATCATGACGCCATGGGTATGGCTGAGAGGAGCTTGTTTAAGTGATAACTAAAGAAAATGTGTGACTGGTAATAAAACTTAAGATAATAAAATATTTGGGGTGCAAGAGCCTTTCTGTTGAGGGATGTTAAATCTGCGCAAGTCCTAGCTTGGGCTTTTTGATGCCAAGCGACTCTCCATGATGTTAGTCCCTACATAGTAGCCTATTGAGAGTCTGACCAGGACCTGTACTCCTTGCATTGTCTTAGGTTCTTGGTTCAACCATCATACTGTTTGGCATGAGTGTTAGCCATGGATGTTGTGATTTTTGTGTGTTTTTGGTTGGATCTTTATCTCCATTAGCACGGCGGGTGTGGACCTATGGGTGCCACGTGGTTGGGAGGCGTAGCTACCTTCATCACTGCTAGGGATCGATGTACAGAGATGATCTTTTGTCCTAGTGTGACCGTTGTTGGATGTCTTCACTTGGTACTTTAGGTTCCGGAGTATGCTTTCTTGTGATTTATGCTTTCATTGGGATGCTTGTATATCATGTTTACATGATGTTATTTTATTTGGTGCATTCCCTTATTATGGTGTTTAGCATATGATTAGATGATGTGATTTTCTTTAGTAGTATATATATTGCTTACTATTGTTTAGCATGTGATAGGTGATGTTATCTACTATAGGATTATCTTATGCGTTATCACTAGCATGTTAGATTTTCTTATGTTGTTATTATGCATGTTTTAGTAGTAACGTCCCTATTATGATAGTACTGACGATTTGGTCGGTGGCTTGGGATGTTACGCGTGGGGATGGCTAGGATCCACGATGGTCTTATGATGCTATTGATGATTGGGAGCATCCGCGTGCTTAGTTTGGTTGTTCAGTTCACTGCGATGTTTATTTTCAATGTGTTCTTCGCTACTGTAGTTTAGATGGATCGATGTTCTCCTTTTTGTGTTGTTTTTGCACTCGAGTGTTCTTTCCTCGAGCCTTTGTGGATTCGGTACTCCCTGGTGTGGAGGTTCTTTGCTCTAATTTTGGTCCTTTTTGCTTCTGGGAGTTTTTTTGTGTTTTTATGGGCAACATTTGTTTAGCATGGTGCGACACTTTAAAAAGTATCGCATGCCCATGCAAACTATGTTGTACGACACTGTAAAGTATCGCACGCCTTCTTGAGGAATGTCATACAACACTAGAAGAGTGTCGCACGCCTTCTTGAGAAATGTCATACGATGAAAAGTGTCACATGCCTTCTTGAGAAATGTCGTACGACAATGGATGAGTGTCGCACGCCTTAAGGAGAAGTATCGCCCTCCCTTAGTAAAAAGTGTAGCACGGTTTTTGTGAAAAACCTACGCATACCATTAGCGGACACTTTTCTTCATGATACGATCTTTTTGAGAGTGGTTTTGGATACCCTTTTGGGCGTTCTTCGACCCTATGCTATTGCATTTTGAATTCTATCGGTTTCTCTTGAAATCAAGTTTTGGTGTTTCTATTTTAGTCTCTTGGGGTTTAAAATATTTGGGGTTTAAAATATATCAATTAAGTACATATACTTAAGATATATTTTAATATATGCGACAAATCATTTGAGATAGGTTTCAGACCTCTCGGAGATAAGTTATGGATTCTATGAAATTTCAGGGCTTTAGAAATCCAGACTTAGCCAATTTTCAGGGCTTTAGGATTTTAGGCTTAGCCAAATTCCAGGATTTTTCATTTTACCCCAGCTTGGTGTTTTGTTGATGAGTGCTCTTTTCTTGTGCCCTCATCTTGTTGTGGTTGTTGTTGGCTTTTGTTTGGGTGTGTCAATTGGGTAGTGGCATTCAAAGATTTGTTGGTTGTCGGGATTGTGTTGAAGTCTTCCATTGTGATCTTTGTGATCCATGTATGATGTTGTCTAGTGCATTCATACTTGTAAAAAAAAAATTCTTGGCTTGTATTTCATCCTTGTTTCCAAGGATCTCCAGGCGGAGCATTACGATAAAACACTATTGTCAAAGAATTAGAGAAAGAGACCAACTCGAAAAACATATTTACAATTTCCTTTATAGAACTCAAGAATAACTGTAATCTAACCATGAGTTAAAATTCTAACCACATGGAGCTAAGTTATAGAGGAGAGCAATAACTGAGAATCAGAAAGAAATCTTATTGTGAAGTGTGCTTGCATGTGGTAGTGATAGTAAGAGAAAAAATGATGCCTCCAACCATAAGAAGTCATATCCCCAAATATTTGATCATTTCATGCATTAAAGAGGCATGGAGTGAATTGGTGTCATGCAAATAAGGCCCAAGAAGTCACTCAACATTGAAGAACTGGCCTTGATAGTGTGTTATGGCCACAAGAAGATTATTCACATTATTGACAGAAAAGACTATAGGGAGGGATAACATGATCTGTTGTCCATCCACAAAATGTAGAGTTGACCATGGGGGGGATCTAATTTCCCAAAAAATAATGGTCATTGGTGTAGATCATCCCTTTCAAATGAATGGCCTACATCGTGAGGGAATCTCTCTAATGAAAGATTAAGTCACCACCATCAATGCATATGAGATTCTCGAGATGAATAGTTGAGATGCAGCAAGGATATCCCCAAGATGTCACCAAATCCAATGGTTGTACATCTTCACAAATGGAAAAGGGAGTGATACAAAAATGTGATAGCCTTTGGATCAAAGGATCTCAGCAAAGAAGGAAGCAAATAACATGAAAGCTAAGACCCCTACCATGTGCCACAATAATGGATTTTGGAGCCTTGTGGAAGTAATGTGGCATAAGGAAATGCCAAAATGGAGGTGTGTGTCATCATCTCACACTTTCATGAGATGAGAAGACTAACTCACAAAAACACGGTGGGTGATGATGTGTTTTTCTATTTTGACAGAACAAACGATCTTTTAAACTTTCATTAAATCTTCATCATCAATCTATGCATGTATATATTGGGTTGACTTAAACAATGGAGATGGGACCCTCCACCTTAAGACACATGACCTAAACCTGGGCTTCAGAGCCTTGAGGAAGCAATACAGTATGAGGAAACAAAAAAATTAGGATGTGTGGAATCATGACATAGGATGACATGCCAAGCCAACCACCACATAGAGAGAAATATATGATAAAGATAATGTGGGAAGTGGGACCCTCCACCATGTGGTGCAATTTCAAGTTTTAGAGCATCAAAGAAGTACTACAACGTGAAGAAACCATAGAATGAAGTTGCTTGGAATCATCTTGCACTTTTTTGAGGATGGGAATATGTATCACAAAAACATGAGTCATTGGATCACTGTAACATGAGTTAACCTAACCAAGAACAAACCAAGCTAACTCAAAAAAATAAGAAACTATAGCTTAGTCAAAGAACAAACCAAATCAACTAGGTCAATAAAGGGACTAAGAAAACATAAAATATTAGCCACCAATCGTAGTGGGTTTACCCAAAACAAAGAATCAATCCCCTTGAAGATCTCTCATATCAATTATCAATGATGGGTTGAATTGAGGGAGCAAAAATGGCCAACATCAATCTCAAAGACAAAATGCAACATTGTGTTTCTTATCTTTTCTTTGTATCTATGTCATACTTCTATTTGTATTTCCTTGAGTCTATCTTTTTCCTCTTCTATGTCTTATTTAGAAAGCTCTTCTTGATGCAATTATGTATATGGTATTTCAACTATGGGACTAATAGGTGGTGTGGGAGTAGGTGAGGATGCAATAATTCTTTGGGAAGATTCCCTTATCTCTAATTGTTTGATTTGGTGTCCCTTACATCAAGCAATCTCATTTTCAACTTTCAATCTTTTCTTAATTTATTCATTGTAAGCTTCCAACACTTGCTCATACTTCATATGCAATTCATCCATAGTTTTCTTCTCTCTTCTTGCTATACCTAATGTGAAATTTTCTATCTCAATATTCATGGAAGAAGCTTCTTCATTAGAAGTATCTTCAAATCTTTTTTACAATTAAACTCCCAATTAGATTTGGGTCAAAATGTTCAAAAGAACAACAACTATTTCTCTTTTGTAATGACCAAATGACCAGGGTAACATGGTCTTCACTTTATTTTGCACCTTTTGGTGCTCTTCTATCCTCCTCATCAATTTTGTACATATTATTTACCTATTTCCCCATTGCATCAAATGCCATAACATCTACAATATCCCAATTAGGAAGAAGTTGTACTCCAACTCTCTTGATCATTTCTCTTCCCTTTGGAGTTATTTTTTAGAAATATTGCATCATTTCCTCTTTTATTTCATCTTTGAAAATAGATTCCTCTTCATTAGGTTTCTCTTCTTTCCTTTTCTAACATCTTTCCTCAAATTTAGAAATGTTTAACCTCAAAGAAAATTGAAAGAATGCTCTAGACTTCACAAAGCTATCATTTGCTAAAAAGTTGTGACTAGCTTTCTCAATAAAAGGATCCAACTCCTTGCATTTGAAATCACAAAAAAATTAATTCCATGCTTAGTATAGGAGGCTCCTTTAATGTCCCTTCCTCCAATTTAGATGAAGTAACAAAAACATCACCTGGCTTCTCAATTGCTCCATTTTTTTCAATTGTGAGCTTCTTATTCCCAAGGTGAAGAGATGATTGAGATGGTGTATACATCTGATTCTCAATAATGGTAGCTCCTCCAATATTTTTCTTCTTAGATACATGCTTAGATGAGTATACCTTAGATGGATATCTCTTATGTGTTGAGGAAGAGGGCACATCAATATCACTCTATTTATTTCCTTTCTTATTAACATCTTCTTCCATTTTGTATATGTTATACCTAGAGTTACTTTGGAAAACATATTTCCCCAAGCTCACAGCAGGAGTAAAAGCTAATCTCCACATGACTTCTCTTGATTTATTAGGGTATATTTTGATGAAGAGAGCCTTCTTTTCATTCAATATGTCCATTACCTCAACAAAGAAGGTCATCAATTTATTTATCTTATTAGCCATAGTTTTAGCATCTACTAATGGACTATAATATTTATCAAAGGCATTCAAAAACTCAAGAACCCTACAATAATTCTTCTATTTCTCCTTCTTAATTTCTTTTTCTTGTAAAGAAACTTCATTCCTTATGATGTCCTTAGGGTAGTAAAATCTATGGTCATGAGGTTTTTCCTTTGTTCTCTTTTTGAACATTTCAAAGAATCCCTCAGTGTTAAAAAATCTAGCATGAGATTTTGTCATCTTATTGGGATCTAAAAACTTATACATGAAGATCCATCCACCTATTGTGATCATAAATTGTTGGGCTATAGTGCAGGTGGGGAAAAATTGAACCTTTAGACCTTCCTGCCAATTTAAATCCACCAAACCTCTTATTTTCCATAGAATCTCAGCTAGGCCAACCTTGAAATAAATTTTCTATGGTAAAACATGAGGGGTTCCTTGATACCCATATACTCTAAAAATAGTAGAATCTAGATAAGGAATGATATCAGCCCAATCATGACAAGCCTTCAATCTAGTAGAGGATTCTATTGGCCTAATAAAATCTAACAACAATTTAAGAGTCCTTGGATTATCTCTAGACAATAATGTCCTCAACTTTGATGAAAAATATCTATCTAATCTATCAAAACTAGCTTCATTTAGATCCCATAATATATTTGCACTCCATAGTTGAATAGGTAGAACTTCTCCTTGATGTTCCTTTCTTAATTGCATTTCTCCTCTGAAATAGGTGGCTCCTTTGAAAAGAAACATATGCATCAATATTAAATACTATCCAAAAGATTTCTCCACCTTCTCCTTTGTGATTCCAATCAATCCATTATGGATTTCATCAGCTAAAAATGAGGAAAATTTGAAGATAACATCAACTTCAAAGAAAGAGATATGCACCATCATGTACATAAACTTAATAGGAATGTAGATTTGTTCGTCTTCCCCAAAAACCCTACATAAAAACATGTATATATCCAAAGCATGGGAATTGAAAATTTCTTTTTTAAAAGTCTCTAGGATTGAACTTGTAGCCAAAGTTGTACTTCTAATGGCTATTAGCTATTCCCTCAATGGTCCTCGTCTAACATAAACCCTCTAGGATTCATACCTTTTCTCCAATTTCATAAAATTAATCGCCTCATGATATTTAGATAATGGATCCATGCCAAAAACTTTTCTAATCTCCTCAAGCATTAATTTCATGAGGGAGTCTCCACATATTCCTCGCATAGACCTAGTGATTGGATCATATATCCTTGAAACTAAAGTCAAGAGGTCTAAATCCATAAAAACTCTAGGCACCAACAATTTTCAAAATATTTCCACGTGGGGAAAAATATTTCTTTCTGAAAACCATTTCTTGAATATTTCTAACTAGCTCTTGGTTGCCACTGCATCTCGAGTCCGATTTCCCCTATTGTATAAACCCTTAGCTAGCTTTAATTATGGAGTGAGAGGGACAAAATTTCTCATATATATCACATCATTAGTTTACCAACTCAATTTCTCAAGGAATTTGTCATGGACATTTCTATGTTGGTAATCTAGCTTTTTGAAAAAATCCTTTTTAGGAGGAAAATTTGCAAAAATTGAAGAATTCTATAGCAAAATTCTTTACAAAGATGGAGAGTGAAACTTACTAAAATAATTTTTCTACTTCCTCATTGAAATAATTCACAATCTCCTTAGCACTTAATTCCTTATTCCTTCCACTTCATTCTGGATCTTCAATTAATTCTTTTTTAGAATAGAACATGATGTTTGCATTATATTTTTTGAATTACATCCACAAAAGGAAACTTCAATTCACCATAACTATTTTTTAGGGAGTGGGTATACATGTATTGTAGGTAATTTTGAAAATATACCATTGATTCTCAACACATCTGGTTGCTGAAATTGAAAATATACATTTATTGTAGGGAATTTTGAAAATATACTATACTTCACTAGCTGGAAAGCACCTTACCCAATTAAATCCTTGTTTTACTAGTGGCAATAACCCTAGACACATGGTAGCTTATCACTTTGTCACTATGGTTAAAAACCTTTCTCCTTTGAATACTAACATAGTGATGGCCATAGATCTATCCTATAATGGATTCTTTAGGTTAATCTCAATACTTTTGGTGCTTCACTCCACCACTGGCCCATCGTGGATAGTGTTGAAATAATTGATTAATTATGTATTTTCTTTGATGTTACACAAAATGTCATATAATTTCCATTCACTGTATACTGAGCTCATGGAGGCATTAAAGATAGTTTTCTATGGCTACCGAGTGTTCTAGAGTTTGTTTAGCTCAAAAGGAAATATCTACTGAGTTTACTTGGGTATCAAAGGAAATTTTGTGGGAGATGAGTGTTAACTGAGATCACTCAGTTAATGAAAGAAATGTTAGATGGAACCAGTGTTAATTGAGCTCAATTGGTTACTAAAGGAACTATGTGAATATGTCGCATTGACCAAGTCCACTTTATTAACATAGGAAAATCATTTCTCAATTATTGTCTATCGAGCAACATCAACTAACGAAGGATTTTCTTATTTTGGCATATTGAGTTCAATTGATGTATATGTTGGTTCTAGCCAACTGAGAAGATGAATATTAATTATTCTAAGTTGTATTTTAGCTAACTTGACAATATGAAAGATATAAATATAAGGTCAAGTTGTCGATTAGAAGTGTGTGAATGCATGGAAGATAATTAAATATTTGATGATGCTAAGAGGAAGCAAATCAAGAAGGATAAGACAAATATCCTTGAGAAGTTGAAAAGATATATTTGATCATGAAGGATCAAGTATACAAGCCAGAATTGAGATCTGTAATCAACAATTTAGTTGCATCCAAGTTAGGTCATGTCATTGCTACTCTCTAACCATTGTACCAGTAATCTAAATCTATTAACAGAGTTGGCTTAACAGCTATCTATAAATCCTCTAACAAGGTAGCATTTCTATTGAAGTGTCTAAAGACCTCTAACAAGGCCACTCTTAATAGGGTGATTAAACCCTCTAATAGGGTCACATCTAACAATGTGTTTTGTAACTTTTAATAGGGTTGGTTCCTAATAGTGCTCACCTCAAAAGAGTAAATAATGGTAACTAGTTGCAATTGGTTGTTTTTCCCAAATTGGGTTTCCAGGTTAAATCTTGGTATCAAATGTGTTCATGCTATTTATTTTATGTTTTTTTAACTATGTTAAAGTAATAAGTAATCATAGATAATATCTTAAGTTTTTTGTGTTAAGTGTTTTCTGAGCTTTCTCGATATTTGCCGAGTTACAAAATTTTCAGTGTGTTTACTAAGCATCAACAAAGTTTAGTTTTTAGAGTTTATTTTTGTACTAACATCTAAGGGATCCAAAATGATTCACCCCTCCCCTCTCAATTACTCCTCTTATATTTCCAAAAATTGGTATTAGAGCTCTTGGTGCTTATAGAGAAGATTTCAAGGACCTAAGCTAAAGATCTGTATGTCTTACAGAAGAGATATTCCCAAGTTGAACCAAGACAACTTTGCAACATGGCAAGGACTTATGAGATTATATCTAGCAACTATCAATGATTTATGTTGTAAGTATCTTGATAATGAATACAAGACTCCATCTAGAACATTATTAGTTGAAGAAATTGTTGAAAATAAGAATCATGACATCATGATGATTGATATTGCATCTGCACTTAGTTATGTTGAATTTGATGAAGTAAAAGACTGCAAATCAGCTCATGTAATGTGGATCAAACTAAAAGAAATCTATGTAGGAGATGAAAATTTAAGAAGAGCTAAAGAAGAAAGTCACAACGGAAAATTTGATTAGATGAAAATGAGAGAAGATGAAAACATTGCAAAATATGTGGAAGGAATCAAAGCAAGTGTGAGTACAATCAAAGCATTTGGAGGAAACATTGATGAAAAAATAGTTTAAAGCAAGGTACTTAGAACCCTTCTTCCTATCTATGTGATTAGAGTGTCTTCTATTCAAGAGATGAGATGTGATCCAAATAGAAAAATAACTTTGGATGATCCAGTTGGAAGATTGACATCTTTTGAGTTGGATAACTATGATCACTATGTTCTTAGTTCTAAAGGTATTGAGTCTACATTTGAAGCCAAAATCTCACTCAAGAAAAAGAGTAAGAAATCAAAGGCCAATCAATCAAGAAGTGAAGAAGAAGAAGAAGAAATTTTTGATAGTTATTTTGAAGTTTTTGAAGCCCTACTTGCATGGAAATATTCCAAAGGTAGAGGAAAGTACAAAGGTAAAATCCCTCTAATTTGCTTTTCTTGCTAATTTGCTAGGTGCCCAAATATAGAAATCACAGATGAAAATAAAAGCAATAAGTAAAAAGGCAAGATGAAATTCAAGAACTACAAGGACAAAGGTAAGAAATCTTGTTTCATGGCTAAAGATTATAATAAAGTGAAGATGAAATGGTATATATTATTGTAAAAGATGAATCTAATGATGAAGGAGATAAGATGACACTTATCTCTCATGTTAGCAAAAATCATACATGGATTATTGACAGTGGCTACTCACATCATATGACTAGAGATAAATCAAATTTTGATAAGTTGGAATATTATCATGTTGATAGTGTGAGATTTGGAAATAATTAACCTTGTTGCATAAAAGGAAAGGGATGCATTTCATTAACCAATGAACGTATATGTGATAATTCTTATTGGGCTGAAGGACTAAAGAATAATCTACTAAGTGTGGTACATTTGAATAACATTACATTCAAGGTATAATTTATGAATGGGAAGGCCAAATTACTGGGTGAAAAAGGAAATCTGGTTGGATCTAGCAAACAAACAAAAGGTAACCTATTCTATCTTAATCTTAGTGAAAGTTCATGTTTTACTTCTCAAGTAGAAGAAAGTTGGTTATGGTACAAAAGATTATGTCATGTAAAATTTGATAAACTGGTTAACATAAGAAAACACAGAACAGTAAGAGTTATTCCTAGCTTGAAGAAACCTGATATGGGTCTATGCAAAAATTGTCAAATTGGTAAGATGGGAAAGACTAGTTTCAAAAGTGAAAACTATCATTCTAAAAAAGTCTTAGAACTTGTGCATACAAACTTATGTGGACCTATTGGAATAGAGAGTTATAGTGGAGAAAATTTTTTTATTCTTTTTGTTGATGACTATTCTAAAATGATGACAGTAATGTACCTAAAAGAAAAATTAGAAGCTTTTCAAAAATTCAGGTGGTATTTGGCAAGAGCAGAAAAAGAAATTGGAAAGAAAATAAAATTTTTGAGATTAGATAGAGGTGGTGAATTCATCTCTAATGAATTCAATGAATTCTGCATAGAAAAGGGAATTAAAAGACAAGTATCAACTCCTGGTACACCTCAACAAAATGGTATAGCTAAAAGAAGGAACATATCTATCATGGATTGTGTAACAACATCAATGATAGAAAAGAATGTTGCTATCAAATATTGGAAGGAAGCAATTGGCACTACAGTTCACACCTTGAACAAAGTATAGCTGAAGAAAGACTCAAATCAAACTACTTATGAACTACATGGGCTACAAACCTAATATAAGTTACTTGAAAGTATTTGGTAGCAAATTTTATATCTTGAAAGAATCTAGAAGAGGAAAATTTGATGTCAAAGGTGATGAAGGCATATTCCCAAGATATTCCTACAGAAGTAAAGCATACAAGTGTTTGAATTTTTCTACTCATAAAATCATAGAAAGTGTACATGTGAGAATTGATGAGTTTGTAGAAAGTAGTGAACAAGAAAGAAATAAAGAGCCTAAAGATTACAAAAGATTTGTTTACTATGAACTTGATACCATACCAAATCTATCTAGAATAAATTAGGCTTCACCTCTTGAGTCCCCAAAATCTCCAATAGCTACTGAGTTGCAAATAGTGCAACCCAAGTCATAGTCTAAAGGACCCAAGTCATAGTCAAAGGCTATTGAGCCAGAGAAAACTAAGTTTGATGGACCCAAGTCATAGACAATGGGACTCGAGCTTGATATTGAAGTTCATGATGAAATCAGTGAAACTCATTCCAAATCTAAAGAACTTGTGTTAGGAAGATATGTCAGAAGGCATCATGCACCTTATTAGATCATTGGAGATAAATTAGATCGAATAATGACAAGAAGAAAATTGAAAGGTACATGTTTACTTGTTGAATTTGAACCTAGAAATGTTAAAGATGTATTGGACAGTGAAATTAGAATTGAAACAATGAATGAAGAAATATAACAGATAGAGAAGAATAAAACTTGGACTCTTGTTCCTAGATCCAAGGATAAAAATGTAATTGGCAAAAAGTGGGTATTTAGAAACAAGTTGAATGAAGATGGGAAAGTTTCTAGAAATAAAGTAAGGTTAGTATGTAAAGGCTATTCTCAAGAAGAAGATATTGATTATGGTGAAAATTTTTCTCCTATTACAAGATAAGAAGGTATTAGAACTTTATTAGCATATGTAGCTCATAGAGGATTTAAATTTTTATCAAATGGATGCAAAATCTACATTCTAGAATGGAATTCTTGATGAAGTCTACATTAAGTAGCCTGAAGGTTTTGTAGATCCTAGCAAAAAGGACATGGTCTACAAATCACACAAGGCATTATATGGTCTCAAGAAAGCTCCTAGAGCTTGGTATGAAAGACTTCATAACTACTTGATACAAATTGGTTTTCAAAGAACTAATGATAGTAGTAATCTATATATCACAGAAGGACCAAACAAAAAAATTGTGTTGGTAGAAATATTTGTGGATGACACTTTATTCATAGGAAATGATGACTTGTGCAAGGCATTTTCAATAGAAATGAGTAAATAATTTGAGATGTCTATGCTTGGAGAGATAAAATTATTTGTTAGATTGTATATTCAAGAGAAGAAAGATGGTATCTACATTACTCAATCTAAACATATCAAGGAGATAATAAAGAAATTTGGAATGGAAGACTCAAGACTAGTTGGAACCCCTATGTCTACTGGACATAAGTTTTCAAAAAATGATGATTCCAAAGAGGTAGATCAGACTAAATACAAATCAATGATTGGAAAATTGCAGTATGTAGTGCACACAAGGCCTGATATTACATTAGCAGTTGATATGGTGGCAATATTCTCAACAAATCCCAAAAAAACTCACATGATGGCAATCAAAAGAATCACGGGATATCCAAAAGGTGCTGAAGAATATGGTTTATGGTACAAAATAGGAGGCAATTTGGATTTAAAAGTATTCACAGATGTTGACTAGGTAGGAAGTATTGATGACAGAAAAACACTAGTGGTGGAGCATTCTTTCTTGGTAAAAGACTAGTATCTTGGACAAGAAAGAAATAGAATTATATCTCTCATTCCATAGCAGAGCCAAAATATGTGGTAGCAGCAGTCAATTTTTATAATATTATTTGGTTCAAATAACTGATGGTAGGTATGAAGATAGAGATCAAGGATCCAATAGTTATATATTGTGGTAACAACAGTGCAATCAAAATATCAAAGAATCTAGTGATGCACACCAAAACAAAGCACATTGCTATAAAATATCATTTCTTGATAGAATTGGTACAAGATAAAGAAGTCAAATTGGAATATGTAAATACAAAAGAACAAATTGTAGACATATTCACCAAGCCATTACCTAAGGTTGCATTTATGTATTTAAGAGGTAAGCTAGGGGTCATTACCCTATTTAAAGCTCATTAAATAAAGTTTAGTGATGCATCCACTAGAGCATTATTGAATATCAATCAATTGGTGCAATATTGAGAAAGGCATATTGCAAATGCCAAAGAGGGAGATTGTTGAAACAATTGATTAATTGTATATTGTCTTTGATGTTACAAAAAATGTCATATCATTTTCATTCTCTTTATATTGAGCTCACTAGGGCATTGAAGAATGTTTTTTGTGGCTACCGAGCATTCCAAAGTTTTTTTAGCTCAGAAGGAAGTTTCTACCAAGTTCAGTCGAGCATCAAAGGAAAGTTTGTGGAAGATGAGTGTTAACCGAACTCACTCAGTTAATGAAGGAAATTTTGGATGGAACCAATGTTAGCCAAGCTCACTTGGTTACCAAAGGAACTATTTGAATATGTAGTGTTGACCGAGTCCACTTTGTTAACACAGGAAAATTATTTCTTAGTTAGTTTCTGTAGACACCTAAATCTGATTACATCACTAGGTAATCATATTTAGTTATCTCCTAGGACATTACTGATTAAATATTTATTGCTTAATTAATTAATTTTCATCCCCTAGTTAATTAATTAATTAATTAAATTAAATATAGTCCAATTGATAAAATCGAATGATAACCCAAAATCAATTTATCAATTAAAACCCTATTCCTCTATTAAATTAATTAAAGCCTCAAATCTATTTAATTCAATCTCACATCCACCATTTATTAAATAAATCATTTAATAAATCATTCCTAATCCTTAATCTAACCCATTCACCCATACTAACCACACTTAGCCACATAACAAACCCATCCCATCAAAGCTAAGCCACTTGCCCCCTAACCCCCTTCCTAAGCTAAGTCTAATCCCCCTCCTAAACTTATGCACAACTTTAAGTAAGGGTTAAGACTTGTTAACCCAAACCAAAGTCAACAAGTCTCTCTTGTCCTCTTCCATCCCTCTCCAAGAGCATTAATGGATCTTACATGCAATTAATGCCTCTTACATCTCTTGTACACACTCATCCTCCCTCATTACTCTCCTTGACCCTCCATTTTGACCACCCAATCCCCTTCTGACAGTTGTTACAAGGCTAGAGCCCTAAACAAGCACAATCCATGTCCTCCCCTTTCAATGCATCCTAACACTTCCTCACCATTCTTCCATCAAAGCATCCTGACCATCCATCTCACTACCCCTTGGCCTATAAATTGAGTCCTTCCCCTCTCACAATCCATATCATCTACCCATGCAAACTCATAATGCTTCACTAATCACTATAACATACCCATTCACACCCTTACCATGATAGAATTCATCTTCACCTCCATTATTGAATCCTCCATTCACCTCCATGCTTGATAAAAAACCCATCTGTTGGAAGCTTGAGCACACTATGGGCATACATCCCTTATCTAAATAGGGACATATCAACATGATCATAGGTTACACCTAAGGAGCTTACCACTCTTGGTTTTCCTTTCTTCTTGGGGTAACCTTGTCCTATCATAAGTGTTAACTTATTTGGTTACTTGCAAATGTTTTTTTAATATTAGTATTCATTTTCCATACACTAAATTAGGTGATACATTTTGCCATGCCCAGTGGGACCCAACATTCAGGTCACTATAATCACATTTTTTGCTTGTTTATGTTAGACTAAGCAAACTAATGTTTTACACTTGTTTACATACCTAGGCAATCTTCTAACATTTTTGCAGGCATCAAAGTATCTAATCAAGAAGCATGTTCCCGGCCATACAAAAAAATATTGGTTAAAACAACCTCTGACCAACCTTTATTTGTGATCCCATAGCTTTAAAATCACAAAATCATGATCCATTACTATCAAGAACGTGAACCCACAAGGGCGGGATCACTTTGTCTTAAACTCCATCACACATGGTACCAAAAAACACTCCCATCATTTCTACTAACCTTAATGGGATCACCCTAAAAGACCTATAGGAATGCCTGACCAAATCAGTCAAACTTAAACCCCACTTTTTCTCTCCTCCATCGAACCCACAGATACATCTATTGAAGGGAATGCTTCCCCATAAACCTACAGGATCATACATATGTGGGATTGATCTATTACTTTTTCTTGCAGCCTACTTTTTTGTATTCATCACTAGTCTTATGTACCTTGATCTTCTGACTTTTAAACTACATTCTTACACTACGGGATCGTGGATTAAGACCCACAGGTTCACTAGTTTAATCAGCTAGTAGAAAATCTTAACACTTTTTTGTTGCAGGGATCTATTTGTAGAATTCTAACATGTCTTTTTATATTTTTTCTTACAATGCTTGTTTGAAAATCAGTATTTTAAAAGCTTAAAATGAACAATTTTAAGTTTTTCATAATGGAATGAATGTTTAACTCTTAGAAAGTTTTCATTGGAATGTCTGAATAGGTTAGTTACAAAATATAATCCTAAATGTGAGTTTTAAAAATAAACCAATGTGATGAACAATTCATTTAAAGGTGCAAATAAATATTGTGTGAACACCATTTTATTTTAGGGCTTAAAAATAATTCATCAAATCTTGAATGATCTAAGGATACACATGTGTTTTCAAAACTAGTTGTTAGGATACACTAAAACATCCAAAATATAAATGAACCGAGTGCCTTGCATGTTTTGAGATTGTGCCCTCTAGCACATCTTTGTCTTCTCTATTTCTTGCAACTTAAGACCTTAAAATACATGATGCATGTACCAAAATTTGTTAGCAAGATCATCTGCAACAACTTAGGAGTGCTTCTAGTGAGTTCATCCACCTCTAGGATGCACATCCCCTTTGGTGAGAAGCTCAAACTAATAAAAATATGTCTAGTATATAAATGAGGGGAAAGGTAAACTTTCTCGCTCTATCACATAAGGCTACTTGGGTTTCATCTCCAAGGGTCATTGTTCCTACAAAAGGGGGACTTCTATTTTCCATGCCTTGAAGATTCTTTGATGTGTATGATTTGTTGATTGACTCTTATATTGACTTACCTCTTTGATTAAAGGGACATATTGCACTAGAATCAGTAGACATCAAGTTGTGGGCTATTGAGTAGCATATTGCAACAAAAATGTGATCTTAGGGATAAAGAGTGTGTTTGAATTATCTTATTTGTGCAAAAGACCCATGAAAAAAATTCTTAAAAACATACATAGTTTCTATGGTTACTATCAAATCAGTTTGCTAAAGAGATCACTTGTTTGTCTTTCTCAAAGTTGCTTTGTCCTTTGAGAAACTATTTGCTCATGATCCATCATGTCAGAAAAGTCCTATCCTTGTTATCTCAAAAATAGTTGTAAGCAAGTCCATTCACAACAACTTTAGTTTTGTTGGTTCCACTTTACCTTTTTCAAAATTATCCTTTTTATCTCAAAATAGTTATTAGCAAAGTCCAGTTGCAAAAAAACTTTATTCTCCTTAGTCCAAATTTATCTTTTTCAAAATATCCTTGCTACCCATCTTCCTTGACTAAAAAATTTCTTTGCAAGCCTTTAAACAAATCATTCATCTTCAAAATAGGTCATCCTTACCTTTTTTCAAAAGGTTTATTAGCAAGTTTATTCACAACAATCCTAAGCCTAGTTTGTCCCACCTTACTACTTACATCCTAAAAACACCCAACCTACTTTGTCCCTTTTAAATAAACACGCCATTTTTTGAAACCTAGTTACTCCTCAACTGATTTCATGTTTTCAACCCAAGGTTAAAAGGCATACTTAGTGTAGTCACTACCTCTAAACACCCATAGTTGTGATCAGTCTCATAGAGTTATCTCATGTCAGGCCAAAACAAGACCAAGCTCAAAAAGGCTAAAACTCCACAAATACTAGTCTACAAGGAAATAGAAGTAGAGCACAAGAAGAATATCCCCAACCCAAGCATCACTAAACTAGACCAAATTGAGAAAGATGGTGTAGACACTGCACTACAAACTGAGTGGGATTACAAAATTTAGAACTTAACTCTCTGACAAGGTGTCAACCATAGCCTTATCAATATCTCTAGTGTCACTCGAATTAGGTCCTTCTAATTCTATACACACTTATGCACTTATATCCTCATAGGCTTAGTCTCTCACATGGCTCATCATCCCATTTAAGCATTTGGTAGAATTATCTCCTCCCTTTTTGTCATCAACCTTAGGTTTTCAAAAAATCTTCCAAAATAAGCATCATTAAGCCCTAGCATCATCCATTATTTACTCATCACTTAGAGCATTTAGCATCCCCTCATAAAGATTTGTTTCCCTAAAATAGAACTCTCCTTCCATCTCACTATCATAGGTATCCTTAAGCTAAGCATTTCTTAGGATAAAATGGCACTTATGTCCCACATCACCTTGCGAAAAAGGTTGGGCTATGCAATTGATCCCCATTTTTCTCCTAAAAGATCACAAGGCTACCTTGGGGTTTGATATCACCATCCCACTTTTGAGTTCACCCATAAGGGAAACATACTATCCTTTACTTATTACCATATCATTTAGATTCCCTAGATATCACTAAAAAAAGATTCACTCACTTTCCTTTGCATCTTAGGAAATCCCTCCACCCTAGTTGCATGTAGAAAAATCATTTCCTTGCATACACTTTTCATCATCCTTTTGCATTTCATCTGTAAGGAAGTCATCATTTCATGCCACCTACAACACATGCCAATAAGAATAAATGAAAAAAGAAAGACATGGATCCTAGTTTTAGTAGTAGCACAGCTTGGGCTTAGCCATACCCCATAGTTTCCATGGCACCAATAGACCCGCCACCAGAAATTCCCAAAGAAACAAGTTCTTCAATCAATATTGATGCTTTCATGAACCAACCTAGACATGCAACCATTATTAATTCCATCATAAATAGAAATAGGGAAACCATCATGGCAAACTTCTTAAGAGACAATATTGGCTCCTTTGATTTTGGAAGACTACCACCTACCAACATTATAGATCCTACACATCATTTGTTTGAATGGAAACCACCATCTACAGGGTCATCTGTCCCTCATGACCCTTTCTTTTCACTAAACAGCAAGTACCAACAAACACAAGCAAAACTAGTAGACCCAAATATCCCCTCAACCTAGGTCAATGTTCCCATTCCATAAAACACTCAACCCATCATCACTCAACCCTTATTTCATACCAAATCCCAACCAACCACAAGTATATCATCTGCATCTACTTCCACCACCCATATGCTTGCTTTGCAATATACCCCTTTTTCATTTAGTAACACTGTATTTTCCCTTCCATCTCAAAACATATCCAATCCATTCACTAGTACCATAAAAATCCAACCTACATCCCAATACACTACATGAATGTGTCCATTAGGGTCAAATACTTCATCCTCCATCCCACCCAACATCACTATCAATCCATTTGTCATTAGTCAAAGTACTTTGGCCTCATTTCTTTTAGGACCTTGGAGTTTTGGTATGGCACAAGGACCTACCACTAGTATCCCCTTCAACACTGCATCCATGTCCATACCTCAATCACATTCATCCCTTCCTCCTCAAGTCTATTCATTACCACCCATTACCAACTACTTCTCTATGTCACCCTTAGGCAATAGCCAAATCACACCTCCATTACAATACCCAGTTGTGAACAATCTTCCTCACATCAATTACCTACCACCTGTTAATACCTAGTTTCTTTCTCAAGAAGGAGCACAACCAACATATATTGCGCAAGATATACATTCCCAAAGCATGGCCAAAGTATTACCTATGCTACCATATTTCAGCCATAATCATCACACCAACAGTATGCCCTGAAAGCCCCATAGAATTATCTAATAGGGCCATAACCTCACACCTATTTTCCCCATCAATAGTCTACCTAGAAGATGCACTAGTATGCTCAAACTACATTCCAACAACCAATAGCATCCATCCCAATAGTAGCGCAACCTATTTTTCAACCATCACCATATGGTAGTCAAAGTTTTCCATATCAGCATTCAACATCCACTACATACCCCACACCAGGGGCACGTGGACTACAGGGACCTATTACCTTGCCTATAAACTCTGAATGGGAAGAGATGAAAAATACTCTCAAAGCCCTCAAAGATGGAACAGACTCAAAAACTTTCAAATTCAAAAATGATTGTCCATATGCATTCGATAAAACCATTATGGTGACACCTTTTTCTAAAAAATTTAAGATCCCCAAGTTTGATAAATTTAGAGGAAAAAGTGACCCAGTCACACACATCAAGGAATTCTATATACACTACCAAGAAGTGGGCTATAATGATGTGTTCCTCATGCAAAATTTTTCAAAAATTTTAGGGGATCCTATCCTCGAATGGTTTTGTTGTATACCCTAGGTTACCATTAAAACTTTTTTTTATCTTTCTAAAGCCTTTATGGCTCAATATACCCATCTAGTTGAGACTGAGTTATCCATAGTAGACCTAGTTCATACCAAACAAAAGGGAGGAGAAAACCTTGCAGAATACTTATAATTTTGGAAAACTCTCACAACTCGGATCTCATGCACCATTCCCAAACATTACCTTGTTAGGATGTTCATTAACAATGCACATCCTAGTCTTCCCCACCACATGGTTATGAACTATTTACAAACATATAAAGACATTAAGGAAAAAGGGATGGGACTCAAGCAAGGGCTTGTCAAGGATGGTTTCATCAAAATTTACAAAGAAAACACCCAAGACCCAGGTCCAAACAATGACAAACCATAATATTGGAATAAGATCAATAAGAACATAGTTACTAATGGCATCATCGACACCAGACATGTTCATGTCCTTAGGGTAGTAGCCAACATTCCCACCATGTGTTTTCAACAACAACCTTACCAGTAACAACCACCAATCTATCTGTAGCCACCTATGTAAAACAATCAACACAATATCCAAATACCCAATCATCAAAATCAAACTAATGCTATCATACTTTTAGCTAGACCTAAATCACATGTTCAAAGACAACCTCATGTATACACCCCATTGGGGGAGTCCCTTGGTGTAATTTTTGAGAAATTAGCCAAGGATAATCTTATTTGATAGCCACAAACACAACCCTTAGAACCTAATCAGTCTAGGGCATCCTGGTATAAGGATAATCAGTTTTGCAAATTCCATCATGTCAAAAGGCATACCACCCTCAAGTGCATGCAACTCAAGGACAATGTCCAAGACATTATTGATTAGAGAGAGATCACAGTGGAGACATAAGTCTCACCAAATGTAGGATTATTGATATACCAAAATGCTTTCCCTCCCCATAACACAAACATAGGTAAGGCACCTACAAACACTTTTGTTAATAGAAAACCCAACAATACTCAAAACAAACAAGAAGATAACTAAAATAAGTCTCAAAACTATACATCAACATACTTGGACTATGGAAACCTCATTGGACACATATCACAAGTTGAGTCTTCTATCAATGTTATAAACATCAAAGGCCCAAATGCCCAATTTGTAGTTACCACTCGATGAGCTCAACTCAATATAGCTGGCCCATCTTTATCTACACCATTGAGACCACCTTCATCAGGAATACCCCCATTCATACCACAATATAATATCTTGGAACACCTTGGAAATATGTTAGCACAGATTTTGATTCTAGATCTCTTACAAACAAGTCCGCTTTATCAAGAGATCCTTGATAGTACACTCCATGAATCATGCATCCCACTGATATAAATGCCACTGAGTTCAGCCACCTTTCTGCATCATTTGATCTATCCTTCAAAACCTCTGGCATCCTAGTAGTTGAACCCAATCATATACTTCCACTTTGCATAGTTGTCATGGTTTTTGACTTTGTAGTCAAATGGTTCATGATAGATAATGGATCGGCTCTAAATCTATGTACTTTAAAGTTCATCAAACAAGTAGGATACACTGAGGTAGATATACTTAATGAAGTCATTACCATTAAAGCATATGACAACTTAGAGCACACCACTAAAGGAACCATCTTGCTACCTCTTAGTGTCAGCCCAGCCACACAAGAAATAGTTTGTGACATAGTTGATCTAAACCTTCCATACAACATCCAACTTGGTTGACTAGGGATTCAATTCATGAAGGCTATTCCATCCACATATCATTAATGCATCAAGTTTTTGCATAATGCCACTGAGGTAATGATCCATGTAGATCCCAAACCCTTTTCTTATTACAATGTAGCCGAAGCTTCATATACCAACCATTATCCTTGAATTGAAAATAGCCACACCATGGCTAGTTCCTCTATCACCTACCATGATCTAAATACCATCTTGGCCTTCACCCTTTCCATGGTTAAGACCAACTACCAAGGTTGTAGAGTGTATGGTCTCACATATGCTTTTGTTTTTGACACTTTACCACTTGATCCGCATACTCAAGGGTACTCAACACATTAAAGGCCAAGGCCAAATACAACTCCTTAACTTAGATAGTTGGGTCCTACCACATTTATTACCAAAGGCATCCTCAATGGATAGGAAACCACTCCTGACATTAGTACATGGCTATACAAAGAGCCACCTCCAAAAAGCAAAGTTCTTCTCAACCACCTTAAACAAAAATATCCATGGTTATATTGCCTTACTACCGAGAAATGAGATTATCAAGGAGGTGGTCTAGGCCATTTGGAGTTAGGAATTAAGAAGCTTGTGGAAGCATACAAAGAAAAGAAAAAGAAAGGCTTAGGCTACAGACTCCTTGTAACTAGGGCACCATGAAAGAAGGCCATGCCTTCACAAACATCCAAATCAATCTTGTTGGGGTTGAAAACATTCCTAAGGAGGTAGAAAAGAAATCCTACAATGATATCTTCCTTGATGAAATTATCCTAAGACCTTCTATGATCTACCAATTATACCTAAATCTCATAGGCTTACCACTCACTCACCCCAAACTCATTGATTGGAACCAACCAAGTGTTGTCCATGTTGACAAATTCTCTATTGAGAATACACTCCTTAGATTCATGGGGGTAGAAATACCACATAAGTGGCCACCACCACCATTAGCATATGTCTAAAATCTAGATCCATCAAGTTACTTCAGGGAATAGGCAATCTCCAATCACAAAATTGAACTAAAAAATGAAATTAAAAAGAAAAAAAGAAAAGAAAAACCATCCTTTGGTGAAAAATCCTCTGGAACACCATTGAATGATTGAAAAAAGACAAAAGAAAATAAATGATACATCTAATAGTGAAAACCTCTTTGAGGCACCTAAGGATGGAGATTTCATCCTTCTCGCATAGGATCATAGGCCCACTATATCATCAATCTTGAGAAAAGAAATGAGACCAGTCAATATCAGTCTAACCAAGGTACCAAAGATCACATACATTACAAAATCTCCACCACCCAAATAGGCAAAAATTCTCATCAAAGTCCTTCATGAAAATGTTGGTTGCTTTGCATGGTCCTATCAAGACATGTTGGGGTTGGAACCCAGGCTAGTAGTACACCATTTGGCTGTGGATCCAAAGGCTAAACATGTCAAGCAAAAGCTCTATAAGATGAACCCCATAGTTGCCTTATTGGTTAAGGAAAAGCTAGAAAAACTACTAGATGCAAAGATCATTCTCCCAATTGACTATTCTAAATGGATGTCCAACATGGTACCTATCACAAAGCCTTTTGGTGATATTAGGATTTGCATAGACTTCAAGGATCTCAGTAAAGCCTTCCTAAAGGATGACTTCCCATTTCCAAACATAGACATGATCACTGATCTCACTATAGGCCATCAACTCTTATCACTCATGGATAGTTTCTCTGGATATAACCAGATTTAGATAGCAAAGGCAGATCAACAGAAAATAGTATTTACCACCCCTTGGGGGACATTTTGTTATAACATGATGCCATTTAGATTAAAGAACATTGGGGCAACATATCAACACACCATGACAGTCATCTTCCATGACCTAATCCATAAGACTCTTGAGGATTATGTGAATGATATCCTATTCAAATTTATTAACACCCTTGATCACCTATCTAATCTTGAGGAAGTGTTTGATCAATTGGCTAAATATTGTGTCATGCTATACTCTAAGAAATGTGTCTTTGACATTACCTAGGAAAGCTCCTGGGATTCAGTGTATCACAATGTGGTATTGAGATTGATCCTAAAAAGGTCAAGGCCATCATGGATATGGCTCCTCCTAAGACACTCGAACAACTTTTCTCTCTTCAAGGGAAACTACAATTAGTCAGACAATTCATCTCCTAGCTCACTAATAAGTGCCAACTGTTTACACATTTACTCAAAAAAGATCAAAATTTTAGGTGGGACCCCATTTACCAACACAACTTTGAACTAATCAAGAAATACATGGCTAATCCACCTATATTAGCTTCGCCGATTGTAGGATGCCCACTCATATTATACATCATAGCTACCCCAATAGCAATAGGTGCTCTTCTAGCACAACTTGATGATATAGGCAAGGAAATGGCTATTTACTACATCAGTCATACTCTAGTGGGATATTAGCTCAATTATACACCAAGGAAAAGGCTTTCTTGGTCATGGTCTTCACCACTCAGAAGTTGTGTCATTATATGTTAAGCCACACTGTGCAACTAATATCCAAAATTGATCCATTAAAGTATAAGTTGTCATGCACAATGTTCATGGGGCATCTGGCCAAACGGGTCATGCTTCTCAACAAATTTGACATTAAACATGTTAACAGAAAGGCTATAGAAGATCATTTGGTATATGCACCTTTGGTTGTGGATCACCCTCTCATTATGGAATAGCTAGATGAATAGTTTTGCTTAATAGAAGAACAACCATCCTAGAAGCTACACTTTGATGGGTCTTACGCATCCCATGGTTCTAGATGCAAAATACTCTTAGTCACACCTCAGGGAGACTACATTCCTAAATCTTTTAAACTAAAGCTCAAGTATACCAACAACATCTCTAAGTATGAGGCCCTTATTGTAGGGCTCAAAATAGAAATTGAATGGAACATCACAGAGCTATAGGTCTTCGAAGATTCACAAATTATTATCAAGTAGGTTATGGATGAATATCATACCAAGGATGACAAGCTTTAGCCTTACAAGGAATTGATCAATCAATTGAAGGAACACTTTACTCAAATTTAGTTCACATAGATACTTAGATTGTGAAACAAGGCTACAAATACCATGGCTACTATTGGTTCACTCTTGGAGATCCCTTGGGAGGCTAAACAATAAGAATTCTTAGTTGAGTAGCTACACGAGCTTGCATATGAGAATGATGAATCAACATGTGTATGCATCTTGGTTGGTCCCTAATCCCCATGGTACCATAAAATTCATGCTTACCTACTAAATGGTATCATATCTTCCCATCTCACATGAACCCAATGTCAGAACCTTATTCATAAAGCATCCCATTATACTATCATAGCTCAAACCCTATATCATCATGGCTATCATGATACTCTCTCTTGATGTTTAGACCAAAATGAGGTTGTAATGGCTCTCAAAGAAGTACATGCCAGACTTCGTGGTGCTCACACAAATAGAATAATAGTTATAGCTAAGAAAATCCTTTCGCCTACTCTAGAGCATGATGCATGTGACTTTGTAAAAAGGTATCTACCTGGTCAATAACATGCTAATCTAATCTGAGCCCTAGCTCAAGATCTGTAACCTATTGTGCCACTATGGCTATTTGCATGTTGGGGATTTAACCTTGTTGCTATTACAACACCTCTCTCTTCAGAAGGACACAAGTGAATAATCACTATCACCAATTATTTCACTAAGTAGGTAGAAGCAGTCCCCCTTGTCACTACCATAGGAGTTCAAGTGTCTAAATTTATCCTCTATCATTTCATATGTCTCTTTGGCATTCCACCTACCATTTTTATTGACCATGGAGGTAATTTTGAAAATCTCAATATGGACAAATTGTGCACTTCCCTTCATATCCATCACCATTCTTCTAGCCCATACTTCCCACAAGGTAATGCTCAAGAAGAGGCAACTAATAATACCCTACTCAAAATCCCAAAGAAATCTGTCAATAATTCTAGCTATGATTGGCATTTGCAAATCAACCCTATCCTATTGGTCTACAGCACCTCATTCCATACATTAACAAGCATAACCCTATAGGCCCTAGTTTATGGTGTTGAACCAGTATTACCTATTAAGGTTGAACTCCCATCCTTGTGCATTTCTTTGTGGGGCTAATATTAGGTGAGGATTATAGAGTGGCTTAGCTTATCCAACTAGATTTACTTGATGAAAAAAGGCAACAGGCCTATGACCACCTCATGGTCTGCCAAAATTGCCTCAAGAACAACTTCAATAGGAATGTCCATCCACACTAATTTCAAGAAGGATACATGGTCCTCAAGGAAAACATGAAGGTCCAAGCTAACTGAAAAAAGAAAGGCAATTTGAGCCCACATGGCTTGGTCCTTATGTGGTTATAGCCTCTTTTGGTTCAGGGGTATATTAGCTATCCACACTTGAAGGTGAAGTCCTGAATAATACCACCAACATCATTCACCTCAAGAAATTCTATTCCTAAAAATCATCAGTGTGTCCTGCTCCCTCAAAGATAAAATGGAAGAGAAAAGAAAAGAAAAGAATTAGTAAAAAAAAATAAGCGTCCAATGGTGAAAACTTGGTAATTCAAGTGCCTTGGATATGTATCTTGGTGAAAACCTAGCAATTAGGTGCTAGGTGTACTTAGCCTATTCATTATCTATCAATGACCTACATCTCCCCCATCACCCCTTCACACCTCATTGACCATCTTCCCATTTTTCAAGATGTTCCAAGAGTTTCATCCTCACACTCCAAAACCTCACACCATATTTTCAACATCCTTTGGCTGAGAAAAGCCCACTTGTGTAACCTACCATTTGTATCATATCAAGTGTATCTTATCCTTTGTACCATATCCATGTATCATATCCTTGTAAACAATAGTGATATTATATGTATCATATCCTTGTAATAATAGTAGTATTATATGTATCATATCCTTGTAACAATAGTTGTATTATATGTATCATATCCTTGTAACAATAACAGTATTATATGTATCATATCTATGTAACAATAATAGTACTATATGTATCATATCCTTGTAAACAATACTAGTAGTATATGTGTATCATACCCATATAATCATGACCATATTACATCAATACTACCCCCTTATCCTGAGCTTTTCCCCATCATACGTGCACCTGCTATTGTATTTTATCATAAGTTCCTGAGTCATCCACCCATTGTATAGTAATGCTTGTACATTTTTGAGTCCTATAGAGAAACCCTACATCACTAGCCAGTTGTCTATAGGAATTTCTCATTGCCAATTATGTCATTTTCCAAAACATACTATCACTAAGTTCCTATAGGATGTATCATTCCTCATACCTAACATTAGCCTATCAATATCTAGTTATCTTGATCTCTTTGGCAAAAGATTACTTTCTCATAGATTTATTCTTTCTTCTAATATTGGGTTTTTTGTGTATTTTTATTCAAGTGGGTCCTTTTCCAAGTAATTTAGTTGTTTCCTCATGGTCACCATGATCTTCTATATCATGGTGTGCTTTGACTGGGGCAATTCAAAAGCATGGTTTTAATCAAGGTCTTTTTCTACTTGTGAATTATTCGGATATCACCCTTTCATATTCCAAACATGTTTTCATTAATGATCACATGATGCAATTGGGAAATATCACTTGCTTGTGGATCACCTAGCATCATTTCCATGTTGATTTCTATTGGACTCATGTGTGATGTTGGGGCCATCCTTGCATGCTTGTTTGAGTAAATCCAACATAATATTGGAGAAAAGGCCTTGGCATTCCTAGTAATCTTGGCATATCCCCAATATTCCTATATCAAATAAAGTGCTCACACTACATTGTGGTACTTCTTTATGAAGTACCCCACCCTCAAGCTTCCAGTGTATCCCCTCACTCTGGCCATTTTATCCCATATGAAAACAATTTCTTGTTCATACCACCCTCACACACATCTATATTATCCCCCCTCCTACATGTTCTCTTTCAACACCATATCTATGCCCTCTACTCCTACTCCTTCAAAGCTTTTATCTACCATGTTCTCACCTTTCTTGGTCATCCCAATCTCCTACCCAATCCCATCCCCTCAAGTTTCCTATGCACATTAAATTTAAAGTTGTGCATATTGTTTCTCCCTGTTGACCAAGGTCATGATCAATTAGTGATATGTTGCTCCATCCTCCTACATCCCACATATGTTTTCCTATCAGTCTACTTACCTTTCATATCATAATCACTCATCTTCCCTACATTCCCTTAAATCCCTTCTCCTATTTTTTCATCACTTGCCTCAGCTTATTTTTTTCTTTACATCACCCATCTTTTTCACCCTTTGGATCCTTCCATCATCAGAATCACTCAATTCAATTTCCTTATCCTCAAACATTGAATTCATCTTCATTATTATACTCTTAGAAATCATAATCCCTAGGCTAAGGTTTCACCATCATCCATTGCATTCTTTATCATAGTTCACCATCCTAGACTTAAGTTCATCTATCCTATATCTTACCATCATAGCTAAAGTTCTTTTTTGAATCATTTTCCATCATCATCCTCTTAAATTTAGTTTCTCATATTTTTTAAGTTCATTCTTTATCCTAGTCCACCATCATAGATTGAGTTTTTTTATCCTATTCCAGCATCATAGCTTTAAATTCCTTTATCATAGTTTACCATCATAGATTATGTTTATTTTTCATCTCATCCATCATAGTGTTAAATCTATTTACCATGTTGTACAATCATAGATTATGTTCATTTATCATGTCCATCATCATATTTTGGATTTATCTTATCATATGTTCACCATCATAGATTAAATTCATTGATCATATGTTATGTGCATTTATCATATTTCATCATCCTAATCTTTAGTCCATTTATTATATGTTATCATCATAGCTTTGAGTTCATTTATCACATTTTATTATTGTAGTTGGCATTCATTTTAATTATGTTCCATCATCAAAAACTCTCCCATCCACTTTATCATAGTTTTTGTTCATTTAAACATAGTCATTATCATAGTTTATGTTCTTATTTATCATCTTTTATCATAGTTTAAAGTCTCTTTTAGCATGTTCATCAGCATAGTTTGCGTCCACTTTTGTCATATTTTTCATCATAATTCACATTCATTTCTTGGGTCACATTTTTTATTATTTTTATTTATTTACCACATTCATTTCCATTTATCTTTTCCAAACTAGAAGTCAAAACACATTACATCCATCACCATATCTTAGGTTTGTTTTTCAATTATTTTCTTAGT